>JAJGRW010000168.1:352517-391418 GCA_025461045.1 Carex parvula
CTTAAAATACAAAAGATTATAAATTTATACTCACCCTACTAAATATCTTGACAATTAGTCATGTTTTTGTTTAGTAGGAGGTGAGCCAAAATATTTAGTAGGGTGAGCATAAATTGAAGAAACTGGCTAGAATTTGGCCGGTTTAGACATTTTTTGAAATACCCACTGATTCTGGGCATATTTATTAATTTGTAATTAACTTTGGATATTAATAAAAATGTCGGGCGCTACTGTTTTCAATGTTTTCAAGTATTTACCAACGCTATTATCCTATTCATATATTAACAAAAGCGAAGAATTCAAATATCTCACTTTTATTTGTAGAACTTTAATAATTTAAAATTTAAAATTTTAATGTCGAATAAAATTATTCCATATGATCTATATATTTTAAATTTTAGTGTCACTTTATTTTTTTCTCTATGAAATTTAATTTTCTTTGATTGTTATCAAGAACTTGCAAAAATAAATTGATATGAAAAAAAATTAACGTTGATTTTTTATTTATTTATTCGTATAAAAAATTAAATAATGATTTATTTTTCTTTTAGCATATAAATTTAAAAAAAAATATTATCAGAAAATTAAAAAATAAAGGAAGTAAAAAAAAACAGACATGTGAACCATTATCGTTGAAAGATATTATTAAATACATGTATTCATATTTTATCTAACAATTAAGAGTTTCAGTTTTTTAATTAAGTATTAAATAGTTGGCCAGAAATATTAGTTCACAAAATACTTTTCAAAATAAATTAAAAGGCATTCTTTGCGTTCAGAAATAATTTGTAGACATAAATTAACATGTATATTTAAAATTTCTTATCACTTTATCACCCGTTTGATCAAAATAAAAACTTTTAAATTGCATTTAATTTTTGGAATATTTTTTTTTTATCAATATGGTTCGACCGTTAGATTGTTCAGTTATAAATTTTAATGCATTGTTATTCTCTATTTCTTTTTTATAAGAGGTAAGTTGTGCATATATACTTTTTTATTTTTAGAAATTATGTAAATATAAATAGGAAAATGGATGAATGATTTTGATTAAATATAAATAGTAAATTGTATATTACGGATCAGAGGGAAGATTAGTACACATGACGAGCTGGATACAGATAGGCGATCTGAAGTTCTGAACTCGACTATATCAACCGAATTAAACAAATGAAGTTGACTTCGAGATCTGTAATTAAGTTTGACTAATTGATGGTTTAAATAAAAATAATCAGTTGCCAGTTGGCATTTATGGTTCATGCCTGGCTGAACTGTGCGACACTACATGTTCTGATACTCTAGCAGAACTTGAGACCTTATCTCGCAAAATTATATATTTAATATTTAAAATAAATGATGTGCTATGCTACCTTATCTGCGTCATACAGGTATAAATTTGTAGAGCAACTAAGGTTTTTTGTGTACTTGAGGTATTTTATATTTTAAATTATTCTTGAGAATAGTATTCCTATACCCCACCCGAAACCTTTGAACAATTTCAAAAAAATATGAAGAATATTTTATTTCGACAATTATGAAATAGGTTGTTATCATTATTAACACATTTTTGTTATCAATATATTTTTTTTTCTTCTAACTTTTGTTATATATATATATTTTATTTAATATTTTCTTTGCACACATAATAGTTAAGGGCACATGAAGGGATGCACACAGTGTGCTCTCTCTGATCCGGAACTTTTTGGATAACTATATAGTATTCTTTCAGTTTTTCTATTCAGCACTATTTTTCATGATTTTGTATTCTTAACTTTAAACTTAAATTGTATATCTAAGTAACGAGAAGAGAGATGATCGTCGTTAGATTTGAATCGAATGGAAAATAAGAAAGCTGAAACTGACAAATACGGTGACCTTTCCCATTCGTTTGATTCAGTTCCTTCTATGGAATCGAAAAACTAAAACACTTCATCTATTTTCAAAAATATTTTTATTGAATTTCTAGAAATAAAAAAATTGTGCGTATGAAATGGTTCCTGTTGGATGCTTTCAGAAAATATGTAATTGATCAATTTCATGAAACGTTGCACATGGAAGGATTGCTAAAACGGATTTTAATTAACAAATTCAAGCATCATTATAAATCTACAATAAATTAAATATCACAGCTACTTTTTCAAGTATAATCAAGCCATACAAAATAAATTTAGCTGTGCTAATTAAGAAATGAGGAATATTACATATGACACCAACAAATTTTTTGTATCACTGAATATCAGAACCTTTATTGTTTTATTTATATTTCAAAATTTTCAATTCAAATTCCTGATCCAAAAACTTATCAAAGACCATATCCTAATAATACATGAACTAATTAATTAGCTTTAGTCACAAAAAATGGTCTTTTTTCTATTTGAACCCCATAAGTTAATTTTTTTTATACCAATGCAATTAATTGATATTAAGAAAGAAAATCCTCATAATTAAGCTAACAATGCTACAAAATCCTCATAATTTTTTTGAGGCAATTTCTTGATTTTACAAGAGAAAGCTCCATAAATTTGAAATGTATTTGAACAGAGATGTGCTTAAACAGCTAATTTTGATCAGTTTAACAAGTATTTTCAAATATCAGAGAATGCCTATTTTTAATAGGGATAGAGAGGAAATATAATTTATAAAACAAGCAAATTGCATTATAATGCAGAACTAATGTGTTATAATGCAATAGCTCAATTTTTAAAATGAATCATACAAATATGCAACACACTACATAACCGGTGTAAAATTAGCATCCAATGCTTTGTAAATATGAGCGTAGTCAGGATAATTAGTAGGATGGGATAAATTTTTTAAGGGAGATATAACTCTGTAAATATTTTGAATTCTAAATATATTTTTATAATTTTTTTCAGAAAAAAACAAAGAATAGAATTATATTTTGAAGAAAATCTTTACAGAATATCAAAATTTTATAATTTTTGAATCTTTAAATATACTTTTATATAATTTTTCAAAGAAAGCTGATAACAGTCCCGTACTGAAATTTCCGAATCGTTCCCGCACCATAACTGCATGGGGACCATAACTACTTGGGGGGCGCAAAACTCCAGTACTGAATTTATTTTCTAAAAGTATTAATATTGTCATTTTCAACTATTTAACTCTATGCACAGAAGTATTTATACTTATGAGGTGAACAATTTTTACGTAAATAATTATTTCTCCAACAAAATCCTCCAAACATCCCAGCACCATAGAAACCCAGGGGGACACTCAAACTACATGAGGGGGACCATACACGTTTTTAAATAATTATATCGTCCTTTTTTACAGATGATACTTGATGACGTTTGAAAATATTAATATCAAATATTGTAAATATTAATATCTTATGTTTCAAGTATTTATATCTGTAGTATATATATATTTTTCATACATATTTACCTACATATCCTTGCCAAAGTTTAATTCTTTTACAAATTAATCTTCAGACATTTGATCATATTCAGTTACACATCAAAGTATTAATATTTTATTTTCCAAGTATTTATTAGAGATGAGAGATCGCTAAAGCCAAAGACGAGAGATCAAGACAAATCGCTTCAAAATTGCTAATAAATCGCCTGAGATTTGAAAAAGGAAAGCCGTACATCAAAGTATTAATATCTTATGTTTCAAGTATTTATACCTATAAAGGTTGACACGGAGACGATTGTGAGACTGGAAAAAAAAGAGGCGATATAATTAGTGAAGACCATAATACTTTATTAGAGAAAGATTAATGCGGGAACGATTGGAGACTGAGAAAAAAAGAGTAATATAATTATTCTTCTTAAAGATGCATAAATTGAAGTAAATTTTTGAAACTTTTTTGAATAAGAAATAGACAAAGAGTCTACTTCTGACTCCACCTAACTCTGCCTCTGTTTGCCAATATAAAATCTCAATCTGTTATTTGGTTGCATCTTATACAGACTTATACAGAGCCAAAATCGTCGCAACGCATTTGAAGTGCGTTACAGTATGAAATCCATTTGCATCTTATACAGACTTATACAGAGCCAAAAGCGGTTAAAAAATGATGAAAAATAAATGCATGAAAAATTAACTTACAAATCTTCTTGTTTTGACTACTTGACTTTTACTAAATCAAGTCGAAAATTTATAAATTTGACATGCAAACACATCAATCGTGAAATAGATCGGTTTCAATAGTTTGTATTCGTTATTTCAAGTCATTTTGATAAATTTTGAAGTTAATCTCACAAAAAAAACTTTTTGAGCTAGTTCTACACTTCTACTCATAATAAAGATACTAATAATAATGATCATTTAATATAAATTATGAATCTAGCAAGAGAATAATTAAAAAAAATATTTATTGACATGAGGAAAATTATGCCTTCTTAATTTTTAAACTCAAGTTATTTATAAATAACTGATGGCATAAGTGATAAATTGATAACTTCTACCTTTCTCATCTACACTCCAACTAAAGAAAAAAGTTTACGCGTTATCTCCATTTATATTCAACTGGAGATTATCTGACCATGAATTTCGGATTAAACAAAAAAATGGAGAGAACGAATTGGGCAAAAAGCCGGGTAAAGATTTTAACAGAGTGGTTTTGACTTCATGCAGCGTACAAAGTACAAACCATTTGCAGCTATGTTTTGTATTCTACAGTGTTTGCGCTGCATGAAGCTAAAACTACACTGTTAAAATCTTTACCCAAAAAGCCCCCTAAATTATTGCTTTGGGTGCCACGACTGCTTGTTGAATTGTGAGTCCGGATTCTCTCAAGTAACTCAAATTTTGTGTTTAGATCCGGACAGTCTGATCAGAATCTGGATGGTGCTAAAGCAAATCAGACGGTGCGATCTAAACTAAAAATTTGAGTTAACTCAGGTGATATGAATTCAAGAGAATCCATTTGCCATTAAAGAAAAAAAAATGGAGAGAACGAATTGTGTAAAAAGCATTCTATTCCATATTCTCTGAGGTAACAAAATATTTTCGTTTAGATCCGACCGTCTGTAAGAATCCGTTATCGTCAGTATTCGTGCGTATTCTAATCGAACGGTCCAGATTTAAAGTAAATATTCCGTTACCTTAGGTCATATGAATCATCACTGGCTAAATTATTGCATTGGGTGCCACGACTGCTCGCAGAGTTGCAAGTCCGGATCCTCTGCGGTAACTCAAAGTTTGCGTTAAGATCAGGACCAATCCGATCCGAGACGGAATGCACGGTGGCCTTTAATATTCGTGCGGATGCTAATCGGACGGTTTTTATATAAACTAAAAATTTCTATTACCTCAGGTGATATGAATCACGACTGCTTGTAGACCATTTGCCATAAAACCTAGTGCGAGCGAGGCTGAGAGAAAGGGAAGAAATAAGAGAGAGAGAAACGGAGATCGATCTTGGTTTAGGCACGATGACACTTGGTAGCTCTGCCGGATCGGGAGTCGTCGGTGAGCGAATCGAAATCTCTACTCTTTTCTCTTTCGATCAATTGTTTCCCTGCGTAAACTAGGTTTTTCTTACCAGTTTTGAACTAGATCATATGAAATTTTGTCAATCGAAGTTCTAGCGATTTGCATCTGAATATTCGCTGTTGACATTTTGATTTTCTGATTCAATTAGAAAGTTGAGATTTGTGTACTCGGTCAAATCGACTTTGATCTAGCGATTTTCTGATTCAATTAGAAAGTTTAGGGATTTTCATCTAGGAAAGTTTACTAGGAATGTGGGAATATATTTTTCCTTTGGTGCAAATACCTTTGGAATAAACTGGAATTGGGATGCTGTTGCCAAATTATTGAATAACCAATTCCAAAGAGCCTTGTAGGTGTTAACAATTTATTCATTACTGTATTGTCTGATTCTGTACTAGAGTTGTATAATTATACTGAATTTTTGATAAGAGGTGCTATCTTCTTTTTGTGAATAAGAGTTGAATAAGACTTAATTACTTCACAATTTTACTAAGTTCTACAATAACGGTAACAATTATTAATCATACTCCATAATTAAGGAACTGATATTTACTGTATCAATTTTTTTTTTCTATTTGCAATTTCTTACAACTGGCGACCTGCTTACAATTTATGTGCAGTTCCAAGGAACTTTAGGCTGTTGGAAGAGTTAGAGAGAGGAGAGAAGGGAATAGGAGATGGCAGTGTCAGTTATGGCATGGATGATGCTGATGACATTTACATGAGGTCTTGGACGGGCACCATCATCGGGCCCCACAATGTAAGTTTCTTTGATTGCATAAATTCAATAGAGAATTTCATTTGTACCCGAAAATTTTTTAAAACACCGAGTGTAATTCATAATAAGCATGCATGGGGCCTATCCTGTTTTTTTTTTTTCTAGAAGAAATTGGGAGATAAAAAGAGTATCGATGATTACATTTAGGATAAAATTTCCCGACTTATCGATTTGGAAAATATATGCCTTTTCAATGATTTTTACGTTTTAACAAAATTCCACTCTTTTTACTCCACCTCTTTTCTTTTTTATATGAGGCTGTATTTGATTTGTTCATTTGATAAACAGTGGTCAACTTAGATTATTTGTTCCTCCTACTACATATGTGATGTATTGAAAGCATCTATTTGTGTTAAATGCTTGTGTGTGTGTGTGTGTTTTTATATTTGAAGACAGTGCATGAGGGGAGGATATATCAGCTGAAAAAAAAAAAATTCCCTTGAAATTGGGTGCACAAACATGTCCAGAAAATATAGCACGAAAGAGAATAAGGATTTATGTAGCTGTTAGTCCGCTAAAAATATATTTGATAAGAGCTAACAAGTGGAGAATATTTTTTTTTTTTTACTTTTTGTGGCCATGTCTGGTAAAAAAAAATGATTTTGTAGACTGTGCATAAGGCATCTATTTGTTTTAATTTTTTTTTTTTTGTAAATTTTGTAGACAGTGCATGAGGGGAGGATATATACGCTGAAGCTGTTCTGTGACAAGGATTATCCTGAGAAGCCGCCAACTGTCAGGTTCCACTCTCGTGTCAACATGACTTGTGTTAATCATGAAACTGGAGTGGTACGTACCCCTTTCTCTTTTTATATTCCCTTCTACCATAATTTGTAGCTAGTATTCTGGTATAAAATATACTGAAAACTGTAAAATGATGCTTAGAAACAGGCATCGCTGAGGCATTTGTTTTTATAGGTACTCATACAATACTAGTTGTACTCTTATATAATTTTAACAGTACTAACTTCGCATTTGTACAGTACCGACAAAATGGGCATTATGCCTATTGTGACAATGGAGTTATTTTGGCATTAACCAGTAGATATTAAAGCAAATATTCCGAGGCCTCTTGTATTTAGTTAACTGTAATATATATATCTTTTTTTCAGCTCGCATGATTCATCTACTTTGGGAAATTATTGGTAGACCTATAGATATATATATTTATATGGAATGAAGCATGATGTGATATAGTTTTATTCATGACCCATATATATCTATTCAATGACACCATTTTATCCGTTTACTTGACCCGTACCGTATTCAATGAGACAGGTATGAGTAAGGTTTTTCTCGTAAGCATATCAGGTACGGGTAAGGGTAAAATTTTAACATTGTTAAACTTAACTGTAAGGGTATGAATTGCTTCCACCCGACTCGTTTCAATAAGACGGGTATGGGTAAGTTTTTTTCGTTAGCTTATCCGGTACGGGTAAGGATAAAATTTTATTTTCGTTAACTTAACAGGTCAGGGTATGAAAAGGCTTCCACCCGACCCATTTCGTTCCCGTTGAGACCCCTAGTAGCACTTTGTTTAGGAAAAATTAATTCAGATCCTTTTACATTAGAAACTTTTTCCTGATAAATAAGCAAAAATTGCAGGTTGACCCAAAGAAATTTGTATTATTAGCAAACTGGCAGAGGGAGTACACAATGGAGGATATTTTGACTCAGCTGAAGAAAGAGATGGCTACCTCGCATAACCGAAAGTTAGTGCAACCTCCAGAAGGGACCCACTTTTAATAACTAGTATAAAAATATATTTCTCTGGCTAGATCTGTTGTTCTGAAGCCTTTTCGGTGGACCCAGTTCTGAAAACTTTTGTTTATACTGGGTCAAATCTTGTCTGGGTGTTTTCTAGCATGTTTGAAAAGCAGTAGAACAGTTGGTACCAGTATCTTTTCTTGTTCTGGTTTTGGGTTGGTGATATTGGTAGGTGTTTGTCTGGTTTTGAATTCTGTGAATGTATAATTAGTACAACTTTGTCACTAATGAATGCGTGAATTTGTTGCATGCATCTTTTTTTTTTTTTTTTTTATATCTTTTTGAATTCGGAAGTTTAAGATAATGGTCAAGATATGTGTGATTACACTATGGCCACACGTGATGAGATTGATCATGTTTAATTATTGTTTTCAAGTTTTAAGTTAGTTTGTAGGAAATAATTACAAAATGTATTAAACATTAAGAAATTATTACAAAATAAATTATAATTAAGAAATAATGTTGAAAAGATTGGTCACGTAATGTGTTGTAATGTCGCATAGCGTTAGGAATGTAAAAAAAGTCATGTTGTGACTTGACATGTTACGGTTCCAACATGGCACGACATGTGTGCCGGTTATGTGGTGCGATTCATATACCGTGATTATTTGTGTCGTGATTCGTATATCGTGACCATTTACTTGTTGTAACTCGTATGCTGTGACCATTTACGTATTTGTGATCTGTATACTGTGACTATTTACGTACTGTGACCCGTATACTGTGTGCCATTCACGTGCTGTTACCATCTTCACGATACAAACTTTCACGTAAATGATCTTCTTTAGTTTACAATTTTTTTTACAACATTGTATCCAAAATAATAATATAAATTCCAACACGGCACGACACGTGTGCTGGTTATGTGGTGCGATTCATATACCGTGATGATTTATGTGCCGTGATTCGTATATCGTGGCCATTTACTTGTCGTAACTCGTATACCGTGACCATTTACGTGTTGTGATCTGTATACCGTGACCATTTACTTACCGTGACCCGTATACCGTGGCCATTCACGTGCTGTTACCATCTTCATGATACAAAATATGACTTAACATGGCTACACATGTCCAAAATAACGTAAACTTATATATTTATTTTTTAATACGTAATTTTTTTTTTTACAACATTGTTCTTTAGTTTACAATTATTTACAACTTTCCTTATTTGTTTTATTTCTTACTTAAATTAACTTCAGTTCGAAAAAAAAAATAGCTACACATAATATACCATAACTATACGTGATCAAACATAATATCCCGTAACTATTTTTATAATTTTGATTATAACACTGCCATGACCCATAAAAATTAACAAATCCATATCTCCGAGGTAACATAATATTTTTGTTTGGATCACGGTCGTCCGATCAGATCAATCCAGTTCGAGGTGAAAATAAATCTGCTGTGATTCTCGGGAAATCACAGGACCTGCGATTCCGATCCTAACCATTGGTCTTTCTCGAAATGCGTGCATGAAAATTTACTTTTCTGAGAACATTTCTGAGATGCGCGCACAGAAAAGTTTGAACGGTTGATCTCGGATTTTCAGGATCCTGTGATCTCTCTCGGAATTACAGCAAATTCGAACTCGTTCGAGGTAGAACGCACGAAACCGCTTTAATAATCATACAGATTTTGACTAAACGGTCCGAATCCAAATAGATATATTTTGTTACCTATACGAATTCATCATGACACTACACAACACGTGACTCGTGTTATAATGTAACTAGTCACAACACATAGAGTGGAAAAAAACGTGCCGTGCCGTGACTAACACGCCGTATCTTGTGTCGTGCCGTGCCGTGACCAAAATGTCAAGGGGTGGTCACGGCACGCGAGTGGTCACGCCACGTGAGTCACGCCGTGCCTAAACGTGCTGTGACCATACGTGACTCACGTGACTCGCGTGACCATTTAATCATAATTTATGTTAGTTTATTCAAGATTCACTATTAAATCAATATTTAATGGTCCTAATTACACGTGACTCGCGTGACGTGCTGTGCCGTGCCAAAGTTTCAAAAGATGAGCACGACACGCGACACGCGAGTCACGGCACATAACTGACACGCGTGCCGTGCTGTTCCATGTCATAATCGTGTAGTTCCGTGACAGAGCCGGCTCCGCCGTGCCATTTTTCCCACTAGTCAACACATATACATCTCTAAAACCAGCCTACCATTTTTAAATCCATATCCACAATCCTCTACGGTACTGGACCTCTTACAATACTCCCAGCCGGTCAACGTCACAACAAGGCCTATTTGAAATACGATGGTCCGTTTTGAGATTCGTGCCGCATTAAAACGAACAACTCAGATCTCATTCTACTCGGTGCGCTACTGCACTGGATCTGAATTCCCTTTTCTTTCTCCCTTCTCTCTTTCGGGTAACGATTTTAACAAAGTAGTTTTGGCTTCATGCAGCGCACAAACCATATGCAGCACTGTTTTGATTCTATAGTTTGTTCGCTGCATGACGCTAAAACTGTTCTGTTAGAATATTTACCCTCTCTTTCTCTTCTCTCCAGTTAAAATAAAAGAAGGCGACTGTGTGTGAGAGCTCCAATTTCCCTCGCGAGCGAAAAAGACAAAACAAAAACCCAGAAAAAAAAAAAAGAAAAAAGAAAAAGAGTAGTACAGCAGAGGCATGTCAGCAGCGCGAGTCTCGGAGCCTCCATCTCCGGCGGGTGGCGCCTCCTTGCCATCTCCGGCGGCGCCAGATGGCAAAGTCCGGCGCGTGAGTTACTTCTACGAGCCGACGATCGGAGATTACTACTACGGTCAAGGGCATCCGATGAAACCCCACCGTATTAGAATGGCTCATTGTTTAGTCGTCCATTATCGTCTCCATCGCTTCATGGAGGTTCTCTGTTGCTTCTCCTTTCTTTCTCTCTCTCTCTCTCTCTCTCTCTCGCTTCTTTTGCATATCCACCCCTAACAACTGGGTTAATTGCTATGCTTTACCTATGACAGTGGGCCCTACATGTAGAGTAAGTTAATCTGTATGAAGAGGTGGATTAACTCACCTCTTACTTTATATGTAGGGCCCATTGTCATAGGCAAAGGTTCAGAGCCAACCTTTGATGTAGAGAACTGATTATGCTATGTGCTTCTATTTCTTAGAGAACTGACTGTGCATAGTTCAAAGTTGCAGAGTCAACCTCTGATGTAGTGCAAACTTACAAACATACCCTGGAATTTTTTTTCTAATTTTACTTCATATTTAACCCTAGAAACATGTCAGTTTACAAATTTTGTGTTTGAAAATGTGCTATGTGTTTCTATTTCTTAGAAAACTGACTGTTGGAAGTTAAAGTAGCAGAGCCAAACTCTGATGTAGTGCAACCTTACAAACATATCCTAATTTTTTTTTCTTTTCTAATTTTACTTCATATTTGCCCCTAGAAGCATGCCCGTTTACAATTTTGTGTTTGAAAATGTGTTATGTGCTTCTATTTCTTAGAAAACTGACTGTCCGAAGTTAAAGTTGCAGTCCTGCAGAGCCAGCCTCTGATGTAGTGCAAATTTACAAACATACCCTGAAACTTTTTCTAATTTTACTTGATATTTGCCGCTAGAAGCATGTCAGTTTACAATGTTGTGTTTGAAAATGTGCTATGTGCTTATATTTCTTAGAGAACCGACTGTCCAAAGTTAAAGTTGCAGAGCCAACCTCTGATGTAGTGCAAACTTACAAATATACCAAGAAAAGTTTTCTAATTTTACTTCATATTTGCCCCTAGAAGCATGCCAGTTTACAAATTTTGCTTTTGAAAATGTGCTATGTGCTTTTATTTCTTAGAAAACTGACTGTCCGAAGTTAAAGTTGTAGTCTTGCAGAGGCAACCTTTGATGTAGTGCAAACTTACAAACATACCCTGAAATTTTTTCTAATTTTAGTTGTTGTTCAATTCACAATACAGATAATTCGACCGTATCCAGCTGCACCTGAAGACTTGTTGCGATTTCACCATCCCGATTACGTGTCCTTCCTCTCCGAAAGCCCACTGAACACATCCGCAGGTCCCACTGTGATTAACTCGAATGCCACATCAGCTTTCAAAAGGTTATATTTCAAAATTTCCCATTCAATAATCAGACTCTTGTACTTGTTTGTTGTTTCCCATTCAAAGTAAAGTTCAATCATATCTAACTTCATTGTTTAAAATTAATCTTTAGAAAGGTTGAATTTCAGATAATAAATTTTTTCTTTTAGATTCTTGTAAAAGGTTACCTGCTTGTGTCTGACATGGAGTATTTCTTCTGTGCTATGCATATCTTATACCAAAAGCAAAAATGAAAGTCATGAATTGAGTTTTGTGTTGAGCATTATATCTTTAAAAATAATAATTTACTGTTTCAAGAAGAAAAATGTTTTTGGTATGACAGGTTTAATGTAGGAGAAGATTGCCCTGTATTTGAGGGTCTTTTCGACTTTTGCAAGGCGTCAGCTGGTGGGTCCATAGGAGCAGCTGTGAAATTAAATAGGGGTGATTCTGACATTGCTATTAATTGGGCTGGTGGGCTCCACCATGCCAAAAAATGCGAGGCATCGGGATTTTGTTACGTCAATGATATCGTGTTAGGCATCCTTGAACTTCTCAAATTCCATCGGGTATGTAATGTTCCATTTATATCACCTGTTTTTCATAAATTTACAAAAAATGGACAAATTGTATTATGGCAAGAGCCTGTGTAGTTACTGTACTTATATTTGAAAATATATACAAATGATATGTCATTTACGGAATTTCACTGCAATAATAATTGCTGTATACAATCATTATCAGTTCAAAAGACTAACTTTTAATGTCTAAACTAGTGGTGAGGATATTTTGAATTTAACAAAATGTTCGAGCATTTTTGCCAAAACTAATTTTTATGCTTGCAAATTTCTGTTTCTTTGAGAAAGAAAAATTGTTTGTATTTCCCTCTTTAAAACTTCCAGTACCATAAGCTTGTGAAGGGAGATCCTATCGTTAATTAGGAGGGTTCAAATGCCTCTATTTTTTGTGCCTCAATTTTATAATTTATATTAATAAATATTTTAAAACTTATATGTCAAAATAAAATCGTTAGATATGATCTATATTATTTTCTCTATATGCACATAAAAAATTAACACTTTTCAATTTTGTTTATATATGAATCAATAAGTTGAAAAATAAACGTCCAGAGGTCCATATCAGTGCATTTTTGCAAGCTCTTAATAACAATAAAAAAAAGTTGAAATGTCATAATTTTTTATGTGTGCATAGAGAAAATCATATAGATCATATCTAACTGTTTTATTTTTGACATTTAAGATTTAGACACGGTTTAGATTCTGTTTTTATGCTCACAATTGAAAACGATAGAGATTATATCTAAAATGAAAACAAAGTTGAAAATGCTCACAGTTTAGATTCTGTTTTTGTGCAGCGTGTATTGTATGTAGACATAGATGTACACCATGGAGATGGCGTAGAGGAGGCCTTTTTCACAACAAATCGGGTCATGACCGTGTCCTTCCACAAATACGGCGATTTCTTTCCTGGTACCGGGCACATAAACGACATTGGTGTGGGCCAGGGCAAGCATTACGCCTTGAACGTGCCGCTCAGTGACGGGATAGATGACGACAGCTTCAGGGGTTTGTTCAAGTCGATAATTTCTAAGGTCATGGAGGTGTACCAGCCTGAGGTCGTGGTGTTGCAATGTGGCGCCGACTCATTGGCTGGTGACAGATTGGGGTGCTTCAATTTGTCGGTTAGAGGCCATGCCGAATGTTTGAGGTACTTGAGGTCTTTTAATGTGCCACTAATGGTGCTTGGAGGTGGCGGTTATACTATAAGAAATGTTGCCAGATGCTGGTGTTATGAGGTATTCAATTTCATTTAGTTTATGTAATCTAGGTTTGTGGTGTACTTGTTCTTGTCCCCTAGTTTGTTGGTGAACAGTTAGTAGGGGTGTCAATGGTACCCTTTTACCTGTTTACCCGACCCCCATCTTATTCGATAAGATGGGTACCAGTAAGATTTTTTTTGTTAGCTTATCTGGTATGAGTATGGGTAAAGTTTTTTTTTTTTGTCGTTAACATAAGGGGATAAGGGTACGGGTACAGACTATTTCGTACCAGTTACCCTGGTAATTATTAAAAATAAAATTATTTATATAGATATATATTTATATGGGGATGATGCATGGTATGATATTGTTTTATTCATGACCCATATTTGATACTGATGTAGATTTCTGTTTATTTTTTCTTAATCATTAAAACCTGTAGAACTAAAGATAACATTTCCACTCGTACTTTGGGAAGTGATTGATACTTTGAAAACCCTATGTGTGGGTTACTCTAATTTCTTTTATCATGTTTTTTTTTTTTATATTTTAGACAGCAGTTGCAGTAGGAGTAGAGCCAGAGAATAGGTTGCCGTACAATGAATACTATGAGTACTTTGGGCCTGATTATGCACTCCATATTAACCCTAGAAATGTTGAGAATCTCAACACAGAGAAAGATCTGGAGAGTATAAGGTACTTCATGTTTTCTCTTTCACTAATTTTGTCTAAAATTTATCTTGTTTTTCTTTTGGGAGAAGATATCTTATTTATTTCATTGTTAAAGATAGAGAGATCAAGCCGTACTGTGGATTCATATCTTCGTTTATAAAGTCCAAACAGTTGATCCGAATCGCTTAACATGATCTCTACATGAAAGTGTACTTGGAGACCAAATTTTACATTTTTTAGATAGATAGAATATCACTATTTTTGGATGGCCCAGAATTTTTAGATCAGGTGATTTCCTATCTATTTAAAAAAATCGTAACAAAATTATAAAAATTATAAAATTGTCTCGAAATACATTTTCATATGAATATCATGTTGAACGGTTCGGACCGACCATTTGGGCTTTGAAAACGAAGAAATGAATCCATAGCACGTTAGCCTCACTAATGTTTTTTATGTTAATTGCTGATCCTTTTGAATAACAGGAACATGATTTTGGAGAACCTGTCAAGAATCGAGCATGCTCCAAGTGTACAATTTCATGCCACGCCACCTGAAGCGAAAGCTCCAAAAGAGGTTTCTTCTTCTATTGCAATTTAATTAAACTTTTCTTTAAATATGTTTTGCTTTGTTTTGTTGTCAACTTGATTTTCATTTAGAGGTGAATTTGCATCACATTGTGAGGCCCTCTCTAAATTTATTAATATATGGTAAGTTACATTGACACCCCAAAATAGTAAATTATCAAAAATTATCTTTAGGATGCTTTCTTCAAAATTGCATTCATTCTGATGTTGCCTAGTGTTAGGCTTCTGATTCAAGTATGAGAGGGTTTAAACAAGGTGAAAGCATGGTTGAATTCAAAATAATTTTACATATTTTAGGATCTTTTTACTATTTTTTTAGATAGGTAGAAAATCACTAGATCTAATGATTCTAGATCATTCAAAAGTAGTGATTTTCTACCTATCTAAAAAATAGTAAAAAGATTCTAAAACATGTAAAATTTAGTTTGCAAGTACATTTTCATATGAAAATCACATTGAACAGTTCAAATCGATCGTTTGCACTTTTAAAATGGATAAAAAGGGTAATGGAGTCCATTTATTGTGTTACTCTCATTATTGATATCATATGTTTTGTTAGTTCATCATTATATTGCTACACACTTAAAGTGACCTTGTAAAAATTGTAGGAAGAAGAGGAGATGGATAAGAGGCCACCTCCGAGGCTATGGAATGGCGACGCCGCATATGATTCTGATCCCGAAGAAGACAATAATCTCTAGAAAAAATAATATATTAATAGTTTTTGGATTCAATTTAGCTTGTACGGTTTTTGTATGAATATTTGTACTGGTTTTGTTAGAGAGAAAATTGACTTGATTTGTACTAATTTGGATATCTTCATTTTACTGGGTTGTAATTGTAAAAAAAAGGTTCTATTTGGCATGGCATAAGCATCTTTGGCTTTTGCATGCTTTTTAGAAGCATTATCATTTTTTTTTTTCATTTATAGATACTAGTTTTGAATGGTTTAGATCGACAGTTTAGATCTGGAAAACGAAAATATTGATCCATAGTACGTACCAATATGTGATATGCATAGTACCATAGCTTCACTATTGATTTTAATTTAAAAATAAGGAGAAAGAACGTGACACAAGCAATAACCAATTAAACCTAATATCATACAATGTTGATGTATAACAAACTTGTGCATGGAAAGGAAAAAAAGGGAGACAAATAGGAAATTCATAAATTCAGAAACACTATACAAGAAGGATTCACGAATAAATCTATATTCACCTTATTTTATATTTTTTTTTACTATTTGTTCAGATGATCTAGAATCTTTTGATCAAGTGATTTCTATTTATCTAAAAAAAAATAGTACCATTTTTTTTAAAATGTGATTTTTGATTGTAAGTATATTTTCATATGAAAATCATGTTGAACCATTTAGATTGATCATTTGAATTTTAAAATTAAAATATTAATTCATAGTACGGACCGATATGCTATGCATAGTACCGTAGCCTCACTCTTTATACCGAAATTTTTATTTATAACATTTTAAAAAAATAAATTAATAAAATAACCATTGTTTCTGGTCAATTCTATATCTAACACGGCCGCAGAACACCGGAGCGGACCCATTTGGGGGAGGCCGCAGAATGCCGGAGCGGACCCCCATATGGGTCCGCAGAATGCCGGAGCGGACCCGTGTCCGCACTATGCCGGAGCGGACCCTGTTTTTTTTTTTTTTTCTGATTCTGAAGTTGATTATGATTTTTTTTTGAAATTTTTTATAAAAAATGTAACGTTTGTACTGGAAGTTGTGTGTAATTACTTATGTTTGAAATGTCGTTTAATCTGAAATTGTTGTTCGTCGTTTGTTTGATCAAAAGAAACATTACAATAGAACAAGGAGCCATATAAAGAAGCATACAATAGAACAATGCTAATGTTATCGGAAATTACACATACGTCTAATTAACCGAAAATAAACAATATTTTTACAAGTACAATTAAAAAAACAACATTAACTCTCAATCTCGTGCAGCTCGAGCAGCTCTGTTTTGTCTTTCTTGTGTATCTCGGCTGGCTTGGTGTCCTCTTCTCCTATTATGTAGAACATCCATCCACATCGGAATTCTGTCGTGCTGTCTTCTGCCCACAGAAATTTTTTTTTCTCTGGAACAAGGACCGGGCCATCGTGTTGAGGCCATTCCGACTGATTTCCATAAACATGCCATTGTGCGCTCCATGTGTTGATCAGTGTATGGATGTGATAGTAGTGACTTACAAAGACGCCAGGGTCGATGCCTCGGAGACGACACACGGACATAACATGAGAGCACGGTATTCTCTCCAATTGAGGCTTCTGGCACGTGTAAGTTACCGTGTGATCATCCCCGATTATCACCGTGTATTTGTAATTGGCCTTGGTAAACTGACCAGAACCGTCAGGTATGAAAGCGTGAACTCTCTCCTGTGTGGAGGTTACCTCGAACTCGTTGTTGTTTCCAAAGCCTCCCAGTGTCTTCATTTTATCGGACCTCTCGAATCGTTTGTTGATCAGCTACGAAAAATTAAAAAATAATGAAGAAGTCAGATTTTTTTAACAAAGTTCATTAAAAATTATGAAGAAAGAACTACAAATAAAAGTACCTGATGCACACGACACGAGAATTGTTGACCTTGACTGACTTCCCATTCCGCTTTGGCCCTCCTTTGCCCAAACCATGTCATACATTTGTAAAATGTGTCTTCAATTATTGCTGCAACCGGTAGCCTACGAGAGGACTTGAAGACCTTATTAAGCGACTCGGACCCGTTTGTAGTCATGATGCCCCAACGGTAACCACCGTCCAGTGCTTGGAATATCTTCCATGGTTTGGGGCACTCGTTCTCATCTTGATCCAAATATTTACCCACACCGTCCAGCCAATTGAGGGCAATGTCACATGCCTGCCCCATTGCTTGCATTCCTTGCTCGTACCTCCTCATCTTCCTCTTAGCCACACATATTCTAAAAAAACGGATTGCCTTATCACTGCAACCGTTCTTCTTCATGTTCTCGGCTATGTGAGTAGCACAAAGACGGTGAACACATTGATCCTCATCCTCCTCGTTCCACCCCATATCATCTTGTCTGAACACCTTCTTGATACCCTTTCCCCTATCAGTGATGACACACATGAATCTGGAGCGGATTACATTAAGGCGCAACCATTTCATGAACCACGCACAATCGTCATAACTCTCTGATTCTACCAGTGAAAAAGCCAACGGGAGGAGCTGATTTTCAGCATCGTACCCGGTTGCAATCAACAGCTTGCCTGTGGTAAAATAAATTTTGTAAGAGCCGAAATCAACTAAAATAAATAAAGTGAAAACAATCAAATTAGTTACCTTTATACCGGCCTGACAGGAAACATGCATCAACTGTGATGACTGGTCTGATATGTTGAAAAGCAGCTATGCACGGTCCAAATGCCCAAGCCGCCCTATGAAAATACCTCCATGGTCCAGGTTCACCAGTGGGATATGATGTCACCTAAAACAATGTTTCTGTCAATAAATTTAAGAAAATAAGTTCAATTTTTGATTGATAATGAAATGACGTAAAAATTGAAGGAACAATGTAGTACCTGGGTTGTTTCTTTTGATTGCCTCCAACAATGGAACTACAAGAGCGTATGACCCCTCCCAACTGCCAAATTGCCTGGCTATTGCCAACTCACGGCCACGCCATAGTTTATTGTACGCCGGTATCTGACCGTTGTACCTTTCAGCAACAGCAATTCGGACAGCCTGAATACTCAAGTTGACATCGTTCCTCATGTGAGCGGATATACACTCGGCAACCATAGCAGCTGACAACTGGGCGTGATCTGTTCTTGTCGCATCCGCGTGGCATGAATGTTGTGTTGGGCATTTGGAGACACGCCACTGTGTTCCATAACCGGTGGCCCTTGCGAGTATGTACCACCTACAGTAACTGTCATTGCACTTGAACCTCATTCTTGTGCGGTCACTGTGCGTAGGTTTTACCTCTTTGTTGCAAAGGATGTGAAACCTGGCAATTGCGCTCTTCATTTCCTCTTTTGAGTCATATGTTTGTCCCTTGGACAATTCATTCTCATACTCTGCCCTACTTCCAAACAAACCCGAATTGGCTTCCATAAATCCTGATGTGTCGTTGAAAACATGAATCGGGTGCTGAAACCCGCGATCTATTATCTGAAACCCGCGATCCATCTTGAATTTCCTTGATATTCCGAGCACAGGCCCGGTATCTTCCTGGTCAGAATAATCGCTCATACCCTCAGGATCAATATGACCCCAATTTTCCTCTGCCTCTAGTATTTCCGGATCCACTTCTTCATCAGATTCATCCGGATTACAAGTTTGACCCCAATGAGCGGTCCGACTAGATGAAGGCTGGTCAGTCTGGGATGGGGCCCGACGGGAGGGTCGGTCTCTCTGAACTGGGGCCCGACTACTGGACGGTTGGTCAATTTGGACAGGGGATGGACTAGAGCCGGATGAGTTACCCCGACTACGACCCTGGATTAACCTCTGAACTGGGTTCGAACGCCGGGCTCTGGTAACCTCCACATATAGGTCAATTATCTTGTATGCACCCCCAGAAAAACTCATGGTTTGGTTATACAATACCTGCCAGACTCCCTCATTCTGAATTGGAAATAGTTGGAACCAGGTTTGTGCCGAACTAGTCGGCATGCTAATTTTGGCATCAATTTTAAGGTCATACTGACCCTGATCCAACCCCAAATTCTGACATATACTTGATTTAAGTCCCAAATAATCCGTACCTGGCAATACCGGGATCACAGTAACAGGTCCAATACTGTAGTAAACCCCATTAGGACCTATTAATACATCCCCACCAGTGTAGATGGATACCATAAGAGCTATTTTTTCAATTCAATACAGAAGAAACCTACAATTAAAAATTAACTAAATTAATTATTTTAAATTAATTATTCTAATTAAATTATTCTAATTTAATTATTGCTAAATTAATTATTCTAATTAAATTATTAATCTACTGAAATAAAAATAAAAAATTTAAAAGAAAAGAGAAAAAACTTACAGATAACTCAGGAGAGAAGGTGTGAGAGTGTGAAATGAAATTTCGCTGTCATTTTCGGAATATAAAGAACAGGGGCCGCTCCGGCATAGTGCGGACCCGGGTCCGCTCCGGCATTCTGCGGCCGTGTTAGATATGGAATTGACCAGAAACAATGGTTATTTTATTAATTTATTTTTTTAAAATGTTATAAATAAAAATTTCGGCTCTTTATACTTTAAACTTTTATCAATATGAAATAAATTCTTCATAGCGGTTCTACGGACAAGTATCTCTCTAGTACCGCACAGGTGGGACCCACTACTTTACGACTCAGATTTACTAGAAAACAGTACCTATTTGGAGATAGCGTAGGGGCCTAGTATTATTTGTGCTTTGAGATTCGTGCAAAGTTAAAAAAACAGTTCGGATCCAATTACTTCACGAAACATTATCTCTGTAGTACTCAGAGGATAAGATTCTGTGGTTCTACAGCAGGATTGTCAAAAAAAAAAAAAAAGTCTCCCATTTTTATAGCAACAATGAATGACAGAGAGACCATTGACAGCGGGGCCAAGGGATGAATATTAATGACCGAAAGTGAGACTAGCAAGTGGGGCCCTTGAGACAGTTTTTGCCTCCTACCAAAAATCTTGCTTGATATTAGTTTTTTCAGTACTAGTGAGAAGGATCACTGTACCAGTACTATGTGTGCTACTAATATCATCCGAAAACCTTGCATGGTATAAATCTATTTTTTTAGTACCTTTTGATCCTGCGAAAAGCATAGGCAAATGGAGGCATGCTACAAACATCATTTTGAATTTTCACCAATGATAAGTAGTGTTATGTTATACTTCTTCATGTTTGCTTTGATTTGTATGAAATGTTATGTTTGGTGGAAAACATTTATGTTATTTATTGGTAATTTATTTTGTTTAGTGATAAAAATTATGTCTCATTGTTAGACATAATAGTATGTGTATTTTAAGATTAGTTGTTATGTTTACAGTAATTAGAGTATCACCTTACAAAGTTTTAAAGTAAGGTTTACATAATTCAAAACATAAAATTATAGTTTTTGAATGCAGCACATCAAAAAAGATAAAATTTACAAATTACAATTTAGGTTTACAGAATTCAAAGCTTAAGTTTACAGAGTTATGTGATAAGATTTACAGAAGTCAAAATAATTGAAAGAAGCATCTAGATGTATAATTTAACAAAACTAAAATTTGAATTTTTTTTACTGGTTTGCAGTATTCAACGAAATTGTCTACAGAGTCGTGTGATAAGGTCAAAACAATTGGAAGTAGTATCTAAATGCAAATTTAAAAATAAAATAAAATTTTGAAAAATAAAATAAAATTAAAATTTGAATTTTTTTTACCGGTTTACAATATTCAATAACACTGCCTACCGAGTTGTGTGATAAGGTTTACAGAATTCAAAACAATTGGAAGTTGTATCTAGATGTAAATTTAAAAAAAATAAAATTTTGAAAAAATTAAAATTTGAAATTTTTTTACCGGTTAAGAATTGACTTTACCCTATCCTACTCTTACCTGTTAAAATTATACGGTAATAAAACGATAATGGGTGAATAACGAAATCCTAATATAATAATTAATTTTAATATATTTTACAAATAATTTCACACATATTCAATCACATTACTAATAAAAAACAAATACAAATATACAATCAATTCCAATTAAAATATTTTTTTATAAAGCAAGAAAATTTAAAAACACGAATATTTCTTCGGACAAATTCAATTATGTAACTAAAGAATATGTTTAACATTTTTCATATAATAAAAAACATACACTAAATAACAAAAGTACATCATTAATTATTGCTCAAACATTATTATATAGCAGGCAAATAAATTTTATCATCACTAATTATTGCTCAAATATTATCATGTAATTTTATTTTATATAATTACTCTATGGAACAACAGGTACGAAATAGTCTTTACCCGTATCGTTTTCTGTTAGCTACCGACAAAAAGATTCTTACACTTACCCATACCTGATAAACTAACGAAAAAAAAACTTACTCATACCGTCTTAGTAAATACGGTACGGATAGGTTAGGGTAAACGGTTAAAAGGATATCATTGACACTCCTAGATAAGACCTTCATTTTAGGCACTCTTATTTTTTCTTTCCTTGTAGCGGATCTTTGCGCATGCATGGAGAACCGGGTTCGGGTTGCATTATTGGGTTGCTTCTTGGGTCTTTAGATTCAGATTTTTTTTCTCCAAGAGACGCAAAGAACGATTGGAGAAACATTCAATTCCATTTTGAACAGGAGAGAAATTTGAAGAATTTAATGGTGTACTGTTTATTTTCTTTTTTCTTTTCTTTTTATAGTGAGGTTGGATGCATTTTTGGTCAATTATTTTCGACATATTTTACATCATCTCAATAAATAAACTAAATTATTTTTAAATTATGCTCTTGCGTATTCATAATTTAAATTAAAACCATCATCATTTTTACTATTTATTAAGATAGTATAAAATTCAATGGTCTGAAAACAATAGTTTTATGAAATACTTAATAAATAGTAAAAAAATTAAAAAAAATTAAAATTTGTTCTTCAAGCACATTTTAATATAGAGGTCATGTTGAACGGTTTGAATCGACTATTTGAACTTTAAAAAATCATGTTGTAAGATGTTGTAACTATAAATAAAATTATAAAATAAAATGTGGTAAGTGTATCCCTCCTCTATTATTATACTTATTATTAATATTATTGTCGTTATTTATTAAAGCACCAATAGGCGTGTGTTGTTATTCTAAACAACTATTAATTGCCAAACACCGCCTTATCTTGTTATTTTGTTATGAGAGCAGCTTGGGTCCGACGCCCATAGGACTCAAATTTGGGTCCGATGAGTTTCGGGACCGTCCGATCTACTTTAAATTCGTGCGCATGCATTTTAAAACAGACGCGAAAATTACGGGTACGAATCTTAAAACAGATCAGACGGTCATCGAACCCATCGAACTCACTTTGAGTCCAATGAACATCGGAGCCAAATTGACATCTTTTGTGATTCAGCTGTTTTTGCAAATGGATTTCATACTGTAACGCACTTCAAATGCGTTGCAACGATTTTTTGGCTCTGTATAAGTCTGTATATAAGATGCAACCAATAACAGATTGAGATTTTATATTGGCAAACAGAGGCAGAGTTAGGTGGAGTCAGAAGTAGACTCTTGTCTATTTCTTATTCAAAAAAGTTTCAAAAATTTACTTCAATTTATGCATCTTTAAGAAGAATAATTATATTACTCTTTTTAGTATCACTATAAAAAATAGGCATTCTCTGATATTTGAAAATACTTGTTAAACTGATCGAAATTAGCTGTTTAAGCACATCTCTGTTCAAAGACATTTCAAATTTATGGAGCTTTCTCTTGTAAAATCAAGAAATTGCCTCAAAAAAATTATGAGGATTTTGTAGCATTGTTAGCTTAATTATGATGATTTTCTTTCTTAATATCAATTAATTGCATTGGTATAAAAAAAATTAACTTATGGGGTTCAAATAGAAAAAAGACCATTTTTTGTGACTAAAGCTAATTAATTAGTTCATGTATTATTAGGATATGGTCTTTGATAAGTTTTTGGATATGGTATTTGAATTGAAAATTTTGAAATATAAATAAAACAATAAAAGTTCTGATATTCAGTGATACAAAAAATTTGTTGGCGTCATATGTAATACTCCTCATTTCTTAATTAGCACACCTAAATTTATTTTGTATGGCTTGATTATACTTGAAAAAGTAGCTGTGATTTTTAATTTATTGTAGATTTATAATGATGCTTGAATTTGTTAATTAAAATCCGTTTTAGCAATCCTTCCATGTGCAACGTTTCATGAAATTGATCAATTACATATTTTCTGAAAGCATCCAACAGAAACCATTTCATACGCACAAAATTTTTTATTTCTAAAAATTCAATAAAAATATTATTTGAAAATAGATGAAGTATTTTAGTTTTTCGATTCCATAGAAGAAACCGAATCAAACGAATGAGAAAGGTCACCGTATTTGTCACATAAAGAAACAAGGGTCACCGTATTTGTCAGTTTCAGCTTTCTTATTTTCCGTTCGATTCAAATCTAACGGCGATTATCTCTCTTCTCGCTACTTAGATATACAATTTAAGTTTGAAGTTGAGAATACAAAATCATGAAGAATAGTGCTGAATAGAAAAACTAGAAGAAGACTATATAGTTATCCAAAAAGTTCCGGATCAGAGAGAGCACAATGTGTGGATCCCTTCATGTGCTCTTAACTATTATTTGTGCAAAGAAAATATTAAATAAAAAAAAAATATATATATATATATATATATAACTAAAGTTAGAAGAAAAAAATATATATTGATAACAAAAATGTGTTGATAATGGTAACAACCTATTTCATAATTGTCGAAATAAAATGTTCTTCATATTTTTTTGAAATTGTTAATTAATTTCTATTAAACTTTGGATATTAATAAAAAATGTACTTGTTAAATGTGAACTTGAAATCTCCATTGAAAGGGGGCAATTTGCAAGAATTTATTGGAGTTTGTCTGGTTCTTGACTTGAAAGGTTTTAGGCTTTTAGCTAGGTCTGATTTTCTTTTAGGGAATGAAAATTTTGGGTACAAAGAGAGCGAGATGGGGGAACAAGTATCCTCTCCATTACTTAAAAGAGACGTGACAATTTTATAGATGCTAGCTAGGTCAGATTTTCTGGATGCTAGGTCTAATTTTCTAGATGCTAGGTCTGATTTTCTTTTGAAGTGACATGACAATTTTATGTCTAGATCTCTTAAGACTGGTTTTTCAAGACAATTTTATGTCTAGGTCTTTTTGTTAAATTTTTACTTGTTTTGTCTGTTTCCGATTCTTGGTGAGCCATGCAGAGGGTTAAACGCGGCATATAGAGCGCCTGGCGCACATAAATCCAGGGGGTCGGAGCGCGCAGCTGCGCTGATTTTGATTTAGGTGCAGATTTTGGACAGACTAGGTCTTATATGAATCGTCGGATTGACTGTTTGGTGCACACCATCTAAATGATATGAAACAAGTTCATCCACCTTATGATTTCAGCTCAATTTGCTCTGTGAAGCTGACTGGTGGGTCTCGGTCTTTCAAGGCTGGTTTGCGCACCCTGAATGTGTACCTAAATGTCTAGGTCTAAGGCATACCCTGTGACACGTGGCACCTATCAGAACCCTGGATTTTGTAAAAATTATAATTCTTCAACCATTTTGAGTTAGGTGGTGCATTTTATATCAAAATTCATGACTTTTTGTGTATGATTTAACCATAAATTAATTTTAATGGAATTTGCCTCCTATTTTGTGGTCTTGTACAAAATTAAATATGATTGACATTTTAATTCGCAAATTTGTTAATTAAATGACATATTTGGCCAAATTAATTAAATCCCAACTAGGTGGAATCACTTTTAAAATCTGTAAACATTGTTTTTGAATTCTGCAATTACATAATTTTTTTTCAAAATTTTGTTTCAATTTTTTTTTTTTCAAATCTGCATCTAGATGCTACTTTCAATTGTTTTGAATTTTGTAAACCTTACAACACAACTCTGTAGACATTTTTGTACTAGAAAAAAAAAAAACAAATTTTAATTTTTTTCAAAATTTTATTTTATTTTCCAAAATTTATTTTTGTTAATTCTACATTTAGATGTTTCTTTCAATTATTTTGAATTATGTAAATCTTATAACATAACTCTGTAAACTTAAGATTTGAATTCTGTTAATCTAAATTGTAAATGGTGAATTTTATCTTTTTTTATTTGCTGCATCCAAAAACGGAAAATTTTATAAAATACCCTTCTTTTAAAAACATCAAACAAAATACCCCTCATAAAAAATAATTGTCAAAATGCCCTTGTGAGCACCACTTTTGCTCTTTTATCATACTCGCGTTAATACAAAATTTGAGTTACTTGAGAGAATCCGGACTCACAATTCAACAAGCAGTCGTGGCACCCAAAGCAGTAATTTACAATCCGCCTCCGCTGCTTTTCTTAAAAAAAAGCAGGACCCTCCTTTTCCGATCCGAACCATTCAAATTTGTTCATTCACGTATCTCGATAAAACAACTTTTTCATACACAAATCTCAACAAATTTGAATGGTTCGGATCGGAAAAGGAGGGTCCTGCTTTTCTTTAAGAAAAGCAGCGGAGGCAGATCCAGTAATTTAGGGGGCTTTTTGGGTAAATATTTTAACAGTGCAGTTTTAGTTCATGCAGCGCAATCACTATAGAATACAAAACATAGCTGCAAATGGTTTGTACGCTGCATGAAGTCAAAACTACTCTGTTAAAATCTTTACCCTGCTTTTTGCCCAATTCGTTCTCTCCATTTTTTTGTTTAATCCGAAATTCTGGTCAGATAATCTCCAGTTGAATATAAATGGAGATAACGCAAACTTTTTTCTTTAGTTGGAGTGTAGATGAGAAAGGTAGAAGTTATCAATTTATCACTTATGCCATCAGTTATTTATAAATAACTTGAGTTCAAAAATTAAGAAGGCATAATTTTCCTCATGTCAATAAATATTATTTTTAAATATATTCTTGCTAGATTCATAATTTATATTAAAATAATCATTATTATTAGTATCTTTATTATGAGTAGAAGTGTAGAAATAGCTCAAAAAGTTTTTTTTGGTGAGTTTAACTTCAAAATTTATCAAAATGACTTTAAATAACTAAATACAAACTATTGAAACCGATCTATTTCACGATTGATGTGTTTCCATGTCAAATTTATAAATTTTCGACTTGATTTAGTATAAAGTCAAGTAGTCAAAACAAGAAGAATTGTAAGTTAATTTTTCATGCGTTTATTTTTCATTATTTTTTAACCGCTGGATTTTAAACTAAAATAGATCAAATTTTTACAAATTCGAAGTAGATAGATTTTAACAGTTTGAATTCGTTATTTGAACTTTAAAGTCAGTATGTTAAGTCTTGATTTTAAGCTCGTCAAAATCCTTAGTAAGTTTAAAAGCACAATAATTCTACTCGACATAATTTACATCATCTCAATAAATAAACTAAATTATTTTTAAATTATGCTCTTGCGTAGTCATAATTTAAACTAAAACCATCATCATTTTTACTATTTATTAAGATGGTATAAATTCAATGGTCTGAAGACAACAGTTTTATAAAATACTTAATAGATAGTAAGAAAATTAAAAAAAATTAAAATTTGTTCTTTAAGCACATTTTAATATAGAGATCATGTTGAATGGTTTGAATCCACTATTTAAACTTTAAAAAATCATATTGTAAGATGTTGTAACTATAAAATAAAATGTTGTAAGTGCATCCCTCCTTTATTATTATACTTATTATTACTATTATTGTTTTTATTACTATTACTATTATTATCGTTATTTATTAAAGCACCAATAGGCGTGTGCTGTTATTCTAAACAACTATTAATTGCCAAACACCGCCTTATCTCGTTATTTTCTTATGAGAGCAGCTTGGGTCCGATGCTCATCGGACTCCAATTTGGGTCCGATGAGTTTCGGGACCATCCGATCTACTTTAAATTCGTGCGCACACAATTTAAATCAGACGCGAAAATTGCAGGTACGAATCTTAAAGCAGATCGGACGGTCATCGAACCCATCGAACTCATTTTGAGTCCAATGAACATCGGATCCAAATTGACCTCTTTTGTGATTCGGCTGTTTTTGCAAATGGATTTCATACTGTAACGCACTTCAAATGCGTTGCAACGATTTTTTGGCTCTGTATAAGTCTGTATAAGATGCAACCAATAACAGATTGAGATTTTATATTGGCAAACAGAGGCAGAGTTAGGTTGAGTCAGAAGTAGGCTCTTTGTCTATTTCTTATTCAAAAAAGTTTCAAAAATTTACTTCAATTTATGCATCTTTAAGAAGAATAATTATATTACTCTTTTTAGTATTCCTATAAAAAATAGGCATTCTCTGATATTTGAAAATACTTGTTAAACTGATCAAAATTAGCTGTTTAAGCACATCTTTGTTCAAAGACATTTAAAATTTATGGAGCTTTCTCTTGTAAAATCAAGAAATTGCCTCAAAAAAAATTATGAGGATTTTGTAGCATTGTTAGCTTAATTATGAGGATTTTCTTTCTTAATATCAATTGCATTGGTATAAAAAAAAATTAACTTATGGGGTTCAAATAGAAAAAAGACCATTTTTTGTGACTAAAGCTAATTAGTTCATGTATTATTAGGATATGGTCTTTGATAAGTTTTTGGATATGGTATTTGAATTGAAAATTTTGAAATATAAATAAACCAATAAAAGTTCTGATATTCAGTGATACAAAAAATTTGTTGGCGTCATATGTAATACTCCTCATTTCTTAATTAGCACAACTAAATTTATTTTGTATGGCTTGATTATACTTGAAAAAGTAGCTGTGATTTTTAATTTATTGTAGATTTATAATGATGCTTGAATTTGTTAATTAAAATCCGTTTTAGCAATCCTTCCATGTGCAACGTTTCATGAAATTGATCAATTACATATTTTCTGAAAGCATCCAACAGAAACCATTTCATACGCACAAAATTTTTTATTTCTAGAAATTCAAAAAAATATTATTTCAAAATAGATGAAGTATTTTAGTTTTTTTATTCCATAGAAGGAACCGAATCAAACGAATGAGAAAGGTCACCGTATTTGTCACGTAGAGAAACAAGGGTCACCGTATTTGTCAGTTTCAGCTTTCTTATTTTCCGTTCAATTCAAATCTAACGGCGATCATCTCTCTTTTCGCTACTTAGATATACAACTTAAGTTGCCACGTCAAATTGGTTACTTGGCGATCGAACTTGCACCATGCTTACCTCAGGTATCTTAATTTATGAAACATAAGCTAAAATTCCACCTATCATTATTTAACGTTAATCATTTGAAAAAAAAGGAAGAATGATATGTAGCCATGTACAAGACCACAAAATATGTGTTGGGTACAAATCCAAATATTTTGACCCATCACGGATCAACCTGCGACCCGACCCATTTTATATGTTTCTTATTTTGTTTAAGACTTTAATGAACATTTTAGGATTATTATAATGTTTTTTGTGGCTTTAAATCGAGGCAATAATTCTCCTACGAAACTAGATCTTGAGACTTCAACCCTAGAAGACAAGATTCAGACCACTAGACCCTAATGCATTTTTATGTCTAATTAAATTGCAACATATATTATGAGAGATTGTAGGTTTGAAATCCGGATGAAAGAATTTCTTGTGAATATTAAATAGTTGGGTGACTTGACCTTTCAATCTTTATTCAAATTTTTTTTTGCAACATATAATATATTTAATATATTTTAGACTTAAAACAAAAAAATACTCGACCCGTGTCGCACCAGGTTAGGTCCGACCCGTTTTAGAAAAATAATTAAAATTAATATTGACACAATTCTACCGATTAACATTTTTTCTGTCGGTGTAATCTATTTTTTTTAGGGACAGATCTTTTGAGCCTAGATAAGCCCAGGACCTCTAATTAAGTATGTCAAGGGATAAAACAAAAAAGAAAACAGTGTTTACTTCCTCGGATAATAACCAAATGAGAAAAACTGAATTATTCAAATATTGAAGAAAGATTTAAGTCAATGATAAATATATAATTTACTTTTGAATATGTGATCTTTATGATTCATTTTAAAAATTGGATTTGAGCTATTAGCTTGATTTGATTAAATATTTACTGTTGATTATTGATTTCTAAATCAAAGCGATTGCTTATATTATTAAAGATAAAAAACAATTATTTTCCCAAATTATAGGTTGAATTGAAGTTTCCATCTAATCTAATCTGTATCGACTTACATATTATATTTATTCAGTGTGCGTTCAAAGTAACATGTATCCTTCATGTCATTTGCATTGTCACAAATTTCAGTTCACACTTGTTTGTTCATTCATCATTAGTTCATTACTACAATCACAACAGTAGTATTGTATTATCACATTTTTCGTATTCATTCTTCTAAATATAAAGGTCTTAACATCGATTGAGTTATTCAAAAATTAGTCATATTGAAAAACAAATATCTACCGTAAATTTTAGCAGAAATATATTATAGCCTTGATTATTTTACTCTAATAGAAAATTACTTGTGATTTAATCAAAAGCTAGTAAATAAGATATTGGTGAAAACTATATTTTATTTGCATCCACCTAATCATAAATTAGGTAAAACTAGATTGAAAACCTTTCGTGCATTCACCGGTCATTATCTTTATTTTTTTCATTGTTTTTTATTGTGATTTATGTACGATATTTTTAAATATTGTATTTACTAGTACCACTCAATTTTTGTCATACTTTATATATTATTTTGCATTGGTCTTTTCTTACAAATGTTATTATTGTTTGTTGGTTTTTAGAAGAAGCAAAGGAAAGTTCAAGAGATTGAGGCTGACTGAAAAAAAAAAGAAAAACATCAAGATCAAAAACTTTATATTTATGTTCAGTTTTAACATAAAGAAAATGCAGGTGATTTGATGTATAAGAATATTAATTTTGTGTCTTTAATTGTGATTTATATACAGTATTTTGTATTTTTAAGTACCATCCAATTATTTAAGTACTTCATATAGTATCTTGAAATTGCTCGTTTCTTACAAATGGTATTATTGATTATTGGTTTTTAGGAGGAGCACAGAAGAGTTCAAGAAATTGAGGCTGACCTATAAAAAAAGAAATACATCAAGGTCAAAAACTTATATTTATGTTTAATTTTAATATAAAGAAAATGCAAGTGATTTGATGTATAAGAATATTAATTTGTTGTCTTTTATTGTTTATTTTTTTATTGTGATTTATGTACAATATTTTGTATTTTTAAGTACCATCCAATTGTTCAAGTACTTTATATAAAAAAGGTTTAAAGGGAATATAAACAGTGGAGTGTTTGAAATTTAGTTACCATGCGCAACGACAAGTGGCAAGGGAGCCACTTTTTTATTTATTTATTTAAATTTCTTATAATTTAAATCATAAATTTTGATATTAAAACAAGCTTTGACTAGTTGATTAGTTTGATTAGAGATGGCTATAAATACAATGTACATGTAAACTTCGTGATATATGAAAACCTTTTGTATCATGGTATGAGAGCTCGTGCATCTGTGATCCATTCATGCTTCCCCCTATTTCCTTTTTTCATTTTTTAAGAATAAATCAAGAAATTTCCAATGATGTTGATATGTCTATATTTCATCTATTATTTCGACCTATTTTCAGACCAGACCTTATGTTTTTGACCACTAAATTGCATGGTTTACATTGAAAATCAATAGAACATGGTAATGCTGCAGTTTGTGGTTGATTTGCAGGAAATAGGCGAAAACAGGCAAAACAGGCAGAGTTCTGACTTCCCCCACGCGACCCGCGTCCCACCTGACGCGGGTCGCATCGCAGCCCAGACGCGACCTCAGATGCGACCCTCACAGCTAAACATCCGTGCCACCTGACGCGGGTCGCATGGAAACTCATGCGGGTTGCGTCGAGTTAACTGAGCCAGGCCCAATTGAGGCCCACGAAGGAAACTATATATACAGCAGGCCTGGCAACAGAAGGGAGACACGAAAATCCACAGAAACAGATCAGATCCGAATTTAAAGCGAAGGCTAAGCGCCTGAGGCGATCTGAAGAGGAGAGAGCCGATTTGGAGCTGAAGGAGAGTCGATTTGGAGAAGAAGACTCAACCTGAAGCTTCAATCCTCTTCACTATCTCTTCTCTCACTATGATTTGCTTTCTTCCTCTCTCTCTTGTTTTGATTTTATTGATGTCTGAGTAGATATTGTAGTTTCGAGGGTTTGGATTTGTAGTCCGATACTTTGTTTGATGATGCACATGGATTGATTCTTATTGTTATTTCGTGTTTCTTTGATTCTTGTATTATTTGAGATTGCTTGATCTAAATTGTTTGATTCTTGATTGCTTACTGTTGAATGCCTTAGGCATTTCTTCTTGTACCAAAGGCTTGATGCTTCTTGCAAATTAGGTTAAGTACTTGAGGTAGGTCTGAGAACCGAAAGGTGAGGTCAATGAGTAGCCGAAAGGTGAAAGTTTCCACTTGCTCTTGCTCAGCTTTTGGATACCTTTAGTAAACAGAATTGAGAACTTAGGTTTAGATCAAACAGCTTGATTAAACCTGAGAAGGTGAAATTGCAATTCCAAACCAGGTCTGCTAAGCCAACACACGAAAGTTGAGGTTCAGTGACACTAGGTACGGTCAATCTAGCCTTACACGACTTAAACAACAAGTTTCTGACATGTGCAGACTCAGCTCAATGGACCATGCGGGTCGTGTGACTTAGCACGCGGGTCGCATCACAAGGGTCGCAAGCCACAGCTTGCGGGTCGCGTGCCAGGTCCAGGGCGCTTAAGGCCAAGCGGGTCGCATGCGAAAGTATGCGGGTCGCGTCACAAGGGTCGCATGCGAGAGCATGCGGGTTGCGTGGCAGGTCCTGAGCAGCAAAGTTGAAGATGAAATCTGAAACCCTTGAAACACCCTTTTATACCATAGTACAAAATACAAACATTTAATTGATTCATCAATTGTTCATACATTGTTAATTGAAATTGTTCATACATTTTTTTATTACATCCATTTGATTTGTTCATAAAACTTAGGATTAGTTAAACACACCCCAAACATTCAAACTTCTAGTACCTAATTGGGGAAAGTAGAAGTCTAGAACTTGAACCGTCCCTGAGGATCGACATCCGTTCTAACTACACGACAGGGTTGTGCACTTGCAACCTTCGTCTAAGAGTTGAATAGGGTTTAAACTCTACAGCTTAGGCTGTAGTGAAGCTTTGTTCACCCATATCAGATGTCAACAAACGAATCCCAAATTACCCTTTCTTCTTTATGCCGTAGAAATTTTTTTTTTGAAGAAATTTCATATGTAGCCTTTTAAAAACTTGAAATTACGTACTCTTTCCTTCTAAAATTCATAAGAATCATATTTACCCTTGTAATTTAAAAACAATAACAAATTTATCAAATTTGTTGTCTTTTCTATTAGAAAGTCAATTTAAATTTATAAGTTCCCATTTTACATTGTAAAACAAAAAAAATGCAGCATGTGTAGAGAAATGTTCGATCTTCAAATTGGCCAATTTGTGAAGACAAATTATTAATTTTTTTGTTGTGACACATACACAGTGGCATATAGGCATATGTTCATGTAAGCGTCCAAGTAGGAAATAAATCATTTGTCCTCAAAAATCTGCAAATTTGAAAACTAAATTTTTTCACTTACACAAAATATTTTTTTTTATTTCTTTTTATAAAGAAAAAATTAAAATTTATAAACTTAAGATAAGTTTAATTGAAGATGCAATTAATTTGGTAAACTTGTGAGTCTTTAAAATTTGAAAGGATATATATGATATTGTGAAATTTAAAAAGACAAATATGTAATTTGTAGATTCTTGAAAGGGTATATATGATATTTTCCCTATAAAGTATCACTGGCTACTTGTTCGATAACATTAATTACTAAAAAATAACATATTTATAACTAGAAAATAGCCTCGCTTTGCTTCGGCTAAGTATTTGATTGATCATTGTATAATATGTCAAAAAATTGCAAATAAATGATATTCTACGAAGTCTCAAATTTTTCATTCAATAAAAGATGGCATCATATACCTTAATTCCCAGCTTGGTCACCTGAATAAGAACTGTGGAAGGAGTATCAAAGTGCAATGATGTTATAGGACAAATGCTTGAAGCATTAGCATCTCCGGTCTGTCATACTCGTTAATACATAATACACCGTTATAAAAAATGGCCGGTCCAAAAATAAAAATAAACATAAAATTTGTGGATAGAGGAGGTGATCCAGAACAACCATAGAAGGCAAAATCGGCCGTTCCGGAGCGGAATCGGCCGTTCCGGAGCGGGATCGGACTGTGCCGATCCGATTCCAGGCCGATTTACGCGGGTAGTGCAGATTTCGGCCAATTTCGGCCGTTTCTGCCATATTTCGGCCCATTCCAGTCAAATTTCGGCCCGTTCCGGCCCTTTCCAGTCAAATTTCGGCCGAAACGCATATTAATAAAGAAACATAAAATTTTTTGGATCAAGTGGGATTCGATCCCGTGACCTTTAACTATGGGTCTGGGATAGTTACCACTACAACATTCAAATTTTATTGTTAAATATGACAACTAATTTATATATATATTAATTCTAATTCACAAATTTGTAGCAAATTTGATTGAAAGAGTATGTTTTTAGTTGTTAATGCTTGTATTAGTGGATTATTTGATTGTAATAATTTTTCTAAATTCTTTTTATCAATTTTTTTCAATTTTTTCAGTATAAAACTAGCTTCTGGCAAAAAAGTCCGATTTTCCGATCCGATTCGGCCGATTCCGACCGATTTTTCCTATCCTGATCGGGATCGGACGGGGCCGATCCCGATTCCGATTCCGATTTTTCCTTCTATGAGAACAACATTAGAGATTCACAACTTTGATCTCTCTAAAGCTGATCATCCGGCTATTTGCATCTATTTCGGGGTTAACTGTGAATTACAACAAGAGTATTTTTGTCCCAATAAATGTACATGAGAGCAACAAAGAATGGGTCAAGGCATTAAGGCAATACTGGGATGCAAACCTTCCACCTTCCCTGCTACATATTTGGGAATGCCTCTGTCCCTAACAATGCCTACAAGAGACCAGTATTTGCCTCTTATCCAAAGAGTAGAGCAAAAACTAGGAGGGTGGAATGGAAAATTCAGCTAGTGCAATCGGTGCTTTCATCGATCCCGGTTTTTTACATTATGTGCTTCCGCTTACCACAATGGGGTAATTCATCGAAATGACAAAATCAGAAGGCTGTTTCTTTGGGACAAATCAGATGATAACTCACGTGGCATGTCACTCACAAACTGGGCATCTGCATATGTCACGAAGGATAGTTAACATATCCCTCCTCCTAAGGTGGTGGTGGTGGAAACTCTATTATGAACCCACATGTCTTTGGAGTTCTATCATGATGACTATTAGAAGAAAGGGCTCAGGTTTGAACCAACCGAAATATTGGCAGAAAACCAGACCGTTCTTTTGGAACCAGTTACAGTCACTTAATGGGGTATTTTTATGAAGTACAGAATGGAAAATAGGAAATGGAAACACTATTTCATATTGGATGGACTCCTGGGATGGTATGCCGAAAATTTGGAGTGAACAAGAAATACCAGCAAACACTGAAATCTCACTCAAAGAGGCATGTTTGGAATCAGAGACTGAGGTAACCCAATCTTTGGGTTTTGAATCGAGACCGTCTGATTCAAATATGCGAAAATCCATCTCTGAAGTGAGCGCACACATTCCGATGACGAATTCAAATCCCGAGACAATCTCGAGTGATGAATTAGAATCGGACGGTCTCAATCCAAAACCCAAAGATTGGGTTACTTTAGGGAATCCGGACCCCCGCGGTTGCTGTATGGTTTCATGTATCCAATATGCTGAGAAGACCTCTAATGAAAATTGAGGGATCGGTTCATAAAATTTGGGACACATCATGGGATGGTAAAAGACCGAGGGGATATGTGCAAAAAAGATTGGATATCTCGTGTATATTGATGCGACCCTCATTTAACCTAAAAAAAAAAAAAGAAATTCAAAATCCAAACATAACATCACTCTTCAAAAATCTCGAATCATAATCCCAAATCATTTAACTTTTTTTTTTTTTGGTTTTTTTGCTATTAAAATATTATAATTATAAAAAGTTCTAGAAAATAGATGGAATATCTTAGAATTTGGATGTACTAAAAAGACTGCGAAAAATAATTTGAATCCAAATTTTGGACCGGGATAAATGGCTCGAATCCAAACTTTTTTATTTTTTGCAGTGACACACCAAACAACAACATGATGAAAATGTCGGTCAGAAAATATGGCCTGAAAAATATTTAGATATGAGCCATTGATCATGGTCCAAACTTTGGACCCATGTCATTTCTCGCAGTCTTTCTAGTGCATTCAAATTATAAGATACTCTATCTATTTTTCTAAAAGTCTTTTTAAGAAAAAATATTAAAAATATAAAAGGATATTGACAGAGTTATTTTGACTTTATGTAGAGCACAACCAATAAAGTTAAAATAAAAATATATATGACTGATGTGTTACGTAAAGTCAAAATAACTCTGTAAATATTTCTACCCAAATTTTGTTGATAGACCCAACACAAGCAGAGAAAAATGCAGAGAGAATTGACAAAATAACATGTCAAATTATATATAAGACACTCACATAATAAGTGGGTTCAAGAAACCCAAATATTTATCTTCAATTGCTTGCGGTACGTCCCAATGAAATATTGTCACAAATGGTTGCATTCCTACATTAATTTCCAACAATTTCACTATTTAGGCAATAGTTGTTGGATCTGAGCATTATTTACGTATTAGTACTTAAAAAAAATATAAAAATCAATTTCTTTAAGAAATATGCATGGTGCTTCTACTTAATTTTGCTTCTCTCTATTTTGGAGCTTAGTAAAAAGCGACCTATATATATATATATATATAGATGGGCTACGGTACTTCGCGAAGTAAATGGTCTTTTTTACTTCGCGTCATATTTTCATTTTGAAAATCTAAACAACCGATCTGAACCGTTCAACATGTTCTAAATATTGAAATGTGCTTGGAGACTAAATTTTACATTTTTTGGAATTTTTTTACTATTTATTAAGCCACTTTGAAAATCGCTGATCCACTGTGAACAGTAAAAAACAGTAAAAATTTCTGGACCACCGGATCAGCGATTTTCAAAGTGGCTTAATAAATAGTAAACGAATTCCAAAAAATGTAAAATTTGGTCTCCAAGCACATTTCAATATAGAGAACATGTTGAGCGGTTCGGATCAGTTGTTTGGATTTTCAAAATGGAAATATGGCTTGAAGTAAAAAAGACCATTTACTTCGCGAAGCCCCGTAGCCAAAGTAGTGTTAAAAATCAATAGAATATGAGAGAAAATTAAAATTTAATTCTAATTTAATCACCGTTAGCCAATATTTCATTGATGAGATTATTGTAGAAGTTGACGCCTTCTTTGTTTATTCCACCACTTAGGCTCCCATCTGCAAATTATATATATATATATATATATATATATATATATATATATATGAGGAGGGTTAAAATGCACCCTCTCTTTTGTGCTCCTAACGTGCACCCTCCCCTCATATCTTCATTTTCAAAGTTCAAATAGTCAATTCGAACCTTCCAACGTGTTCTTCATATTAAAATGTGCTTGGAGACCAAATTTTACATTTTTTGGAAATTTTTTACTATTTTTTCAGAATTTTTTATTAAACTAAACAATAATAAAAAATTCAGCAAAGTGATGATTTTCAAAACATGTTAAGTAGTGATCATGAAATAATTGACAAATATCTATATTTAATCAAGTAAATTATATTAACAACATTGTTATTTTAATTTGACAACTGTAATTTAATAATTTGATTAATTCTTATATATTAAAATAAAAATAAAAATTGCAAATTTGTTAGTTGTGATTTTAATAAATTAGTCATAATATGAGGTATACTTTGAGAATTATGTCATCGATCAATTGAATTAAGTTCTATCGACATTTGATCGGTAATTAACCAAACAACTTTTTAATGACACCAAATTAAATATATCGACTAACTAATAAAAAATAAAGATCAAATCTATAAATTAGTTTTTTATTTCAAAAAATTATTGCAATATTTGTCAAAATATTGATTGTCAATACTTTTATATATATATATATAGAGAGAGAGAGAGAGGGGGGGGGCTAATATTAAAACATTTGCACCAAGGTCCTCGTGCAACCAAGTTGTTTTTGGATTTTCAAAGTCCAAACGGTCGATCTAAACCGTTAGATGTGATCTCTATACTAAAATTTGCTTGGAGACCAAATTTTACATTTTTTGGAATTTTTTTACTATTTATTAAGCCACTTTGAAAATTGCTGATCACGTGGTCCAGAATTTGGTTGCACTGTTTTTACTGTTCACCCGGATAAGCAATTAAAGTGGCTTAATAAATAGTAAAAAAATTCCAAAAAATATAAAATTTGGTCTCCAAGCAGATTTTAATATTGATTGAACATCTAACGGTTTGGATCGACTGTTTGGACTTTGAAAATCTGAAAACGACTTGGTTGCACGAGGGCCTTGGTGCAAACGTTTTAATATTAGCCACTCTCTCTCTCTCTATATATATATAGAGTGATGCTACGATGTTTTGGGAAGTAAAGAGGGTGTTTTACTTCCCGCTCATATCTCTATTTTCAAAGTTCAAAAAGTCGATCTGAACTTTTTAACATGATCTTCATATTGAAATGTGCTTGGAGAGCAAATTTTACATTTTTTGGAAAGTTTTTGCTATTTTTTTAGAATTTTTGAAAATAATTGTTTTTCTGAAATTTTTATTTATTTTATTTAATGAAAAGCTGTGATTTTCAAAAATTCTAAAAAAATAGTAAAAAAGTTTCAAAAAATGTAAAATTTGATCTCCAAGCACATTTTAATATGAAGATTATATTGGAAGGTTCGAATCAACTTTTTGAATTTTCAAAATGAAGTTATAAGCGGGAAGTAAAACACTATCTTTACTTCCCAAAGTAGGATAGTATACCTATATATATATAT
>JAJGRW010000168.1:397457-503081 GCA_025461045.1 Carex parvula
TTCAGCGACAGTAAAGATTAGGGTTAAATAAAATAGAATGTCACAAAATAATTAACATGATATTGTCCCACTCACTTATACAGCTATGTCCAAAGTCACAGGTAGTGGAAGGAGAAATTTTAGACACCATTTCTTCGAAAAGCACCACAACAACATCAATGTACTTCACCTAAAATTCTATTTATAATTGAATTAGTGCTTATTGATGTTTATATTACACTTTTATACAAACTATTTAGTTGCTTAGACCACCATAAAATTTTGATGCTATATTTAAAAACTTAACAGTAAAATAGATAGTTTTATTATATTATATCAATTAATCGAATTTATGTATGTGTCAGTGGGGCTGTTGGAGGATCAAGCATGAGAGCTTAGAAACCCTTCGATAATGTTTTTTGTTTCCCATTATTGATCAAGTCAGAAGTGGGGTTTGTGGAGTCGCACTATTTTTTGCATCATATGTTCTAATTCCTGCATTGTGTAATTAACAGAAAATGAAGAGGTTGTTTTAAAAAAAAATAGATAGAAGGTCAAAATTAGCTCCAATCTTCATAAAGTGCCAATTCAAACTTCAAGTATAATTACTTACAAAACTTATATATTATTTTCTATTGCAGAAGAGCTTTCTTTACAAAATGCCCGATAAAATGACCTCATCATGCAGTGGAGAGGAGAGATGCATTAAATGCATACTTACATTTGAAAGGTAATAATTAACTCATAGTCTATGAATGTAAGGTTATCAGTATCTTCCATAGACCATTACAAAACCAAAATTGAAAATTTGACAGCTAGATTTGAACAATTAATTCCTGATATAGCATTAATACTGCATTCATTTATATAGTAATTCCCCAATAAGACTTTACGCTCAATTGGATGAAAGCTACCTTTATTTCACCTCCATCTGCAATCAGGCTATGAAAAGACAAAAAAGAGCAACACAAATAAGAAATGGTCAACATGTCTATACTCAGTTACCACTTACCAGAGTGCCTATTGGTGTCCGAAAGTGGCAATTTGGTTAATATAGTACTTAAGATCGTCATTCCTTTATTGATTTTCATTACATTTAATTAATTTAATTCTTTTTTAAATCTGCAACCAGAAATATTCACACGTGTGCCCATGAAAAGATGATGCTCCCTTGGATCTATTTTTTGGCAAAGATTCTGCAGGGAGTAGAATTTGGGAGGGGTACAAGGACAAGAAAACGTGAAACTACCCCTATTCCTCCTGACTGTGAGTTTTTTTTAAACTAAAGACAAAGGATTGGTTACAAGTCTATATTAGATCATTTGACGTACAATTTATATGGATCAAGAGCCCCATCTTGAATGGGCTGAAACCTAGCTAGCTATGCAAATTGGACTAAGTATACAAACTTCCTTCTATATCTTATATTTTAGACTGAGACCTATGCTTCAGTATCTTACATAGACGATCTCTCTGGCACTTTTGCGAGGTGAAATGATTTCCTTATTTTTTCTGGGAAAAATTTAAATTTTTTTAAATGTGATATATTATTCAACACAAAGTAATTTTTTTCTATTTGTTTTAATGTGCGGCAAAATAGAGTTTATTGATCCAATCAGGTATGGTTCTTCGATTGTTAATTGAAAGTCTATCTAAAAAAACAGTGAGTGTCAGTGACCTACTGGAAAAGTCATGCCATGTTTCTGGGATCATACCAGTATGTTTACCGTATAGTATAGTACAGTACCAGAATACATATCTAGGTCTTAAAAAACAGCATATTGGCTTGGAGCTGGCCAGTACCGCATGACCTGTTTTGTCTTTCAAAAATCAGGTAAAAATATTTCTTTCATGTATAAGGGAAGTGCTGAGGTGTAATGTGCCACTTTTTTTCTCCCTAAAAATAATAATTAAGTTTCAAATTTCTCCAACTCATGGTTGCTCCTAATTGCAGGATCTAACAACTTGGCATGCTATCAGAATTAATATTAATTGAATTGACAAGAGCACCAATAAATCTCCTCTAACAATTATGTGGAAAGCAGCAGCTTAACAGCTCTTTAAGATATGGAAAAGAGGTACCATTTTAAGTTTGTTTAATGTGTTGTTTTGTATTTACTCCTATTGTTTTTAAAGGCTGCCCTTTCAAAATTGATGTATAGTTTAAGAATTTATGCAAGAAAGCTAATAAAGTTGTGGGTTTAATGTGTTCTTCTGTATTTGCTCCTATTTTTTTTTTAAAAGGTTACCCTTTTTAAATTGATGGAGAGGTTAAGATTTTATGCAAGAAAGCTAATAAAGTTGTGAACCCAAATATCCTACAAAGATTTTAGCATTTCATACGCTTCTTTTGATGATGTAAGTGTTAACAACATATTTTGTTGCATCCTTTTTGTAGAGTGAGCTCTAGACCTGCTGCAATCAAGTGCAGTATAGATTTGAACAATGATTATATAATGTCTTGATTTAGTCCATAAGTGGTCATTTTATATGCATGTTCATTTACTTATCTTTTTTATCACATTATTTATCTGTTAGGGTAACTGTCCGCTCCAGAACACAGCAGCAACCTCTCACTGGCGCTACCCTAGCCGCCTCTGCCTCTCTCTCTCACACTCGACAACATGTGTGATCTCCTACGTATCAAAACTGATCGCGGCGCCATGATCGGCGATGATTCAGTCTGGCTTATCCATCAGCTGCAAGCCCATCTACCATTTTGTCGTCACCTCCATCTTCAATGGGTATGCCGTCATCCACTTCGGCTGTGTTGCGAAGATCAACCCTGAATCCCCACTCGCCAAAGTCTGTGTTCTGAGCTGTGGCATTTTAACTGGTAAGTATCTGATTTAGCCTCAAACTATTTTGATTTCCATTGTTGATGGTTTATGGATATGAAATGGATATTGGGGCTTCCTGGATGTCATTAGTAAATAGTAAGTTATGCCTTCTTTATAAAAAAAATTAGTGAAAAGTAAGTTGTTACTATCTTTTTTATGATATTATAGTTAATATGATCTGATTTCTATTTTTTTTTTATTAGGTCTTGATGCTACTTTTTTTGGTCTGTCTCTGGAATCCAATATAAGATCTTCAGTTCACCTGGTTTGATTCTTGATTTGCACAATTGTCCCTTTCACTATGCACAGGGGCAAGAACAAATTTAGAGGAAATTATAGTTTTGCTCTTGTAAGTTTATTACTTACAAGATGTGTAGAGCATTTTGCAAACCACTGACGAAGCAAAGCGAGGCAATCCTCTAGTTTAGTATATCTTCTGATCAGAATTTAGTATACTTCTATTTAGTGGACCTATACAAAAGGCCTATTTTACGTGAGCTAAAATTGATTCATGGACCCTTTTCGTTTTCATTTTCAATTTGCTTGGTGGAGAGAAGAGAATAAATTAATAATCTTTTCTGGACTGATGGATATTTGATTGAAGTAAAGCCCAAAATGGGATCAGAATTTTGAAATTTTCACAATGGTTACATCCAAGTTTTGAAACTTATTCTGGGTTGCATTGATCAGTCCTCTTGAGCTTCAAGTTTTGCTCACTGGTAATTTTCAGCATAGGATATTTATGCATGTATGCACTGCAAATAATGCAACCACAGATCAAGATTTGGATATATCAGTAAAGAATTAGCAAGAGACAACATAACCACCCATCCTACACCACTGATCAGAAAAAAAAAATGTTGAAACAAAATGCGGCAAAATAGGTTCAAAGTATAAACTCCTCTCTCTCGTATAAAATTTCCACAATCCAGTTATCAATTTCCAACATTTGGTATCAGAGCTTCAGGTTCGAATAAGAAGTTAGCGAAGTAGACAAGGGCGTTCGTAAATATAAGAAGCATCACGAGTCGATGTCTTCAGGAGGCGCAACCATGGCGCAATCGACGGTTCCCATTTTAATTGGAGAAAACTACGACATGTGGAAGATCAAGATGCGGACGCTGCTGCTTTCGCAAGGATTGTGGGATATAGTCAATAAAGATTCTACGGTGCCGACTACGGGAGTTTTGACGCCGGAGCAGAAACAAGAACAAATGAACGATGCGAAGGCCTTGTTTCTAATTCAACAAGGTGTTGCCGAAAGTCTATTTCCACGAATAAGTGGTGCAACTACATCCAAGAAGGCATGGGAAATTTTGAGTGAGGAGTTTGAAGGCTCCGAGAAGGTGAAAGCGGTGAAGCTGCAAACACTAAGAAGACAATTTCAAAACCTTCAAATGAAGGAGTCGGAGAAAATCAAGGAGTACTTCTCGCGAGTCATCGAAATTGTAAATCAAATGCGGAAGTATGGCGAAGACATCTCAGATCAGAAGGTAGTGGAAAAATTTTAATTAGCCTCACCGACAAGTACGACTACATCGTTACGGCGATAGAAGAATCGAAAGATCTATCAACGCTTTCGATTCAACAATTGATGAGCTCATTGGAGTCACATGAAGAAAGAATGCTCCAACGCGAAGGAAATTTGGTAGAAGACGCATTTCACTCCAAGATGAGCTTCAGACCTCGATATAACTCCACGAGTCAACAAAATATCCATGAAGAAGGCATACTGCGACAAGATGCAGAAAAGCAGTCGGAACAGAAGGAGAAAGCACCAGGTTCGAGTTATTCAAATTTATGGTGCGATATACACAGAAGGTCGAACCACAGTACATCAGAATGTTGGTCAACAAAGAGATGTAACAAATGCAAGAAGGTCGGCCACATAGCACGAATGTGCAGAACAAGAGTTAGCGACCGAGCAAACTTCATAGAAGAAAATGAGAGTCAAGAAAGTATTTTTATGCGTGCCACTTAGCGAAAGAAGAGAAAGGCGATATCTGGTTCATTGATAGCGGTTGCACAAATCACATGACTGGAAACCGCGAATTATTTCACCACATCGACACTTCGTATGAGACAAAGGTACGTATGGGAAATGGCTCAATTGTTCAAGCTAAAGGAAAATGAAGTATTGCCGTACAAACTAAGATGGGTCCGAAATTTATCCGAGATGTACTACTGGTTCCGGACCTAAAACAAAATTTGCTGAGCGTGGGACAATTAGTGCAAAATAGGTATGTAGTTCATTTTGAAGATGGAGGCTGCAAAATTTTCGATCGAAGAAATAAAAATCAAATAATTACAAGAATACAAATGGAGAAGTCTAGAAGCTTCCCACTCCACATAAACTACGCTCCGCATTTGGTGCTAAGAAATAAGGTGATCGAGCCGCAAGAGAAAGGTGATACACAACGCCAAGACGGGTTAAGTTCAAACACTACTTCAAGTACATGTTCAAACCCGAGTGCTAGTCGAAGAGCTAAAGAATGGTCTACTATATCGGAGTCATTCCCCAAGCAAGTAAGATTTTTACCTGAAAGTTACGAGTCATCAAATTTTTCAATAGTTGAACCTCAAAGCTTTGAAGAGGCCGAGAAGCATGAAAATTGGATAAAGGCCATGAAGAACAAAATGCAAATCATCGAGAAGAACAACACTTGGAAGCTTTCAAATCAACCAAAAATCGTGAAGTCATTTACAAGACAAAGTTAAATCCTCGCGGCGTAGTCAAAAACTACAAAACGGGATTGGTGACAAAAAGTTTCATACAAAAACCCGACATCAACTATTGTGAGACATATGCTCCGATGAGAAAGCTAGAGAAGTGGCAATCATATCGACTTGGCGTTGGATCGCTATTTCAAAATAACTACCTTGATAAAGAAATTTACGTGAAGGAGCCACACGGAATTTCATATAAAGGAGGAGAGAATAGAAGATACAAAAATCAATCGGCAAATCAAAATTTAAAGAGAACCAACTCTGTGCTGAGGGGGAGTGTTGAAGTTCAGCACCGAACTAAGGCCCAAGCCCATTAGCTTATTCTAGAATAGTCAAGAAATAGTCAACCGACATATCAAAGTCGGTAATAGCAAAGTCGGTATGGAATTAACTAGAAATTACTAGAGTTATATAATATATTTAGAGATAGGACTAAAGTCGGTGGTTGAAATAACTTGTTTATTCTAGAAAAATCTTGTACCGACTTTATACTTGTATATATAGATGTAGCATGTGTGTGAGGTGAAGAATATATATCAAAATATTGTACTCAAAAAAAACTTTGTACTCCTCTTGAATAATAAAAAGATATTAAAGATTATAAACTCCTCTCTCTCGTATAAAATTTCCACAATCCAGTTATCAATTTCCAACACAAAGGACACTGCATATCGAAATAAATTTAATTTAATATCGGACTGTAATGGTTCACGGTACTGTATATGGCAAAATATTATGAAAACAGAACATTTCTACAATAGATAGTGTAAAATTGACAAATTTTGTTACCTAATGAAAATTAATTTGATTTGAAATTTTAGTGTCGGAAAATACTGTCAATGGAGCCAGGTAACATAATACTTAATTCTGATTAGATCCGGATACTTCAATCAGAATCCACACGAATATTGAAGGGACCCCCTGCATTTCACTTCATGCCGGATTGGCCCAGATTCTGATCGGACGGTCCAGATCTAAACAAAAATATTTTGTTACCTCAGAGGATATGGACTCCAAATTTTGGGCCAGCTTAAGCCACTTTGTGGTTTTTGGATGCGTGAACATTACTCCGTACGAGTTTAACTGAAGAAGTATACAAAATATACAAAAATATTAAACAAAAAAATCATTTGTAAATTAAAGATGCTTCCACCAACTGGTCTGTAGCAGTACACACTTGTGTGTTTTGTCGATCGACAATGATCCCATTCCTTTTAAATCTTGGGTCTCAAAGCCGATTTGTGCAGACGTTCGATTAACCGGTAGTACAAAGGTACGAAAATGCTGATTCTTGCTAATCCCTTTACTTTTGTTCTCTTTTATTGTGAAACTGCTGCTCTGGTATTGCGTTGAGCAGCTGGTACCCTTTTATTAACCTCTTATTGTTAAAATTTTTAATTTGGTTTCCTGCAGTGCTTTATATGTGTGCTATAGATTGTTAGGGTTTTGATTTCTGGTGTTGAATATTTTTTGGGTCTTGTCTTTGGCTGCCATTAAAGATTTTTATTACATTTTTTTTTCACTTGGCTAGTTACATTTAACCCTGTTATATCAAAGATACTTGGCAGCATCTGTCAGAAATTCTCAAAATATATATATATATATATATATATATCAAAGATACTTGTGTGGTGATTTCTATAAATAATTGTTATGCTATGCAGCGGATAGATCAACAGTGGATCATTTCTCATTTGTCCTCCACATATGAATTAATCTTATTTAATTAGTCTATTGCCGCGTTTAAGCTCAATAGAAATTGCATCGCAAAGTTTACCATGAATTTATAAATCCTTCAGTTCTCCAACTTCCGGATTTACATGTCGAATCGGCTGCCTCGACAGCATACTCGACTCGGAGTATTATTGGATATATGCTTTTGACAAGGTGGAAGAGCAATCACTGATTGTATTTGGTTCAACCGAAGGTTAGTTTGGCTAAATGGATTAATGGAGCAATTGGATATATAAATAAAATATTATCAGGGAGGATTAACAAATTGGTACATCAACTAAGTAACATTTTAAAGATATGAGAATTTAGTATATCTTCTGATCAGAATTTAGTATACTTTTATTTTGTTGCAGGTATATCTTCTTGGAATGTGATACAAAGATATGAGAAACTTGTTTGCTGAAGGGGATGAGGTCAAGATTCAAAGTTATTGACATTGATAGGTACAGGTTTGAGATATATTAAAGTATGTGTCAATGCAAAAGAACTGGAAACATGACATACGCAGAATAAGTATCCTTAAATTTGTTTTCAAAATCCTCATTATTCCCTGTACATTATACATTTTTGGGATACGATTTGGGGAGAAATTGGAGATCTGGACCATATAGCTGATGCATTTCCTTGTTGAATTTTTTTCTTTTCTATAATTCTTCTTTATATTATCAGGGAAAAGCAGCACGGATTTTGATGCAAACACTAAACCGGGTTTTGACCAAATATTATTGTACTTAATTATCAAGAATGTAATTAAATATTAAATTGTGACTTTACAATATTGTTTATCCTTCTTAGGAGGATGGTACCTGTTCGGCACAGCCGCAGAGCTCCTTTAACCTCCTTTACTTCTTAATCTTAGTTAATCCGGCCGAACACTCCTTCCTTAGTCCGGATTTAGAGACCCCCTTAGCCATGATTCTTAATCCACCCTCACCCTTTCCTTAAGATACAGGGCTCCTTTAGGCCTCCTTTAGAGAATCTTCCAAGTGTTTCTGGACTATTTTACCCTGGTTTGTACAGCCCCTTAAGGAGCGATCTTTCTTTTTTATTTTTTCTATTCTTTCTTGCTTAGACTATAGCTCAAAGCCCGAGGCACGAAAATAAGAACACCCTTTTTTACCTCCGACCTAGATTGTCGGCTCTACAATAAAAAAACTCGTAAATCTAACATTATAGATGGCTTCGTCTTGATTTTATCTTTTTATTGGCATCCCATTTGATGGGTACTATCTTTCTCTTTTGAATTTCTCATTATAAATCTGATAGAAAGTGATATTTAATTTCTGAATTTTTTCCAATTATTTCATGTTTTTATCGATGAGGTGGAAGGAGATTATTGACATCACTTTAATTTTTGAATAATTATTTTAGTACCCACACTACAGTACCCGCACTGTACCCGCAATTCCATACAGTCATAACTGTATGGTTGCCGGTCCCCACAAGTATCGGACCTTCCATTTTGAATTTCAAATATTCCTTTCTCTCTGTTTTTTTCTTTTTCGAAGGCTTCGGCGATTTTGAGGTGATTTTAGGTCGATTTGGAGGCGATTTTTTTTAGGCGATTTCGAAAAATGGAAGCGATTCGTGTGGTTCTCACAAGTTTAATACGGTGAGTTTGAAATGTGATCAGCTAGATTACTATTGTTGCTTTTCAATTTTGTTTTTGTTCTGGTGCATAATAATGATATATCAGTTTCGTTTCTATTTCATATACACAATCGTGTTTCAGTGTTGCTGGATTTTGAGATGTTTGTGACAATTGTAATTTGCGAAGATGCTGTAATTGTCTATTATGTGTTCAGATATAAAATACTTAGTAGTTCAGATATAATACTTGATGTGTTCAGATATAAATACTTGATGTGTTTAGAAATAAATACTTGATGTGTTCAGATATAAATACTTGGTAGTTCAGATATCAATACTTGATGTGTTCAGATATAAATACTTGATCTGTTCAGATATAAATACTTGATCTGTTCAGATATAAAATTCATTTTAATAAAGTGACAGTACAATTTAAACGTTAAAAAAAAATAATAACAACTACTTATTAAAAATAACGTTATATGGTGGTTTAATTTATTTATTTGAAAATATATAATAAACTTCCGTTGGGCCGATATTTATATGAATTCATATAAACCATAGAAAATAATAATAGATTACTATTAGGCAACATATATAATATTGCCTTTTGTACACATGCAATCCCATGTGATCCATATAACATATACTTCTCAAGATCCAATACAATGTTTGTATAAAAGTTATGTCCTTACCACTTAGTAACCATGCGATCAAGGTTTGTCCCAAGTTTCGTTAAGTTGGGCTCATAACTCTTGGTTATGATCTAGTTTCGACCAAAATTTCATACAAACTAGTTGTATTAGATCCAACATTAAAAAAAAGAGTGTCCATATGATCCATGACATGATGCCTCCTGGTTAAAGGTCTCCAACATTTCAACTCAAATATTTTTTTAAGATTCTTATTCATCCAACGTAATATAGATATAATACTTTAGTTCGTAAGTATAAATACCACACCCTTATAGTTATAAATACTTTGTTTCGTAGTATAAATGTCACAAGAATAGAGATATAAATATTACCCCGCACATAAGCTAAGTCAATATTTTTTGTTGACAATTTAGTGGTCCCTAATGCGGGAACGACGCGAGAATTTTTCAAAAAAAGGTGCGGGTTACGGTTACTTTAAGAGAAATTCATATATCATATATGTAGTTCATTGTATAGATATAAATACTTGTTTGTATAGATATAAATATCTCACAATGTTACTATTAATACTTGTAAAACAAATTACAGTTCTGGAATGGTTACGGTCCCCACAAACAGTAATGGCAGTTTTAGGTGCGGGTACAGTGCGAGTACTCAGTTGCGGGTATCATATCAGCTTCCTAAGTATAAACCTCATGCGAATCACATAATTTATAAAGCACTAAATATCAATGTTGACCGCTACGTCCCTTTCTAGAATATCTGTCCCCTTTTCCCTTCCCTTTTCCTTGATTAATTCAGAGTTGATTAGTTTTGAACTTGGTTGCTGTACGTTTCCTATGTTTGCTTAACTCAATAATTGAAGACCTTCGCTCCAAACTTCGCCTCTCATTTATTTCACCCACGCGTTTGAAATTAGGGACCATCGAACCGTACAGTTATCTTATCGGAAGTACCCTGAACTTGCCTCTCATTTCTCCTTATTAGGACCTTGACCATGTAACGCAAAAAGCACAGCGTAGAAACTACGTGCCGCACTCATAGACTATAGTAAGGATAAGATATGATGTGTTCTATCACTATCCCTAGTACAGAAACGCAAAGCATACGTACACTATATATTATATATGTTTGTTCAAAATTCTTATTAATATGTATTCAAAGTAGGAAAAATAATGTTTTGAAAATTTATTCTGAAAATATGGTCTAATCTTACATGGTTTCACTGTTTATAATATGCTACAACATTCATACACGGTTGTACAGAATAAAACTGTGAACACTTTTGATCAAATTGTACACGGTTTTTTTACTCCAACAATTCTACATAGTTTTACTGTATAATTCGTGTGTGTATGAAAAATATAATTTTTTTCACGTCATTATTCTGTGCATTCCTGTTAAAATGCATCTGTCTATTTTTTCTGAGTCATTTCTAAACATCTATTTCCTTTCCTAGAGGTTGTACATGGCCATTCTCTAAGTAAAGAAAATCTAAAACAGGTGAGGCTAGAGCGAGAGATAAAACAAGAGAGGCGATATCTTTACCGAAAAGATAATTTCCGATGACTTAACTTCAAACAGCCATAAAACAGTGCTCAAATGTCCGATTTGAGTAAATGACCACTTTTCGGAGAGCTTGCGAGAAGAACATATCAATGTTGACCGCTACGTCCCTTTCTAGAATCATAATTACAAATAAAATAAAGGAAAGAGCCTGAAACTTAAGGTTAAGTTTAATTTCGATTAAGTTTTTCATTTCTAATTTCAATTTTTTTTTGTCCTTTACAATACTTTTTCTTAGCCATTGTTCATGTAAATGTATGAAGTCTCAGATCTAGGATTTGTTCTGTTATATTTTTATTTATTTTACTTAGAATGTGATTCATGTAACTAATAATATATGATGTAATTATAATTGTTATTTATATATTGGTAAATTGTAGTGTTGTAGTGTTTTTTTTTTTAAATTTAGTTTCGTCTTTATGGTTTTTAGATCTAGGATTTATTTGAATTTAGGTCTAGAGTTTGATTTGAATTCAGATCTAAAATTTCATGTGATTTTTTTTTTTTTCATTCTTGAATTTCACACAGTTTTTAATAAAAAAAACGGGTAGGATTAGAGTTATTGTACATGGTTCGAAAACCGTGGTAAAAGTCCTTTTTTTTACTGTGGTTAGTAGCGGTATCTGTACTAGTTAATTTCCTTACTCAGTCTTGTCTGAGGATGTGCATGAGTACTACAACTCAATTTGGAACCGTAGTGTGGCAACCTTGCGACAAAATACTTCAGTAGCCCATGGTCATACATCTCGTGGGTGCAGGTGCTATCCTGCTAATTCTTGCAGCAGTTCAGACCACACTACACTATATATCCACCCAAATAATTAATTTGTTGTTAGTTTTGTTTATTTTACTATTTGCAATGTTGTTTTCCTAATAAGCCCGTGATATTGCTGCACTTCCTGAACTGCCTACCTGTTAATTTTCTTTTTTCTTTTTTCGTTTGGTTTGGTTTGGTGTTGTATTCAAGTTTGTCTTTGCACATTTGCTTCCCAATGTATCCGCAATGATGTTTTACAATTGGAGTTGAATTTGTCATTAATGTACTATGTTGGTCCCACTATGTTTTGTTATATGTATCTCTCATTGTACTTTGTTTATCTTGTGCTATTACATTTTATATATGGGGCTGTTTTAGCTTCTTTTTTTTAAACAAAAAAAAATCAATTATCTTATAAATTAACTAAATTGTGGACTTAATTCAAACTGGATGCAAAACAAACCTCTGTAAAATTGACCAGCGATTTTCAAAGTGGCTTAATAAATAGTAAAAAAATTCAAAAAAAATGTAAAATTTAGTCTCCAAGCACATTTTAATATAGGGAACATGTTGAGCAGTTCGGATCAGTGTTTGGATTTTCAAAATGAAAATATGAGCATGAAGTAAAAATGACATCTTACTTCACAACTCACCATAGCCCAGCTCATATATATATATATATATAACATAGAGATAGATACGGTGAGTTGTCAAGTAGAACAACGTTTTACTTCACGCCATATTTTCATTTGAAAATCCAAACAACCGATCCGAACCGTTCAACATGTTCTAAATATTGAAATGTGCTTGGAGACTAATTTTATATTTTTTTGGAATTTTTTTACTATTTATTAAACCACTTTGAAAATTGCTGATCCACTGTGAACAGTAACAAAACAGTAAAAATTTTCTGGATCACGGAATCAGCGATTTTCAAAGTGGCTTAATAAATAGTAAAAAAATTCCAAAAAATATAAATTTAGTCTCCAAGCACATTTCAATATTTAGAACATGTTGAGCGGTTCAGATCGGTTTGTTGGATTTTTAAAATGAAAAATATGGCGTGAAGTAAAAAAACACCATTTACTTCGCGAAAGCACCGTAGCCATCTCATATATATATATATATATTAGAGAAAATGTCATTAATTCTTTTTACAATGCTAATTAGATCAACAGAATAATAGTCTCAGGAAAATATTCATGCTTATATTAACTTCCTCTGAATTAACTGGCAAAATACAACTTATCTTTGCAAGATATGGATCATTTCTCAGGGGCAGTGCAAACCAAAAATAAATAAATAAACAAATAAGCAAATAGATAAACAATAGAAACAAATACAGATCTTGTGGTGAAATTTTTTGTTATTTTTTGGAATTTTGACTTGCTAACATGAATTTCGTACAAAAGTCGATATATTAATCCGTTTTCCAATGAGATTAAATTTTATTAAAATAACCTGTTATATTACACTTCCAAATAAGCTACTCCACTAAAGAAAAAATGTACCTAATTAATAACAAAAAAATGGCATACCTAATTGCACTACGCAATGCCAGTAGATGACTACGGTGGTACGATAACCTGATTGTATCATTCAAAGCCTCCTTCAGTGATAAACTGTTGTTATCGAGCTGGCTCACACCTAGAAATTATTAATTATTAATTATTAAAGGGCTGTAGTGAAAATCGACACTAGCAAAAGAAGATGAGAAAGAAAGGAATTGCATCAATATGTAAATACTTACGTTTTCAGTGATGTAAATGACAGGATTCTTGTAGTTGGTTTTGGGTATAAAGCATTAAATCTTGTAACCCAGGGGGGTATATGTAAATCCAAGATGTCTTGAATGGCGTGTACAGAATAATTAATGTTTTTAGTCAAAATAAAGATAACACAATAGCTGGAAGATTTTCAAATAATTAGTAAAATTATTAAAAAAAAAAAAATCACATACCTGTGGTAATTGTATACCGTTGTGCTCACCTGGTAAAAGTACAGCAAAGGATGCACCGTAAGATGCCTTTCTTGTTTGCAATTTTTTTATTACAGAAAAGAACTTCAATGATAATGAGACTTAAAATACAGTAAAAAAGGATGTACCCAGTAGATTAGCCTGAGAATCAGTGTCGTAACTCAGGCGTTGTGAATTGCTAATAGGATTGCTTATGGCATAATAGGTAGCATAATAGTTTATACCAAGAAAATCATATGATCCTTTCAGTGACTCAGATTGTTCATTGTAAATTCTGGTAGACGAATTCCCACTGATTTTCTCATGCTTACTGGGTAATCTCCATGTGTCAAAGGATCCATAAACCTACATGTAACACATTATATATGAACTAATCATAAATTAAGAGGATTCAAATGCCTCAATTTTTTAAAACTTTAATAACTCATAATTTATAACTTTAACTGTCAAATAAAACCGTTAGATATGATCTACATCAATTTCTCTACGCACATGTAAAAGATTACGATATTTCAACTTTGTTTTGATTGTTTTCCAAGAACTTGAGAAATACATTGATGTGGATAATTTCTAGATATTGATTCTTCAACTTATTGATTCACATAAGAACAAAACCGAAAAGTGATAAATATTTTATGTGTATATAAAGAAAATAACATAGTTCACATCTAACGGTTTTATAAATATAAATATCATCATATAATATAAATTCATAATAACTATAGCAGGAATAAAAGATTCAAGAAATAGTCTCAGAGAAGAAGAGATCATACCATCCCATACATGAAATCCAAGCTACGCTTCGCAGTGATAGTATCTGCTTTGGATGAGAGAGTGAGGAAGAAACCAATGTGTAACAATTGTAATACCAATTTTGCCCCTCTGGGTTCCCTGGTCATAGCAAATCTAGTAATGACCTTCTGCTTCTTTCAGTAGAGTCACAACTTTCTTTTTTCTTAATTCCAGCTTAATTTGTTACATTTAATATATGATACTAACAGTTAAAAGTAGGCTAAATTATTTTTAAGTGAATTCTATGTAGTTATGTGTGCCTCTTCTATCTCAGTAATTCAACAAACGTGTTGTTTTACCTGATATTTTTCTTTGCAGAGCTTGACAGCGGCACTATGAGCTAGCAACATGTTGTGACCGCAAATGTAGGGCTCAGTTGCGAGTTACCAGCGCTACATTCGCCGGCTTCCCATGGGGAGCATCGTCAGGTGCAAATGTGCCACTGGCATAACCCACTGAGCAAAATGAATATGGCTCGTTGAACGTTATCCAGTGCTTCACCCTGTCGCGGAATTCCTTGAAGCAAATATCGATGTAGTCGACATAGTCTTTCTGCAACGGTTCCTTTTTGTTAGATGATCACATATATTTCTCTTATCATGCAAAAAAATTAGAAGTTGGTAGTGAGGAAGTGCTTGTGAAAAAAATATGGAGGAATAATTTGTCACAATAAAAGGCTTCATGTTATGAAAACTAATCATAATGAAATCATACAGAAAATTTTGTTATTATATTTGATTGAAACAATAAAAAATCTGAACAAATATACAATGCTAATTAATAATTTTCATTTTTCTTTGGATATATTTGATTGTAGATATAGTTGTTGTAGTGTGTTGGAAAGAATACTTAGATGTTAACACCACACATGCATCTCTCAAACTTTAGAACATGCAGTTTATTGTTATCATAAATATTATTGAGGAGGGTTCCAATACCACATGTCTTTCATACCTCATTATGCCTCATGTTTTATATCTTCATTTTCAATGCTTAAACTATCGATCCGAACCGCTCAACATGATAAACATACTAAAATATGCTTGGAGACCAAATTTGTATAATTTTTGGAAAATTTTTACTATTTTTTAAGATAGATACAAAATCACTGTTTTTGGACCGTTAAAAAACAGTGATTTTGTACCTATCTTAAAATATAGTAAGAAATTCCTAAAATTATAAAATTTAGTCTACGAGCATACAATTTGAGCGGTTCGAATCGACAATTTAGACTTTAAAAACGAGAATATAAAACATGAGACATGATGAGGTATGCAAGGCATGAGGTATAATTGGAACCCTCCCCAATATTATTTTGCTTTGAAATTTATTAGTTCATAAGTGACATATGTAAGATCCACATCAGTTGCTATCATTGTCATAGTATTTGATTTGTCATTATGCATGTAAGTCTAATCAAAATCAAAAGATTCAGATTATGACTTGTCATCATTTGCGTATAGTACGTATTTGATGCGGACCCTCATTTAACCTAAAAAAAAAGAAATTCAAAAATCCAAACATAACATCACTGTTCAAAAATCTCGAATCATAATCCCAAATCATTTAACTTCTTCTTTTTTGGTTTTTTTGCTATTAAAATATTATAATTATAAAAGGTTTCTAGAAAATAGATGAAATATCTTAGAATTTGGATGTACTAAAAAAAGACTGCGAAAATGATTCGAATCCAAATTTTGGACCGGGATAAATGGCTCAGATCCAAACTTTTTTATTTTTTCCAGTGACACACCAAGCAACAATATGATGAAAATGTTGGCGAGAAAAAATCTGGCCATTGATCCTGGTCCAAACTTTGGACCCAGGTCATTTCTCGCAGTTTTTCTAGTGCATTCAAATTATAAGGTACTCTATCTACTTTTCTAAAAGTCTTTTTAAGAAAAAAATATTAAAAATATAAAAAGATATTGACAGAGTTATCTTAGCTTTTTGTAGAGCACAACCAATAAAGTTAAAATAAAAATATATATGACTGATGTGTTGTGTAAAGTCAAAATAAATCTGTAAATATTTCTACCCAAATTTTATTATTGATAGACCCAACACAAGTAGAGAAAAATGCAGAGCGAATTGATAAAATAACATGTCAAGTTATATATAAGACACACTCACATGATAAGTGGGCTCAAGAAACCCAAATATATATCTTCAATTAATTGCTTGCGGTACGTCCCAATGAAATATTGTCACAAATGGTTGCATTCATCATTAATTTCCAACAATTTCACTATTTAGGCAATAGTTGTTGGATCTGAACATTATTTATGTATTAGTACTAAAAAAATATAAAAATCAATTTCTTTAAGAAATATGCATGGTGCTTCTACTTAATTTTGCTTCTCTCTATTTTGGAGCTTAATAAAAAGCCACCTATCTATATATATATATATATATATATATATATATATAGAGTTGGGCTACGGTGCTTCGCGAAATAAAGCGAGTGTTTTACTGCACACTCATATTTTGCGATGTTAAAGTTCAAAATGTCAATCTGAACCGTTCAAATTGATCTCCATATTAAATTGTGCTAGGAGACCAAATTTTACATTTTCTGGAAATTTTTTACTATTTCTTTAGAATTTTTGAAAATTGTTATTTTTGATGGTCCAGGATTTTTTGAAAAACAGCGATTTTCAAAAATTCTAAACAAATAGTAAACAATTTCTAAAAATATAAAATTTGGTCTCCAAGCACAATTTAATATGGAGACAACTTGAACGGTTCGGATCGACGTTTTGAAGTTTCAAATTGAACATAGATGTGAAGTAAAACACTTGTTTTACTTCGCAAAGTACAGAGCTGGGCTATGGTGAGTTGTGAAATAAGATGTCATTTTTACTTCACGCTCATATTTTCATTTTGAAAATTCAAACAACCGATCCGAACCGCTCAACATGTTCTAAATATTGAAATGTGCTTGGAGACTAAATTTTACAATATTTTGTTTTGTTTAATTGTTAATTGTGCTTCTGCGTGTCAATGTTTCTTAAAATTAATGCATAGCAAAATGCTCATACATATATATTATGTTGATGTTGGTTCATTATTATACTCTCTTATGCAGGTGGATTTGGTTGGGATCATTCATACAGGAGACGAACGGTGTAGCTATATACCCTTTCTTCTCACAATAATGTTTCAAGAAAAATTAATAAAATCATGTATGATTGTATCTAACTCGGGGTATAAATGTCAAAAATATCGTTAAAATAATGATGTGTATTTGGAATCTAATTGTTTTAGGTACTACAAGAAAATACAGAATCGGCTTCGGGGTTATGAATGTGTCCTTTATGAGGGGGTAGAGGTAAATAGTACTGGTGTTGAAGGAGTTTCTGCTTGTATAAAAGTGATAAATTCGCAGTCCCAAAAGGCAGATAAATTAGCATTGGTTTGCCAGGATAATTTCCTCTTGAGGGGCAAAATTGGAAACATGCAGATCTTTTATGGAGAATTTTTGTACAGCTGGAGGTATGCTAACACTTTCCTCTTTTCTCACCAAAACAAAATGCTTTTACTTTTCTAAGAGGTAAATATTTTTATTTACTTGATGCATATATCTTTTTATAGGAGGAAAGACAGATTAGGTGGAAGGAGCTTGAAAATCAACAAGGGAGAAAAATCAAAATCAAACGGTTTTTGCAAATCATGCTAGATTTTATGAAATATTTGTTGTCAAAATATTCCTTTTGGATGCCAGTGCCAGCATTTGTGCCACTAATCACATACTTGACTTGCTCGCGTAATGGTCCAAATGCCCATGATATCGACAAACTAGAAGAGATGTTCAAATTAGGGTTTCTAAACTACTATGTCGAGCATCCTATGTTCTCTGCAGCAAGCAAACCGGTGTATGAGTGAGTATTGATATGTTAATATTCTTGTTTTTTTTCATACATAGCCTCATGTTTGTCTCCTGTTCACTAATACCATAGGTAGGGGTGTCAATGATATCCTTTTACCTGTCCTGTAAGGTTTTTTTTCGTGAGCTTATCAGGTACAGATAAAGACTATTTCATACCCGGTACCCTAAACAGTTATTATTAAAAATAAAATTTATAAAATTATAAATATATAATGGCTAATATACAAACGTTTGTTCCTGGACTCAGGAACAAACGGTTCGGTTCTCCGATTTTCAAAGTCCAAACAGTCGATTCAAACCGTTAGATATTCAATCTATATTAAAATGTGCTCGGAGACCAAATTTTACATTTTTTAGAATTTTTTTACTATTTATTAAGCTGGTTTGAAAACCGCTGATTTTATTAAACTTATGCACCATTGGAAAACAGTGATTGAATATCCGAGTTTGTTCACTGATTGAAGTTGTTCGCTTCTCACATCACTCGATGGATTGAGACAGAAACACAAATATTTCCTTTTTAATTCAAACGGTGGGTCAAAACACCTTATCAATTAATCAGACTTGAATTTAATTGCTCAGTCAAGAGGCACAATTACCTCAAGCATTGCTTTTTTAATTGTTGTATTGGGTAGCAGTAATAGCAAATTATCAACTACATGTAAATTTAACTAAAGAAGAAACCATTTAAAGTTGAATTATTATTACCACCAATTGTTATTTCATAAAATAATGGGCCGGACGAACTACACGGATCCGGCCCAAAGGTGTACAGCTCTGCTAGCAAAACCTCTTCCGTAGTTCAGCGATAACAAATTAGGATCTCTAGGAAAGATCTAGGCTGTTCGATTTACATCCTACGGTCTTAATAAAGTCTGACCGAAGAGCTTTGTACTCCCCGATAATTGCATGTGGTGGTATCCGAGTTCTACAGCTGGAGCAGCTGTCATCACAGCTTGAGCAATTGCAGATTATATTTCCTGTTCTGGTCTGGAATTGATTACCGGATTAGGACATCTTGATATGTTGGTTGACCTGAAAATTTTCGAATGTACAAACCTGATATCACTAACGATGGATGGCTTGCAGTTAGTGGAATCTACAGAGCTTGTCAGTAATTCCTCTAACGAAAAGCCACATATTGACCGGCAGAGCATTTCATCACTTGCAAGGATGGAATTCATAGGTTGTCATTTGCTTTGTGCTCTGCAAGACTGCAATAGAGCACTGAACTTCTTTTACATTTATGTAACTGTCAGTCTTGGTATGATATGTCGACTGATTAGATCTGTTTAATTATTTCGCAGTTATTTTCAGTGATGTCATCCTTTCAACCATCAATAAAAATGAATTACTATTCAATTTATTATTTGATTTGTAATAAATGGAAAGCATTTTCATTCTTTCCTTATGGCATTGATTGTGTTTTTATTATAATTTTTTTGTTCTTTAATTCTTCTTCTCTTAAGTAAAATTAAGCCAACAGTAGTTAATTGTCCTTTGACCAATATTTGCTCGTTCTCTCTGGGGAGGTCTCCTCTGTTTTCGCTTTCTGATAAGGCATTCTTTTTTCCTTTTCTAGGCATAAAAAGCATGAATAGATAGATGAATTACAAATGCTTGATGGGTTTGATATCCATTGTTTTAATATTACATGCCAGTTCTCCATGTCTCAGTGTTAGTTTGGCTCTCTCCATGGCATCAACCATTTCTAGGATCAATTAGCATAGCGCCTATGGAAGGTATGTTGGCAAACAAACTTATAGGATTCCAAATCTTGCACCAACTTAAAACATAGTTTCGTATCTTCTTGTTGCAAAACAATTAGCATGTGTCTCGAATTTGTTGATTTCCATGTGGATTGTTTTGTAATTATTTATTTTTTCAATTCGGAATAATGGTTGTTGCCTCAAGTTCTATTTTATTGGTATATCAATTAAGCGCAGAAAAATGGAATAGAAGTGATAATAATGTCCCAAATAGAGAATCATTTTGGCATAAATATGCTGAACTTCTTGAAGTGGTCCCTTTGTTTGTTAAAATAGTCCAATCAAAATTTTAAAATGGTCACTACTATTTTTAAACAAAATTCAAACATTTTCAAAGATTATCACTAACGCTAGTTTACATATTTTTTTCTAAACAAATATAGACTAACAAGGAAATATATTTGACTAAAGTCATAAATTAATGAAAATCTATTTTATTACAGAAGAGGCTTTAAATGTCTCTATTTTATCTCTATTTTTAATTCTTTATTGAACTGAAATTCTAAATAGATATTAAAATGATGAAACAAATTTTTTTTTTTTTTTTAAAGCTTGGTAGCAGCTACCAAGATTATTCAAATGAAACAGTTAGATATATCTTTTGCTCTCACTCAACAGGGTGAGTTACGAGGACACTCAGGATTTTGGAGCTGGCAGCCTCCAAAATCAAATGTCTGGAGAAGAGTTGAATGATGGGGATGACATTAACTGGGAGGAATTAGTTTAGTATTTTGCTGCAGTTCTATTACTTCTTTTAGGCTGTTTTGTTTCTTGTTTGCTGTACTTCATCAGGTTCTATCATTTTGTGTTGTTTTAGCTTGTTCTCTGTAAGGTCTTCTAGCTAGATAGGCCCTTGGCATTGTAATTTTGTGATGTAACTGACTCTTATGTCTTGCTTTTGGTATCTAATTTCGATACCAAACAGGTTCATGTGATTTCTAATGAAATCCGTGAAAATATCCACTATTCTTCAAAAAAAAAAAATCAGACAGCTAATAAGTGATGAAGCCTACTGAGAGCAGACCAATAGGTGGCCATCAAGGCCCACAGAACATTTACTCATCTTTAATATTAGCCCAGAGAAAGCCCATATTAATTTATTTTACAATAGCCTACAACAGCAACGCATACTTCATGCTCATAATAGAAAGACCAGATAAGGACTATTGTTAAAGCATATGCGTTAAACATACAATTAATTTTTATTACTTTTAATATTAAAACTTTTTTTTCATACATTTTAGAAATTAATTCTGTGATAGATGAGCAAATATGAATAAATCGTAGCTGAAATTTTGATCGTTTTCATGTACGTAATTGAAAGGTACAACATTATTAAATATTACGGTACAAGATTTTGATCTTTTTCATGATTTGGATATTCTTCTTTAAAAAATAAAAAGAAAACTTAGCTGAAATTTGGACTTGAGTACTCAAATATAATCAACATATTTAGGCAATTGAAAGGTACAACATATTATTTAAATATATATTACGGTAAAATATTTGTATCTTTTTCCATGGTTTTAATTTTTTCTTGTCATTTCTTTGTATTATAGGGCGATATTATCTCTTATAGGTAATCTCTACTTTGCTTAGATTTATCCTGAAATTTAATTTAAAAAAACAATTCGTAATTGTAAACCCGATATTTATATTAAGTAAATTAAGTTCATAGTAACATGGATATAATATTTTTTTTAAATGTGGATAGCTTTGCTACTTTTTTTACTTATGTGATGAATTTTGCCATCGAAATAAAATAGTGGTCTTATTAGAGAAAATTGAAACTTTAAATAATTTATGGGAAATAATCAGACCTCGATTGCCAATTTATTATAAGGATAAATTTAGCGATTTTTTCGAGAATAATAGAAAAAACATGATATAAAGATACTTTCTAAATAAAATTATTGATTTAAGACCAAAATTTCACTAACAACTGGCATAATAATTATTATTATTAATTAGATTGATTCATCATTACTTTATGAGGCGGGTTTTAAATGCCTCAAATTTTTAGTCTTTGTGTTACTTTCTCAACAAGTATAAAATTATGATATTTCATTTTTGTTTCGTTAGAAACATAATATATAATTCATGAATAATATATTTAAAAAATTATTTGCATCAATATTTTTTTCAAGTTCCTAATGTCAATAAAAAAATCATAAGTTTTTACGTGTGCAATAAATTATATAGATAAAACATAATAAAAATATTTTGATTTTCATCTATATATTATTTTAAACGGCAAATTCTTCTATGGGCATAAGGACCTATTTGTAAAATGAGCATATTTTTATTTTCAAAGTTCAAACAGTCGATCGACCGTTCAACATTTTCTCCATATTACAATGTACTTGGAGGTGAAATTTTACATTTTTTTGAATTTTTTTACTATTTATTAAGATGGGTACAAAATTCAATGGTATGAATTTGACTAGTTTTGTAAAATACTTAATAAATAGTAAAACAATTCAAAAAAATGTAAAATTTGACCTCCAAGTACATTTTAATATGGAGATAATGTTGAACGGTCGGATCGATTGTTTGAACTTTGAAAATGAAAATATGTTCATTTTAAAAATTGGTCCTTATGCCCATAGAAGCATCCCTCATTTTAAACTTTGTTTTAAAAAAATAACACGATAGTGACATGAAAAACAAAAGTATTTTAAATATTTTTTTAATTTTATAGATCTGTCATGTTAAAATAAAACCTCCTCAATAAACACGAACAATTAATATATAGGGTAGTTATGAATCTGAACCTATTTCTTGCCATGTTGGGTTAAAATAATGGCATTGACCTGACTATTTAATATTCACAAGAAATTTTTCATTAGAATTCCGAACCTACGATTTTTCATATGAAAGATATTGTTTTTGCCACTAGACCAAAGACTAATTCTCGATTCTTTTTATGTGGTGTCTTTATGTAAACAAATTATTATAATTAAGGAGTGTCAAGAAGAGTAAAAAATTACCAAATCACACACATCAGTTAAAGCATTTTAGGTTTTGCACAAAAACATGCAATTTCTTAAATGGATCAATTTATATAAGATTGAAAACTAAAAGGAGAAAATTTGTAGGCATATTGTTGATTATATAGATAGTTTAGCAATTAAAATTTATATAACTTAGGGTGTTTTTCATAATGTATTAATGACTGTTAATTTTAAACCTTAAAATTCAAATTACATAATAAGCAATAAAACTAATTAAGCTCATTTTTATAAGCAATATATATATTATATAGACAAAAGTTTTTGGAAATTTTGAGTCCTTTCCTTTCATTTTCCGAAAGGCATTTCCTTGTCCTGCCTTCAAAAAAGTCTAAAGTGCTTGTTGACATGCTGCACCAATAGCCACATTGTACTTGCCACAGGAGACATCTACTCTCAGTTTGACCACCGCGCTCAAATCACTTTCTAAATTATATATTTCCTATGGGTCCCACTTACAGAGTTATAACATTGTTCCGTCCACAACTCAGACGTGGATCCCACAGCAGTATATTTGGATTGGGGGCTGAAAGCAAGCACCTCATTTTAAATGGTACAGTAGTTAAAAATATAAAAATGGATTGTTTAGGAGCATATAGCTTCTTATAATTTTAAGATATACACTAATACACTACATTCAAAGCAAAGCATGAGTCCATGTGAAGGGGTGTATCATGCATTCATGCTTGCCCCTTAACATCACTTTTCAGTGTCTTCTAAAGAGGCCATTATCATGCCTGAATTGGTTTAAAGCATGAAGTACGCTTAAGATCGATAGAAATTGAATTAAAGGGAAGAGAAAATATTCTTGTGGGTGTCTGACTTCTCTACTGTTCTTCTCAGTAGTACACCCCTATTGATGGGCTTTTGTTGTTTTGTTTTATATTTTATATTTAGTGAAAGAGAGAAATAGTAAGGAGAAGAAAGAGTAGCAGAAATTTTTATAAAATATTGATACGTTCAACTCTCATACATCTTACAAGTGATCTTTACAAACCCAAGAAAAATATACGTCATTAAACACGACCCTATAATTTATAGGGTTGTGAAATCCTGAATTAGAGCGGTAAAAATGGCACGGCGGAGCTGGTTCCGTCACGGAACGGCATGACATGCGTGTCGGCTACATGCCGTGACTTGCGTGTTCCGTGCCGTGACCATTAGAACCGTTAAATCTTGATCACGTGTTATTAGGACCGTTAAATCTTGATCAAATGGTGAATATTGAATAAACTAATCTAAATTATGAAAAGTAGTTAAATATTAACAGACGTAACCAGTCACGTTTAAATATAACACGTTTGATCACGGCGTGACTCATTTGCCGTGAACAACCCTTAATATGTTGGCCACAGCATGTATTTCCACTCTTATCTTTAATGGTAACAAATTATTGAGGAGATGATTTTTCTTTTTTATTACAGCCCGTAAGCACCCCACACAACTCACCCACTCTACTCGAACCCGGGTTCTCCCGTAGGAAGAACTAATACCATACCAGTTGCGCTAGACAGCGGTGGTTTATAGCGGAAATTACTGCAGTAAAAGTAATTCCCCTGACAATATCTTCAATTATTGCAACTTTCTTCAATCATCCGACATGAATGAATAGTAGTGCCAGGCTACAGTAGCAATGCATGTGACTCTTAGGTAACAGTGACTGTATTGTGAACCCGACAAGAACAAAGTGGCCCGGCCACTCCACTGAAAGTAAATTAGGTAGAAGTTAAATAAGCATTGACCCCACTCCATACCTAAAGTATTCATATCCACTCTCGTCAAATAAAAAATAAAAGAAAAAGAAATCGTGAAATAAACATTGACTACTGTACAAAGTCTTCTCCACACCATTTCCAAGAGCTTACCGAATGGGTTGATTCCGTCTGGGCCCTGTCATGTGAGTGTTGCCCGCACATTATAATTGGGGACTACAATAAATCATATCATGTTGACTAATCAAGCTTTTATGTAACCATAAGTCTTGGTAGGATTTGTTGACTAATCCATCAAGCTGCTCCTGTTTCGACAAATAAGTATTTCATTTTGAGTGAGCCTATGGTGCTATGCATAGCACGGATGACTAGTGTACTACGGCTCAATATGATAATTTTTAAAATTCTAACGGTCGATCCAATCGTTCAATGTGATAACCATATGAATATGTACTTGCAAACTAAATTTTATATTTTTTCGATTTTTTTTACTATTTTTTTAGATATGTAGAAAAATCAGTGTTTTCTTAAAATTCTGGACCATCAAAATTTTACCTATCTAAAAAAATAGTAAAAAAATTCAAAAAATATAAAATTTAGTTTGCAAGTACATATTCATATGGTTATCACATTGAATGGTTGGATCGACCGTTAAGATTTTAAAAAGTACCATATCGAGCCGTAGCACACTAGCTATCCATGCTCACTCTTTCATTTTTATATTACTTGTTTGTTGCTGCTACATAATCTCTTGCAATTGTTTTCCAGCGTTTTCGATGATGTCTTCCTTTCGCCCACAACGAACATTTAGGAGTCCCCTCGAAGACCCTCGAAGGAAATCAATTTACTACTCGATTTATTATATGTTTTGTAATATTTGGAAAGAATTTTCTTTGCTCATGGGGATTCATTTAAAGAATGATTAAGCAAGCCGATGGTCAAATTTTTGTATTAATTGGCCAATTTTTGGTCGTTATCTGGATCTCTATTTTTTTTTCTTTATTTCGATTTTCAACTTTCTGATAATGCCTTTTTCTCTTTTCTAGGTATAAAATGAATGATTAAACAGCACTTCAATAATATATATACATTCGATACTGCTAAAAACTTAATTTGGTTCCTAATGGATAACCAAATCATTTTTAGTCCAATATTAATTAAGACGAACCTTTTGAAGGAACATTAAATTGTTCATCTTATCTAGAAGTCTGTTTTTTTAATTTAGTTTCTTTAAATGGTGTCTATTGCATTGTCGACCTCAGTCATAATGACTTCTTAAATTTGTAGTTTTGGCAGTACTATTTTTACATTTTTGCAGAACAACCCCTGCCACGATAGATATTACACAATTTAGAACAAGATTGCCTATCCTACAGTGTCAACATACATAGACCGACATTTTTATTTTTACCCCAAAAAAAATATATTTTAATATAAATAACCAGGTTTTAAAATATTTTTTACCCAAAACGCCAGGATTATCTGCGTTCCGAATTAAAAATTCGGAACGCTAGGAATATCTGCGTTCCGAATTCTTAATTCGGAACGCTAGGAATATCTGCGTTCCGAATTCTTAATTCGGAATGCTAGGAAAATCTGCGTTCCGAATTAAGAATTCGGAACGCAGATATTCCTAGCGTTCCGAATCTCTGTTTTTTTTTTGAAAACTTATATAACTCCAGCTGCGTGGAGAGAGAATCAAAAAAAAAATCATCACTCCTTCTGAAGGGCTGAAGAGGAGAGGAAGAGGAGGAAGGGAGGGAGGGGAGCTGAAGGAAGAGGAGGAGGAGGAGACGGAGAAGTCGTCAGGTAATTTTTTTTACATACGTATTTACTGTTAATTACATACGTATTTACTGTTAATACATACGTATTTACTGTTAATACATACGTATTTACTGTACACTACTGTTCACATACGTATTTACTGTACAATACTGTTTACATACGTATTTACTGTTAACACATACGTATTTACTGTTAATACGTACCATATTGACAAGAACAAGGAGATATATACGAAGAGAAGTGACACATCCCGTATGGAAATTATCTGCAGCACTCCGTCATGTCGTTTCAAACTGAAGGCAAAAGCAACAAATGCCGGAGATACATGGATGATAACTGAGCAAGACACGCCTCACACATGCGAATCTGAGTTTGAAAGGTCGGACCATGCACAACTCACGGCATCAATTATCGCAAACCTCATCGAGAGCGCCATTAAGGAAGACCCCACTATGAGCATCCGGAGTGTGGCACACTGCGTGAGGGTTAGGTTTGGCAGTATAAACCCGAAGTACAACAAACTTTGGAGAGGTCGTGAGCTTGCAGTTGCCCGGCAATTTGGGAGTTGGGAAGAGTCGTACAATTTTATGAAATTATTGCTTAACGGGATATGTTACACGAATCCCGGCTCAAAATACCAATTTCTGACAAATCCTAGCATCGCTAAAAATACAGGACTGGTCAAAGAAGGTGTTCAGCAATTCAGGGCCGTGGCATGGGCTTACGGACCATGCATTACCGCATTTGATTACTTAAGGCCGGTGATCAGTATAGATGCAGCCTTCCTTTCTGGGCGGTATGAGGGCAGACTTTTGATGGCTTGCGCCTATGATGCCGATAACCAATTGCTGCCTCTAGCATTTGCAATTGTACATACGGAGAATGAAGAGAACTGGGGTTTTTTCTTACACTGGCTTAGGATTAATGTGATTGGTGTGAATAGATTCGTATGTGTTATATCGGACCAACACAAGGGTATCAAAGCTGCATTGAAACCTGAATACGGATGGGATAGGGATAATTTTGTGCACAGGTATTGTATCCAACATGTTGCAGATAACCTGGTCCAGGCGTGTGGGAAGGACAAATGGTACGGAACTAGGTTCAAACAAGGAGCCAGAAAGAAGAAGCCAAGAAGGCTGAAAGAGATGTTCGAAAATTTTTGCTCGGTATGTCTAATATTGTCTAATTTATATCATTTTTGTTTCTTTTAGATGCATTTTGTCTAATTTTGCTTTGTTCTATTGCAGCAAAATCCGACGTGTAATGTTTTTTTGAGGAGAGTGGGCAAAGTACGTCCTGATGATGTCATGGAGCCGTCAAATTTTGAAAATTTTTTCCAGAACTGTGATGGAGGGTACCGATTTGGTATCATGACAACAAACGGCTCTGAGTCCCTGAACGCTGTCTTCAAGGATAGCCGAATGTTGCCCGTGGCTGCACTTGTAGAGGAGACATTCGCCAAGTGCAACAGGTGGTTTGTTCAACGGCGAGAGGCAGCGACGGAGCAAAGCAATGCAGAACAACCTTTTTCCAAACGGGTACATGTTAAGCTCGCCAAACGGTGGGAGAAAGCTACAAAAATGGATGTCATCCCATACTCGCACGGCGAAGGTAATTACCAAGTCACGGGCCCAAATGAATATGTTCCAGTGGTCCAAATGCAGGATGGATCTATGTCAATTATTCATAGAAGGTTCCAGTATATCGTGACAGTCGGGCCAGAGAGAAAAGTGGAATGTACATGCAGAGGTATCCAATTAACTGGGATTCCGTGCGCTCATGTGTTAGCGGTTTGTCGTAATAGAAACTGGTCACCCAACCTATTTGTTGCCCACTGGTATAGGGTGGACTACCTTCTGAGTACTTGGAATGCACTGTTTGTTCCTTATGGCAATCCTGAAGATTGGCCTGCAACCGCTACCCCTAAAATTGAGCCAAACAGAGATTGGATTCGGCGTGGTAGGAGACAACACATCCGTCAAGTTATGACCATGGATGAAATGCAAGGTAGGCGACGGGGGCATCGTCCTCGCCGTTCCACTTCTGACAAGCAGAGGCGAGGTATGTCACATTCATTCCTAATTATTTTCGGTTCCAATGTTGAATAGCTTACTAACTAACATATTTGGGCTGCAGAGGCTCGTAACGCAGCAAATGTAGCAGAGAATGAGCGAGTTATGGGAGAGGCGAGTGGATCGCAAGGGCCGCGGCGAAGCACAGCCAGAAGCCGTACAGCAGACCGTGAAAATGCAACTATGATGTTTAGGGAGGCAATGGGAGAAGTACTGGCAGGAACGGAGGCGGTTGGAATGCAAGGGCCTTCAGGTACTACCCAGCGAAGAAGGAGCACAACTCAAGCAGGTAGGAGGAGCACATCTGGCGCAAGGCCATCCGATACAGCACACCAGCGAGAAGAAGGAGTGCAACCAGCTAGAAGGAGCACATCTCAATTAGGAATGACGAGCACATCTGGTACAGCTAACGAAGCGCAAGCAGGACCGTCCGGTACAGCTAACCGGCAAGACGAAACAGTGCAACAAGATAGAAGGAGCACATCATCATGGGGATCTGGTTGGCTCAGGGGCCTTCCTTTTAGAAGGAGTCGTAGGACTTAGCTTTATTTGTATGAACTTTATTTGTATGAACTTTAGTTGTATGAACTTTGGCTCAGGGGCCTTCCTTTGAGGTTTGTATGAGGTTTATTTGTATGTATTTTATTATGTTGCAGTTTTTTTTATTATTATTTTTCAAATAAATTGTAGACAAGGAGGATGGACAGTAACAATCGAGGAAAGAGCGAGGAAAAGAAATGCCCGTGGGGCTGCAGAAGGAAGAGAAAGGACTGTCCAATGTGGTCTAGGAAATGTGTGCAAGGATCTGCTGATGATTGTCGTACAAATGACATATCTGATGATGATTTTGTAGAAAACCCCTACGGCTATGGATTGGGAAAAAAAAAAGATGATGTACAGACGCCTAAGACGAAGAGTAAGGCTAAGACTAAGGCTAGCACGTCGTCTGTTGTTACCGAGCCGTCATCGTCAACCTCGGACGATGATTTTGTTCCATGTACGTTCAAGACCGGTAAGACGAAATAGTATGTTGTATGATCGTTTGAAGCAGATATTAAGTTTGTATTTTATATTTTGGATGTTATTTCTGGATGTTATTTATATTAAGTTTGAAATAGTATGTTGTATGATCGTCAATGGATGTTATTTCTTTTTGTTGTACGAAACATAACGAAACCTAAATAAACTACACTAAAAAAAATAGAACATAATAAAACATAATAGAACATAATAAAAATAAAATGGAACATAATAAAATATAGAACATAATAAACATAATAAAACATAACGAAACTACACTACACTAAAACTACCAAACTAAACTAAACTAAACTACCATAATAAAACATAACATAGCATAACTAAACTAAAACATAATAAAATATACCCTATATCCATCGTACTGCGAAGGGGAGAATCGGTGAGGTGGTCTAACCCTGTTCTCTCTACTGAATATGCGCTCATGCCAATCCTCCCACTGAGGCTGCCATGCCTGCACGGCGCGAGCTGGTGTAATATGATCCTTGAGGCTGTCCTGCCTGCTCATCGTAAGTGCTGTATCCCATACGCAGCTGGAGTTATATAAGTTTTCAAAAAAAAAACAGAGATTCGGAACGCTAGGAATATCTGCGTTCCGAATTCTTAATTCGGAACGCAGATTTTCCTAGCATTCCGAATTAAGAATTCGGAACGCAGATATTCCTAGCGTTCCGAATTAAGAATTCGGAACGCAGATATTCCTAGCGTTCCGAATTTTTAATTCGGAACGCAGATAATCCTGGCGTTTTGGGTAAAAATAAAAATATTTTAAAAACCTGGTTATTTATATTAAAATATATTTTTTTTGGGGTAAAAATAAAAATGTCGGTACATAGACCAATCACAACAATCAAATTGGAAAAGAAAAGGAAATTGAAGAGGAGTCTCCTCAAATATCTTTCAGACTAACAATTAGTGCTAATAATAAAATTAGATTGTCTGTTTTGGCTTTGGGAACCTGCAACTTCAACGCCTGTCAAATTTTTCTTTCTTAGTCTATGAATTTTTCCATCTTTTCCGAGATGTGCTTTACTAAATTACATTTGATATATTCCACATAAAAATATTTTACTTCAAAGGAAAGAAAAAGTTACTGAAAGCACAAATCTTATGTTCTTAACTGTCAAACTCAATATGAAGCAAAAACAAAACAAATTTCCATGTTCTCCTGTCACTAACATTTAATATACAGATAAGACTCAACACAGAAAAGCTACAGTAGCAATGCAGGTGACTCTTAGGTAACAGTGACTGTATTGGGAACCCGACTAGACATAGTGGCTCCACTCCACCGAAAGTAATCACTCTCGTGAAAAAAAATAGGTAGAAGTTAAATAAGCATTGACTGTACTGTCAAGTCTTTACTCACTTCGCATTTTCATATAAAAAATAACTTTATATGGTTTCATCAAAGAGTAGTCATGATGCATTGAATGATACATTGCTAGATATCAATCTTAACTTGTGAGAAAAAAATTTCATTGCCAACATGATTCAGATCCGAACAGGTCACTCCTACAAGAACTCTAGTGGTTTCATTATAGAGTATACGATGCCCACTGGTGTACAATCAAATCATGCTTTGTGCGTCCTTTCCTCGGTGTCATGTAACATCAGTACAAAGAAAAAATATGTGATGGATCTGGAATCACTTCAAGCAGCAGGTCAAGTCAGCTAAAAGTTGAAGAGATTAGAGCGTTCAGGTGGCCCTGTCATTACTAAAAAGCGATCTTAGCAAAAAAAATCTAGATATTTCGACACAAATTAAATGTAAACTGTCAACACAAATTTCGACACAAATCGAATGGTTTAAAATCTAAATTTAAAAAAATTATGTCCAAAAGCACTTCGGGACTATAAATTATAAACCCATCCATCCGGAAAATCTATTCGTCGTCATTTCAGCGTGAGTTCCAGTTGTTTTCGTTTTTCTGGCAAATCGGTTGTTATGACAGGGTAGTTAAACATTTATTTCCAACTTATAAGGTAAAGTGCCGGTTCTTGCATTGAGACAGTGCGAAGCTCAACTATATATATATATTTCTAACCGGGTAATTAAAAATTTATATCTTGTTATTATGACGCTGTTTACTAATAGTGATTGGCCAATCTTCTATCATATATAGCTCGACAAAATCATTTTCTAAAATGATGCAAAATTTTAGAAAATCGCAAAATCTTGTAGTTCCAAGATATATATATATATGGGGCTGGCTACTATGCTTATATAAGCATATGCCCACATATGCTTATAACTCATTTTTGCGTTTCCAATTTTCAAATGGTCGATCCGACCGTTCATCTTGTTCTCCATATTAATATGTGCTTGGAGACTAAATTTTATATTTTTCTGAATTTTTTTACTATTTATTAAGCCACTTTGAAAATTGCTGATCTGGGTGAACAGTAAAAACAGTGTTTCCAAAATTCTGGACCATGTGATCAGCAATTTTCAAAGTGACTTAATAAATAGTAAAAAAATTCAAAAAAATGTAAAATTTGGTCTCCAAGCACATATTAATATGGAGAACAAGATGAACGGTCGGATCGACCATTTGAATATTGGAAACGAAAAAATGCTTATTTAAGCATATGTGGGCATATGCTTATATAAGCATAATAGCCAAGCACTATATATATATATATAGAGAGAGAGAGAGGACAGTGCTACGGTGCTATATATGCATAGCATAGAGGCCTCCGTGCTACGGCTCATTTTTTGAGTTTTCAAAATCCTAACGGTCGATCCGAACCGTTCAACATGATCTCCATATGAATATGTACTTGCAAATCAAATTTTACATTTTTTAGAATTTTTTTACTATTTATTAAGCCACTTTGAAAAAACAGTAATTTGTACACAACAGTAAAATCTTCTGGACCATTGGATCAGCAATTTTCAAAGTGGCTTAATAAATAGTAAAAAAATTCGAAAAAATGTAAAATTTGGTTTGCAAGTACATATTCATATGGAGATCATGTTGAACGGTTCGGATCGACCATTAGGATTTCCAAAACTCAAAAATTGAGCCGTAGCACAGAGGGGCTCTATGTTACGCGTAGCATATTAGCCAGATTGGTGTTGGTGCCTTTTGATGTTTGACACACATGACAAGCTTGAACAAAATGTTTAACATCCCGCCACATACTTGGCTAAAAGAATCTTTCCCGCACAAGATGTAAAGTCTTTTCTAGTCCGAAATGACCTTGGTTATGCATTTCCTTGATTATTAGATAACATAAAGATGTTATTGGAATACAAAGTGCAATACCTTGATTTGAGAGAATTTTTCCATCAAAAATTACTCATGCCTTTTCATTAATTTCTATAAATGAAATTGGTGCACAATGATAACATAGGCCACATAATTAAATAAAACTAACAACTTGCACTGTTTCCGGTTGATCATAAGTATAATTGATTTACATGCCAAGAAACATAATCGATAAGTTGACCGGAATGACACAATTCTAACTTGTGCTTATCATTAGAGATATCACGTGATATTGGATACGACACAGGTAGTGCTATACACATTGTCTATATTGGATCACGATAGTGTTTGGTTACATATTGCCTTTATCATTTGAGTAGTCATGATGTATTGAATGATACATTGCTAGATATCAATCTTAACTTGTGAGAAAAAGTTTCCATTGCCAACATAATTCAGATTCGAACAGGTCACACCTACAAGAATTCTAGTGGTTTCATCATAGAGTATACGATGCCCACTGGTGTACAATCAAATCATGCTTTGTGCGTCCTTTCCTCGGTGTCATGTAACATCAGTACAAAAAAAAAATATGTGATGGATCTGGAATCACTTCAAGCAGCAGGTCAAGTCAGCTAAAAGTTGAAGAGATTAGAGCGTTCAGGTGGCCCTGTCATTACTAAAAAGCGATCTTAGCAAAAAAAATCTAGATATTTCGACACAAATTAAATGTAAACTGTCAACACAAATTTCGACACAAATCGAATGGTTTAAAATCTAAATTTAAACAAATTATGTCCAAAAGCACTTCGGGACTATAAATTATAAACCCATCCGTCCGGAAAATCTATTCGTCGTCATTTCAGCGTGAGTTCCAGTTGTTTTCGTTTTTCTGGCAAATCGGTTGTTATGACAGGGTAGTTAAACATTTATTTCCAACTTATAAGGTAAAGTGCCGGTTCTTGCATTGAGACAGTGCGAAGCTCAACTATATATATATATTTCTAACCGGGTAATTAAAAATTTATATCCTGTTATTATGACGCTGTTTACTAATAGTGATTGGCCAATCTTCTATCATATATAGCTCGACAAAATCATTTTCTAAAATGATGCAAAATTTTAGAAAATCGCAAAATCTTGTAGTTCCAAGATATATATATATATGGGGCTGGCTACTATGCTTATATAAGCATATGCCCACATATGCTTATAACTCATTTTTGCGTTTCCAATTTTCAAATGGTCGATCCGACCGTTCATCTTGTTCTCCATATTAATATGTGCTTGGAGACTAAATTTTATATTTTTCTGAATTTTTTTACTATTTATTAAGCCACTTTGAAAATTGCTGATCTGGGTGAACAGTAAAAACAGTGTTTCCAAAATTCTGGACCATGTGATCAGCAATTTTCAAAGTGACTTAATAAATAGTAAAAAAATTCAAAAAAATGTAAAATTTGGTCTCCAAGCACATATTAATATGGAGAACAAGATGAACGGTCGGATCGACCATTTGAACATTGGAAACGAAAAAATGCTTATTTAAGCATATGTGGGCATATGCTTATATAAGCATAATAGCCAAGCACTATATATATATATATAGAGAGAGAGAGAGGACAGTGCTACGGTGCTATATATGCATAGCATAGAGGCCTCCGTGCTACGGCTCATTTTTTGAGTTTTCAAAATCCTAACGGTCGATCCGAACCGTTCAACATGATCTTCATATGAATATGTACTTGCAAATCAACTTTTACATTTTTTAGAATTTTTTTACTATTATTAAGCCACTTTGAAAAAACAGTAATTTGTACACAACAGTAAAATCTTCTGGACCATTGGATCAGCAATTTTCAAAGTGGCTTAATAAATAGTAAAAAAATTCGAAAAAATGTAAAATTTGGTTTGCAAGTACATATTCATATGGAGATCATGTTGAACGGTTCGGATCGACCATTAGGATTTCCAAAACTCAAAAATTGAGCCGTAGCACAGAGGGGCTCTATGTTACGCGTAGCATATTAGCCAGATTGGTGTTGGTGCCTTTTGATGTTTGACACACATGACAAGCTTGAACAAAATGTTTAACATCCCGCCACATACTTGGCTAAAAGAATCTTTCCCGCACAAGATGTAAAGTCTTTTCTAGTCCGAAATGACCTTGGTTATGCATTTCCTTGATTATTAGATAACATAAAGATGTTATTGGAATACAAAGTGCAATACCTTGATTTGAGAGAATTTTTCCATCAAAAATTACTCATGCCTTTTCATTAATTTCTATAAATGAAATTGGTGCACAATGATAACATAGGCCACATAATTAAATAAAACTAACAACTTGCACTGTTTCCGGTTGATCATAAGTATAATTGATTTACATGCCAAGAAACATAATCGATAAGTTGACCGGAATGACACAATTCTAACTTGTGCTTATCATTAGAGATATCATGTGATATTGGATACGACACAGGTAGTGCTATACACATTGTCTATATTGGATCACGATAGTGTTTGGTTACATATTGCCTTTATCATTTGAGTAGTCATGATGTATTGAATGATACATTGCTAGATATCAATCTTAACTTGTGAGAAAAAGTTTCCATTGCCAACATAATTCAGATTCGAACAGGTCACACCTACAAGAACTCTAGTGGTTTCATCATAGAGTATACGATGCCCACTGGTGTACAATCAAATCATGCTTTGTGCGTCCTTTCCTCGGTGTCATGTAACATCAGTACAAAAAAAAATATATGTGATGGATCTGGAATCACTTCAAGCAGCAGGTCAAGTCAGCTAAAAGTTGAAGAGATTAGAGCGTTCAGGTGGCCCTGTCATTACTAAAAAGCGATCGATCTTAGCAAAAAAAAAATCTAGATATTTCGACACAAATTAAATGTAAACTGTCAACACAAATTTCGACACAAATCGAATGGTTTAAAATCTAAATTTAAAAAAATTATGTCCAAAAGCACTTCGGGACTATAAATTATAAACCCATCCGTCCGGAAAATCTATTCGTCGTCATTTCAGCGTGAGTTCCAGTTGTTTTCGTTTTTCTGGCAAATCGGTTGTTATGACAGGGTAGTTAAACATTTATTTCCAACTTATAAGGTAAAGTGCCGGTTCTTGCATTGAGACAGTGCGAAGCTCAACTATATATATATATTTCTAACCGGGTAATAAAAAATTTATATCCTGTTATTATGACGCTGTTTACTAATAGTGATTGGCCAATCTTCTATCATATATAGCTCGACAAAATCATTTTCTAAAATGATGCAAAATTTTAGAAAATCGCAAAATCTTGTAGTTCCAAGATATATATAGATATATAAGAGCTGGGCTATGGTGAATTGTGAAGTAAGAGGTCATTTTTACTTCATGCTCATATTTTCATTTTGAAAATTCAAACAACCGATCCGAACTGCTCAACATGTTCTCCATATTGAAATGTGCTTGGAGACTAAATTTTACATTTTTTGGAAGTTTTTTACTATTTATTAAGCCACATGAAAATCGCTGATCCGGTGGTCCAGAAAATTTTGCTGTTTTTTACTGTTCACAGTGGATCAGTGATTTCAAAGTGGCTTAATAAATAGTAAAAAAATTCCAAAAAATGTAAAATTTAGTCTCCAAGCACATTTCAATATTTAGAAAATGTTGAACGGTTCGGATCGTTTGTTTGAATTTTTATGAAAATATGGCGTGAAGTGTTTTACTTCACAACTCACCATAGTCTATCTCATATATATATATATAGAAAGAGAGAGAGAGAGAGATAGGCTATGGTGAGTTGTGAAGTAAAATGTTGTTTTTTTACTTCACGCCATATTTTCATTTTGAAAATTCAAACAACCGATCCGAACTGCTCAACATGTTCTCTATATTGAAATGTGCTTGGAGACTAAATTTTACATTTTTTGGAATTTTTTTACTATTTATTAAGCCACTTTGAAAATCGCTGATCCACTGTGAACAGTAAAAAACAGTAAAATTTTATGGACTACCGGATCAGCGATTTTCAAAGTGGCTTAATAAATAGTAAAAAATTCCAAAAATTGTAAAATTTAGTCTCCATGCACATTTCAATATTTAGAACATGTTGAGCGGTTCAGATCGGTTGTTTGAATTTTCAAAATGAAAATATGAGCGTGAAGTAAAAATGACATCTTACTTCACAACTCACCATAGCCCAGCTCTCTCTATATATATATATATATATATATATATATAGGTCGCTTTTTACTAAGCTCCTAAATAGAGAGAAGCAATATTAAGTAGAAGCACCATGCATATTTCTTAAGGAAATTGATTTTTATATTTTTTTAAGTACTAATACATAAATAATGTTCAGATCCAACAACTATTGCCTAAATAGTGAAATTGTTGGAAATTAATAGGAATGCAACCATTTGTGACAATATTTCATTGGGACGTACCGCAAGCAATTGAACATAAATATTTTGGTTTTTTGAGCCCACTTATCATGTGAGTGTGTCTTATATATAACTTGACATGTTATTTTGTCAATTCTCTGTGCATTTTTCTCTAGTTGTGTTGGGTCTATCAACAAAATTTGGGTAGAAATATTTACAGAGTTATTTTGACTTTATGCAACACATCAGTCATATATATTTTTATTTTAACTTTATTGGTTGTGCTCTACATAAAGCCAAAATAACTTTGTCAATATCTTTTTATATTTTTTATATTTTTTTCTTAAAAAGAATTTTAGAAAAATAGATAGAGTACCTTATAATTTGAATGCACTAGAAAGACTACGAGAAATGACCTGGGTCCAAAGTTTGGACCAGGATCAATGGCCGGATTTTTTCTGGCCAACATTTTCATCATATTGTTGCTTGGTGTGTCATTGGAAAAAAATAAAAAAGTTTGGATCTGAGCCATTTATCCCGGTCCAAAATTTGGATTCAAATCATTTTTCGCAGTCTTTTTAGTACATTCAAATTCTAAGATATTCCATCTATTTTCTAAAAACTTTTTATAATTATAATATTTTAATAGCAAAAAAACCAAATAAAAAAAAGTTAAATGATTTGGGATTATGATTCGAGATTTTTGAAGAGTGGTGTTATGTTTGGATTTTTGAATTTCTTTTTTTTGTAGGTTAAATGAGGGTCCGCATCAAATACTATATATGCAAATGATGACAAGTCATAATCTGAATCATTTGATTTTGATTAGACTTATTTGCATAATGACAAATCAAATACTATGACAATGATAGCAACTGAGGTGGACCTTACAAATTAATGTCACTTATGAACCTATAAATTTCAAAGCAAAATAATATTTTATGATAACAATTTAATAAACTGCGCGCATGTTCTAAAGTTTGAGAGATGCATGTGTGGTGTTAACATCTAAGTATTCTTTCCAACACACTACAACAACTATATCTACAATCAAATAAAAATGAAAATTATAGGTTATCTCACCATAGTCTATCTCATATATATATAGAGAGAGATAGGCTATGGTGAGTTGTGAAGTAAAATGTTGTTTTACTTCACGTCCATATTTTTATTTTGAAAATTCAAACAACTGATCCGAACCGTTCAACATTTTCTAAATATTGAAATGTGCTTGGAGACTAAATTTTACATTTTTTGGAACTTTTTTACTATTTAATAAGCCACTTTGAAATCGCTGATCCACTGTGAACAGTAAAAAACAGTAAAATTTTCTGGACCACCGGATCAGCAATTTTCAATGTGGCTTAATAAATAGTAAAAAAATTCCAAAAAATATAAAATTTAGTCTCCAAGCACATTTCAATAGGGAGAACATGTTGAGCGGTACGGATCGGTTGTTTGAATTTTCAAAATTAAAATATGAGCGTGAAGTAAAAATGACCTCTTACTTCACAACTCACCATAGCCCAGCTCTATATATATATATATATATATATATATATTTTCTAGTAATTTATGGATAATTAATATATATCATATCCACAATGTTGTATTTTACAATTTAAACTTCATTTGTGAAGTTATAAAATTATCAAAAACAAAATGGTCGAGCAATCCCCTCTTATTAAGTACTAAATAGTTTCTATCATATTCCAGAATTAATATAAAAATCCTGGCATCCCGATGTACTTTGCCTTATTGCCTTATATAAACCCCACCAACCCCATGATTATAAAACTTCAAAACAAACCAATTCAAACACGAAACATACCAACAAAGCAAAGACCCTCTATCGATATCCGCTTTTCACTCCCAATGGACATGGAGACTGAACTAACATCAGCCGCAGAGAACCCGGAGACCGGACGAACACCAGCCGCCACGGAGATCAAACTAACATCAGCCGCAGAGAACCTGGAGACCGGACGAACACCAGCCGCCACGGAGATCGAACTAACATCAGCCGCAGAGAACCCAGAGAACGGACGAACACCAGCCCCCACGGAGATCGAACAAACATCAGCCGCAGAGAACCCAGAGACCGGACTAACACCAGCCTCCACGGAGATCGAACAAATACCAGATGCAGAGAAATCTATTTTCCGTGCCCCACCACAAATCAGATACAGTAGAGTATCTGATTTTGAACCCAAATTGGTTTCTATTGGCCCGTACTACTATGAACGAGAAAACGTCAAACGAGAACACCTCAAAGACATGGATTATGTCAAAATCCGGTGCATGGCAGACCTTGTAAGGGGACGGGTACCTGGTGGTCGCAGTACTGGTAGTATGCCTATCGAACCATTTATGAAGTTTGAAAGGCCTGCTCGAAAGTTTTATAAGGATGAGTTCAACCTTCCTGGTGATGAATTTGTTGAGATGCTGATTCGTGACAGTTGCTTTATTATCCGAATAATTTTCACTCTCTCTGATCATGAGGATGAGCTGGGCATGTGTTTCCTAGATGTGAATATAAAAGAGGTAAGATCTGACTTGCTTCTGTTGGAAAATCAAATTCCACTCTTTTTTATCTGGAAGGTGTTTGAAAGGCTTTTTTGGATTATTCTAGAAGATCCTGATCACTTTGAGAGTGCCTTAGGGTTTTCTCTACGTTCTGCATTTGAGACTGCCCTTCTTATGTTTATAAACTTGGATATGCCCTTGAGAACCAATCTTGGTGGCATGCCGAACAATTTCAGAGAAATGTCGAGCAAAGCAGTTCATTTGCTCGACCTTTGTTGGATTCTCCTTGGAGATCAACATCACTTTGAAGATAATCGTTTTCAGAAGGCGCAATCCCGCTGGAGAGAAACCTACGCCTCATTTAATCAGCCAAAGGTGATGGAAAATGCAACTTTACTTCACCAGATGGCAGGTATAAAATTTAAGAATTTAAACAGTCCACGAGTTAAAGGTCTTGAGATTGAATTTTCCAATGGCATCATGCGGATGCCATGGCTGAAGATTGACTCAAATCAGACAACCTTATTAGTAAATCTCATCACCTTTGAAGACTGCATAGATCCCAAAAAACAAACTGTTAGGCCCTACATGAAACTTATGGATGCACTCATCGATTCAGCAAAGGATGTGGAGTTACTTCAGCAATGTGGCGTTATCAGTAACTCACTGAGCAGCCATAAGATGGCTGCCACTTTCTTCAATGATATTGGTAACTTTTGTCTGATCCACCACAATTCATTTCCTTACTCAGTCTTGTTTGAGCATGTGCATAAGTACTACAACTCATTTTGGAACCGTTGTGTGGCAACCTTGCGACAAAAATACTTCAGTAGCCCATGGTCATACTTCTCCGTGGGTGCAGGTGCTATCCTGCTAATTCTTGCAGTACTTCAGACACACTACACTATGTATCCACCCAAATAATTAATTTGCTGTTAGTTTTGTTTATTTTACTATTTGCAATGTTGTTTTCCTAATAAGCCTGTGGTATTGCTGCACTTCCTGAACTTCCTACCTTGTTAATTTTCTTTCTTCTTTTTTCGTTTGGTTTGGATTGGTGTTGTATTCAAGTTTGTCTTTGCACATTTGCTTCCCAATGTATCCGCAATGATGTTTACAATTTGGAGTTGAATTTGTCATTAATGTACTATGTTGGTCTCACTATGTTTTGTTATATGTATCTCTCATTGTACTTTGTTTATCTTGTGCTATTACATTTTATATATGGGGCTGGTTTTAGCTTTTTTTTTTTAATAAAAAAATCAATTATCTTATAAATAAATTGTGGACTTAATTCAAACTGGATGCAAAACAAACCTCTGTAAAATTGAAATTAAAATTTGTTTCTAGCAAATAACCACAATTATTTTACCCAAGTTAATTTCCATACACCCTTTCTCCAGATATCTCCCATTAAACAAACAAAAAGCATTGGACTCGGCCCTGGGCTCTAAATTGGAGCTCTCTGACTGAGCTCTGATCCAGAAAGATCCAACGATGACTGGAGAAAAAGCCCAGCTATTTCTTGTCAGAAGATAAATCCATTTAGAGACGGTCCAGGAAATAATTGGGCCGGGGATGGATTGTCTAAGTTTCAATCATCGTTGATTGTGGAAATATTTACAATTACATAGCTAAGAAATTTAAATTATTTGATAAACAATAAAATTAATTATATTTCTACATATATACCTACATAGTTTGAAAATAAACATTCCAAAAATTTTGAAACATGCTTTTGATAGAATATTTTTTACTATTTTCATACATAGGTAGAAAATCGCTACTTTTGAAAGGTCTAGAATCTTTTGATCATGTGATTTATAAGTAATTTAGATTGATGCCAAATGAGTTACAAGATATAATTAAGCTTGAAATAGTGAGACATAGTGTTCGGCAGCCCTACTTAAGAGGGTCGGGGATTAGAAATGTAATTCTTGCTAAGGAGCACTTATTCGTAAGATAGTAGGATTAAAAGCTGTGACTTGGTACAATAAAATATATATTGTAGCATGAAAAGACCTAGATAACCGACATTTTTATTAATACTCTAAAAAAAAAAGGAAAATAACAAATTTGCTCTCAATTCCAAATTTTTATTAAAACTATTCGGACCTCCCGCCCCACAGTGGGGCGGTTCACTATTCAAACCAAACCGCCTCCTAGTGGGGCGGTCCGCTGCCTACACCAAACTGCCCCATATAGGGGCAGTCTGCTATAAAACCTGTATAAAAGTCACTTTCCTCTCTCCTGCCCACTCACAATTCATTCTAACTTAGCTGAAAGAGGAAGACGAAGAAGAGAGGCGATTTTGTGATGATTTTAGATAACAATCGAGGTAGAGAGAAAGAGAGCAACCGAGGTAGGTCGTCCTATCGTGACCTAGCGAGAGGAGGGTCAATTAGTGATTGAGGGAAAAATAAGGAAAAAAAGTACAAGTGTCAAATATGCCCTGATACACAGACATGTCGATCATTCATACAGCCGAAATTTCTTAGCTTTGAAATTTCGGACGATGACTTTGTGAAAAGTCCCTACGGTAATTTTTTGTAAAAAAAGAAGGTTGATCCAGAGCCTCCAGCATCGGCCGATGAGTTTGTTCCGTGTACTTATACTGGTAAGGCTACCACTTTGTCTACCGTGACTAATCCAGATCCGGCAAAATCTGATGATAACATTGTTTCATGTACTTTCAAAGCTGGTTGTAAGAAGTAGTACTACTTATTAAGAATTTATATTGTACTTTCAATTTTATGTTTGTTTATATTTTATGTTGTCAATTTGTGTATATGTAATTAAGTTATGAAAATAACAAAACTCCACAATATAAAATAATTTCACAAACTCTAAATTAAATAGTTCACAAACTACCAATTAAAATAGTTCACAACATACATCTAAATAAAATAGTTCACAACATACATCTCAAGTAACTTGGTAATCAACGACGACGTCCGAACAAACTAGGTCGACGAGTTTTGGGTCTGCTGATCACTCAAAAGAGAGCAATGTTTCTTTTAATATTTATAAACTCAGAAATGCTATCGGTTCGGACTGCAAGCGCACAATCCTGTCGAGTAGTATATACGAGGTCGATCCACAGGGAATATTGGTTCAGTACTTCGAGCGATCGAATCACAACCTTTCGAAAGGCTAGACGAAATCTGAAATTTGAGAGATGTTTGTTGATCAATGTAAATTAGGAAACAATTAAAAGTAATTAAAATAAAGATAGAGATGAGAATTCCTAGGGTTTCGGCACACCATTGTTACTCAATCCGCCTTGACAATATATTCCTGTTGCGTCTGATTTCCTGTTGTTGTTTTATGAAAGATAACCACATAGGTCACTGCGATTTATGTTACACAAGAATGACAGATTTTTCATCGAGACTCTACAGAGGACACTGCGATTTTCCTTACGCAAATAACTGGTCTCTAAACACCTCAAATTACTACACAGATCACTGTGATTTTTCTTACGCAAGTGATAGAATTTGGTACGCGTTTTGTTGGTCTGATTTATGGTTTCCCGGCTAAGGTTTTCTTCACATAAACCTAATAGATCTTAACGAGGCTAATTCATACAAATAGTTTCTCTTGCCATTAAAGTACTGTCACTACCCTAATGAACTCAAACTAGATCATTAAAATTAGATGAAGAGATAATAAATCACAAAAGTATTTTGTTTTAACAACAACAAATCATAATCAACAAAAATATATTAATCAAAACATCAAGAGTAACAAGGTTTACTGCCTAGCCCTAAGAAAAGGAACTTAGCCGCGGAACGGCATAGTTACAAGCACTCCTCTCTTCTCTCTTTAATCAAATCTAACTCTAATTACAAAGATAACTATTCCTTCTGCCTAGGGGCTTTATATAGGAGTGGAGGGACGTCTGGAGGTTGATTGGAGGCTAAGAAACCGATCTGGAAACAGCTATCGGCAGTTATTCCCCAAGAGGCGCCTACTGATACGGACCGTATTGGGTGATACGGTCCGTATTGAGACCTTGACGGTTAGGGTTTAATGCTTCTTGCGCTATCTTCTGGTCTGTGCTATGCGTATTAGGCAATACGGACCGTAACAAAGACTTAGTCGATAAGCGTCGCTGATCCGATTGACCTGATTCTAGCTCCATTTGATGTAAAATAGTCCCAAAAACCTGTTTTCTGCAATAAAACATAAAGAAGTGTGACAGTAGCCTTTTTCTCTAATTAATTAAACATAAGTGCGAGAAAATATGTAAAACCTAAGCCAAAACCCTACGTAAATCATCATTATTTTGACTCTGATCATCTGCTTGCAGATGGTTGTGCTACACTATCGGATATCTCTCCATAGCTACTACCGGTTCCTGGGCTTTCATGAGTGGGCTAGCTACTACCGGTTGCCTCAGCAACAACTCTAGCATTTTCTCTTTCATTGGCTTCATTTATGGCATCTGCATTGCATACAGTTCACCAAACATGGTATGATATTGAAATCGTAAAATATAAAATAAAATATAAAATCAAATGTACCTGTTCGCTGCCTGTCAGAAGTTGAACGGCGAGCCTGATGTCCCATTCTCTTACCTTGCATCTGGTCCATGGTTATTACAGCACGCTTGTGGGGCCTTCTCCCTAACCTGATCCACCATTTTGCGGGCATGATTCTATCCCCAAATAGGCCGGTCATGCATGATGGTTGGGATAAGGATGAAAAGATGCACCTCAAAACCAGACCAGATTGACAGCTGACCCGTTAAATAAAGTCAGATCAAATTAACTCCTAATTAAGCAAAAAAGTGGCCTTATCTAGTTGTTAGATTACTATGTTGTAGCCGTAGAGACCTGGGCTTTAATCCCAGCAGCCACACGCAGACTCCAAGTATTACCAGATCGGATTAGGATCCGCCAGATCGGATCAGGATCGGTAGCGATATAGCTTGCTTAATACGTAGAGCGCAGTAACAAGGTTTTGGTTAGTAACTTGCGGCAGATGTCAAAAGGAAAATTGAATTATCATGACACGAAGAATCCGAAAAAAGAACAATACCTAAAATATTGATAATCGACAAAAGGTTTAAAATACTCATATCATTAATTTTACTTGTACTCACCGAATCGAATCGTGATGAGTGGCGCTTGGATCCTGCAAACCTATGAACGCATATCCTCTGCCAATCCAGTCCCGTCTATGACGCATGAGGCTCTTTAATATTAGTGCGTATCTCAATCGGACGGTCCAGATCTATTAACGCATGGTGCGTTAATGCAGAAGATACAAATTCACAAACTTATGAGATCAGATTTTGAAATCCTCTTCATAATGTTTTATAATCAAATCAACAAAAGCATCCACCTGGCCTCGTATCCTAAAAAGCGGTCTAGTCTGACTAACACTTTGAGATCTGTTTGTCATTCAATTAACAACAAGTTTAAAAATCATCACAAAATAATTCAACTAATTATTAAATTCTTCAATGATTTATGGAGCATATCGCAATTATATTCAAAAAACAAAATACCTTTTTAATTCGTTCGATAGTAAACTTCTCGAAGAAGATCGGTGAATAAGTCCAATCACCAATCGCTGAATAAACTTTTTGGAGTATATCACCGATTGCTGTTTTGGTGAATAAGCTAAGCGATCTCGAAAATACCTCAGCTATTGGTGAATAAGTGGTTTCCATGAAGGGAGATCTGAAAATTTGTGTTTCCGTGAAGGGAGAAAGAGAGATTGGAAATTATTTTCAACACGGAGAGATAAATCAGAGAGACAGACTGAGAAAGTTTATAAAAGGAAGGTTGGTACGGTGGAGTTCGTTAGAAAGGCGTTAGAAAGCAAAATGGATAAGATGGGTACAAACCGGGTACATAGCTCTGGGTATAAAAACCTTTTCTCTTTCACAAAAGACTTGTTAAAGAGTTCAACATGGTACCGGTCACGGTGGAGTGGTACCCTGCATGGTTAATCAAAGAGGGACTCAAAAGCAAACTCATTCATCCCTTGTTAGACAAATTTCAAAGAGAGGATAGGACCTTAATCTTAGGCACTCTTATTTTTTCTTTCCTTGTAGCGGATCTTTGTGCATGGAGAACCGGGTTCGGGTTGTATTATTGGGCTGCTTCTTGGGTTCTTAGATTCAGATATTTTTTTCTCCAAGAGACGGAAAGAACGATCGGAGAAACTGCAACATTCAATTTCATTTTGAATAGGAAAGAAATTTGAAGAATTAATGGTGGATTGTTTATTTATTTTCTTCTTCTTTTTATAGTGTGGTTGGATGCATTTTTGGTCAATTATTTTCGAAGATTGATATCAATCACAAACAATTTTGTACAGCATGCTAGTGAGGCTATGATACTATGCATAGCGCAGATTAATACGTACTACGGATCGATATTTTTGTTTTTGAAGTCTAAATTGTCAATCTTTACCATTCAACATAATTTCCTTGTATGAATATCTATTTGCAAACTAAATTTACATTTTTTAGTATATTTTTTACTATTTTTTCAGATAAGTAGAAAATCGCTACTTTTTAATGGTCTAGAATTAATCTTTTAGATCAGGTGATTTTCTACCTATCAAAAAATTTAGTACAATTTTTTTTTTAAATATAAAATTTGATCTACCAAGAAAATCTTCTTGCAGAGTGTTATGACCTATGTGAACTAAGATCATGGGCTGTGGTTAGTTCTGATGCTCCGATTAGCAATTCTGGTACGCTCAGTCAAGGATCTAGCTAGTTCAGTCAGGTATTTTGTTTGGCCTTCTGTGTTAAAATTTGAAAGAAAAAAATGTACCTAATTAATAACAAAAAAATGGTATACCTAATTGCACTACGCAATGTCAGTAGATGACTACGGTGGTACGATAACTTGATTGTATCATTCAAAGCCTCCTTCAGTGATAAACTGTTGTTATCGAGCTGGCTCACACTACTACAGAAAAAGAGATTGCAGACGGACATTACCGGAAGAGCAACACGGATTTCCCTGCCGTGTATGAGTTGAGGGTGTATAAAAGGTACCCTCTATAGACACGGATATTTACCCGTGTATATCTAACTCTTTTTACACGGATTACCAAATAAACAGCCGTGAACATAAACCTGCCTGTTGCGCTCTCCATATAACCGAGCAAAACGGATATTACGTTAAACGACCGTGTACGACTACTCTTTATTCACGGACAATGCAACTAAAAGTCCGTGTCGGGTACTTTCTTTACACGGACATTTAGTTGTATATCCGTGTACCTCTCTTAACAAATCAATAAAAAATAAAATAATCCTTGTATCTCCGAACTCATTCTACACGGACATTGGTCAGAACAACCGTGTCGAATTGCTCTTGCTACACGGACGTTTAAATTCATATCCGTGTCTTGTCATAACTATCGTACACGGACAAATATAAAATAATCGGTGTAGACACCGAAAACGATCTACACCGGTTTTTGTTAAATAACCGTGTCAAGTATTGTTTTCCACACGGACTTTTAACTTCATATCCGTGAAGCATTCTTAATTATCATACACGGACTGTATAAAAGAATATCTGTACTCATTTCTACACGGTTGTTTGTTTAACAACGGTGTGGAATTACTGTGTTTTACACGGGCTTTCGTTTAATATCCGTGTAGAATTGTCCCATTCTTTTTTCTTGATTTTTTTAATTTCTGGGCTAGCCTCCAGTTTAATTTGCTAGCCAGTTTTCCTACAAAATTCATATACCATTCTGTTTTGCTAGCCAGTTTTCCAGATAATTTGACATTAAATTATGCTTGCTAAATTCATATATACACTAAATTGTTATACAAATCCATGTTCAGCATTACAATATTGAGATACAAACCATCTTGCCCAGCTACATCTTACACAGTCGATCTGCTCCTTGCTGTACACAGCTTGCTTTGATGGTTTCTACAATTATAATTTGATATTAGTTACTAACAAGAAAAGGTAGATGCAAGACAGTCGCAAATATCAATTGCTAATTTAATGAAATGAGAATTATAAGTAAGCATAATATGAAAATATCAATTACTATTATATAGGCGCAATTAATATGAATTACATACCACATTTGGAAATGTGAATTGCATTTTTTCGACAAAGAGAAACATGGAAATCATCATGTAATATCCGCATTCCCAACCCGCCTCCTGTTGCGGGCTCTACAATTTACATTTAGCGGCCTATGTTAGAATGACAATAATTTTTTGAACAAAATATGAAATTATAGAATTGTGTTGTGCTCACCGGCCACCACCTCCAAGTCAACCTTTTTCCCATTTTCTTGTCCTTGCTGCACAATCCTCCTTTTGTAACGTATGTAGCAAAAGCCCTTACAAAATGGAGTGACTCTAATTAGCAATTCCACAATTTGTTATAATTGGGAATAAATCAAACATAGTGAAAGATTATTGCTTACTTTTGCACATACGGGAAGATTGATTTGCACGTGCCAAATGGGATCTTTTCTGTGGGCTGCAAAGAATCCACGACGTAAACCGCACTCAGGCAAGGCACAATGATGATCAAACACCAGTGTCCCCTGTGGGAGGAGAAGAATTATAGGATCTTAGCATACAGTACAATATTTTGGCATATATAATAGTGAGACACGTGTTTGCTTGACTTGATGGTGTGATTTCAATTATTTATATATTTAATCACAAGGTTAGAACTAACATCTGGTGGTATGGCAAGAGAAGAAATCTCTTCTTCGCCTTAGTAGCTTGGAGCATCGCGCCACACAGGTAATCCATAGCCACCTCCGGAGCATTTTCCACGTTCAACCAACTAAGTACGGTGGGGTCCAGAAAAGCACACAAGTTCTGTTTGCTCTTGTAATGAGTACTATTCATTAGCCTCCTGAAAAATTATCATATGACATTAGAATATATTCTTCAGTGCTATACACATGATATAAACAATTTTTGGTCACTAACATGAGGAAAATGGTGATGTGCCCCACGGAGAGCCATCTATCGGACCCCGAGGCATGTAGAAAGTCCTTGAAGTCGGTGAACGGCAGCAGTACAACCGAGCCTTCGTGTAGAAATATCCCCGGAGGGACAGGTATGACGACTTCCTTCATGTCCTTGGGTGCCGCCATCAAGCGGTCGTGGAGATCCCGCAAATCCTTTCCGGGAAGGAGCTTGTATTCTTCCTCGGTGAGCAGACGAGGTGGAGGTCCTGCTGGTTGGACAGGAGGGTCATGGCCTGCTGGTCCGGCAGTAGGGTCAGCAACTACTGGTCCGGCCGTAGGGTCAGGTTCTGATGTTTGGGCAGGAGGGTCATGGCCTGCTGGTTGGGCATCAGCTGCTGACCCTGCTGCCGGAGCAGCAGCTGCTGACCCTGCTGCCGGAGCAGCAGCTGCTGACCCTGCTGCTCCAGCTGCAGCTGCTGACCCTGCTGCCGGAGCAGCAGCTGCTGACCCTGCTGCCGGAGCAGCAGCTGCTGACCCTGCTGCCGGAGCAGCAGCTGCTGACCCTGCTGCTCCAGCTGCAGCTGCTGACCCTGCTGCTCCGGCAGCATGGTCAGCAACTGCTGGTCTGGCAGCATGGTCAGCAACCGCTGCTCCGGCAGCAGGGTCAGCAGCTGTTTGGGAAGGTCCTTCTGCTTCGTCCCTCCGTACCGGTGACATCACGCCCTCCGTGCGACTACCATCATCTCCTACTGTCTGTATCGAAATTTTTTACCTTTTTCAAGTATTTGAAAAGGAAGTGCTTTGAATGTAACAAAATAACTTGACTATTTATGCATTACCTGATCCAAAATAATCTGATTCTTGGGCCATTGCACGAATGACAGCCGGGCATCTTCGACATAGAGCATGCCATTCTCGGGTCTTTGGACAGGAAGAGGTACGCGCCCCCATCCCTCCACGACATTGTCAATCTGTACGGCGGCATGGCCGGGAAGTAGCTGCTCATTGTGCACTTTGTCGGCTGCTGGATGTACCATGCCCTTAGCAACAATCAGAGGCTTACTCCCGAGCCACAGCACGAGTTCGCATGCTGTGGCGTCCTGCAATTTCATGCAAGTAGTTATTTTTAAATTGAAATATTGTCCAACAAGTAGTAATTGCCTTTAGAATACGAACAAGTAGTGATTACCTTTAGACGATCCAAATCGTATCCGAACGTCCCGGATGCCTGACTACTTCGCCGAACTCCCGTCGGGGTGGGAGGTGCTTGCTCGGCTGGCTGCGCCATAGCTGTAAAATCGTGGCGCAACCTTGTTTCCAACTCGTCCATCCTTGCCTGGTACTCGGCGCTCACCTCCTTGCGTATCTGCGCAACTATCTCGTCTTTGTTCACTTTCGCACGAGATTTCCTTCGAGGTTTCGGTCCATTGAATACGTCCTTCCAGCCCCTGTAGGCACCTACGCCCCTTACTCGACCAGGGTGTTCTGGATTCCCGAGCGCTATGGACAAGGAGTCATCTTGCCTTTCGACCGACCGGGCACCGGAATTGACCTCCTCCTCCACCTCCAACTGTGAATATAAAATTTAGTTTGACACGCAAAAGAATTAGTGATGTACACAAAGTTTTTAACACGCTTGAATTACACATAGTTCTAACGAACGACTCTTACCATTCTCTGAGCCACGGGTCGCAACGTGGGATGTAGTACTATCCTCCCGTCAGTGGTTAACTCGGACCTTGCCAACGCCCAATTTTGGGCCCTAGTATTTTTTATCCTAACCACGGGTGAGTCATCGTCTTTGTTCAACTCCAGTATTTTAGCCCACTCCTCCCTTTTACCTTGGTAACCACCCGACCCCAACTTGTGCGGATACTTGTTCATTGCAACGATCCTCCTGCCCTCCTCCCTTTTTTTCTTCACACATCAAATTAAGTAAAAAAATTAGCCTAGCTACTATTTTCCATTTATTAAAAAGTAAACAAACCAATTAAAAAGCAAGCAAAAAAATTACAAGTTGTGAGTGGAACAGTACCATTTCAACTCCATATTAATTCAGTTATTCAAAATAAACACCGTTTCACATTTATATATGACTGGAACAACAGCAACAGGGTGCCTATTTCGGACACCATTTACCAACATAATTCAAATCGATAAAGGAAAAAAGGTAATTTTGCTGAATTTACATACCTTGAACTCGTCCGTGCTCTTCATCTCCACAAACTTCTCCCACTTCGCTTGAGTCAGCCAAGTATAGTAGCCTACCGGGTTTTTACCTTGATCCATCCAATCCGTACTCAGCGTGCTTTTGAATTGCTTCCAAGCTTCATTCATTATCTTCAAGGTCTTATCCTTTACCACCTCCGGGATGTCATCCGGGATGTTCCACTGAGCCTGCATTGACACCCAAATTACTGCATTTAAGTTCATGTACAATTAAAAAAAAGATGTTAACTGGTTAGGTACTTCACCTTCACAATGTTCCACCACTCGGTCTTTTGGGCTTTCGAAAAGTGATCCCATCTCTCTACCAGGATGTCTGCCTTTTGCTTCACCGTGGTGCACGCAAAATTTTTGTACTCAGCCGACCGTGGACCCTTCGCACACCCATTTTTACTGAACTCGATGTCCAGTTGCTTTGCCTCGGACGTGGACGCGCACATCGTCGGACCTCTTTTCCTTTTGGCCGAACCTGATTGGGCAGCAGCTTGGTGCTCGCCTTCTTCCATCATATCTACGTGCTCATTCTCAATCGACATGGTTCTATAAAAAAAAAATTGAACTTTTTCAGTAAATAACAAGGTAAATACAGTAAATACCTCCAGTAAATACCAAAAAAAAATAGAACTTTCTTCGCAATGGAGGTGTTGAGCGTTTCCCCGAGAAAGAAGAGGTTGGTTGTCGGTCCGGAGAGTTGGTTGGACAGGAGAGGCGACGAAATCGAGGTGAGGTGGTGAAGAAGGACTCGAGCTAAGTTTCGAAATGTTTGGAAAAGAATTGAAGGCGCGAGCTAAGTTATGAAAAATTTGGAAGAGCAGGCGCGTAATATGTATTGTAACCCTAGTTCTACACGGACAATTCACTTTATTCATTTGTGTTAGAACACCTTTATACACGGACATCTAATCTAAACACCGTGTAGAGAGGAAGTACAAGATCTACACGGACTTTTTGGATAAAACATCCGTGTAGAAAGACTCGCTCGACACGGATATTAACTTAAAATCCGTGTAGAATGAGGGAGAGCGACACGGACTTTAATCGGAAAGTCCGTGTAGAAAGACCTTTCGACACGGACTTGATTTTAACATCCGTGTCTATACCTTTTCGGACATTGGAACGACACTCGTGCACGAATAACTTTCGACACGGCTGTTTAATTAAACGTCCGTGTCTTTTTACAATTATACACGGACATGTAATTAAAAGTCCGTGATAAAAGTATAAAAATCAGATTATTTATTTAAGTTTTGTTTAATTTGAACAGTTCCACGACGGAATTCGAAAAGTTGCCTCTTTATTATTATTTCTAAGGAAGACGAAACGACTATTCAAAATTCTATATAATCTGAGAAACCCCGATTGAGATTTGGTATGTTCAAATGGCCGTGACACCGCCCCCCTCAAGTGTGCCACGGCGAAGCCCAAGGGGGCACCCACCACCAAATGTGCCATCTCCTCAACCCGGGTCAAATGTGCCAGGGCCACGGCACCCCTCAAACCCTCCCGAAGTCCCTCTCGAAGTCCTTGCCGAAGTTCCCGCAGTCCCTCCCCGCTTCGAAATCCCTCCCGGCTTCGAAATCCCTCCCGGCTTCGTAAGGCCTCCTCCCTACGTGAAGAGGACATGGCCATGGCCCCCCTCAAGTGTGCCACGGCGAAGCCCAAGGGGGAACCCACCACCAAAGCCCTACATAAGGAGGGGCAATCCAGCCAGACCATTCTTCCCTTGGATTAAACGTCCAAGGCAGCCACCACCATCTAAATAGTTTAATTAAGTTTTTTTTTTGTTTGCTTTGTAGTTATTTTGTAGTTTTTCTTTAAATTTGTGGTACATGCATGTATGAGGATCATTTCTTTTGGTACGATGTATGGGGATCCTTTTTTATGTAATATATTTTGTTCTTTAATCAACAATCTTTTTTTTACACAGTTTCTTTTTTTGTTAAATACTTCATGCTATCTAAATAAATACTTTTATAGATAAGAATTAGCAGCACAAAACAACAACATGCAACAATATATAAGCACTGCAAAGGTTATTACTTAAAAACCTTTAATATTTAAAACGTTGATTCTAAGTAAAATACTTAATGCTGTCTAAATAATCTGATTTGAAAACATAAATTAACACTTACCTGATATGAAGAATAAATAATTTATGGGGACTTTACAAAATAATTACAAAAGCTAGCTTTAACAATATATAATTTCCGGGAATTGCAAATTAAAAAACTTTTTACACGGATTTTTAATTAAATATCCGTGTACGATACCTTTCGACACGGACTTTTAGTTAAACGTCCGTGTAGCTCTCTTTGCATTTCTACACGGATGTTCAGTTAAAGAGAAGGGAGCAAATCCGATGCCCACCGGACCTACTTTCATGTTCAACGATGATGACCGTCCGATGTAATTTAAGATATGCGCGCACGGAAACTGAAACAGATACGAACGAATTTTAAACGATTCTGCACGAATTTTAAAGCAAATAGACGGTGATTAAACCCATCGCAAGCAAATACGAACGAATCAGATAAACTTTTTTGAATTATGATGACCTACTTTTAATATGTTATGTACGAGAGCAGCTTGTGTCCGATGCCCATTGGACCCAAAGTGAGTTCGATGGGCTCTATCACCGTCCGATCTATCTCAAGATCCGCACGCACGTAGATTAAAGATGGCGCGAAAGTTCTGGCGGGAATCAATCGTAAAACAGATGGGCATCGGACCCAAGCGGCTGGGCGCGAAAGTTCTGGCGTGAACCCACTTTGAGTCCGATGGGCATCGGACCCAAGCTGCGCGCTCCCCTAAAAAATACGTACATAACGATTGATTCCCGCCAGAACTTTCGCGCCAGCTTTAATCTACGTGCGCACGGATCTTGAGATAGATCGGACGGTGATAGAGCCCATCGAACTCACTTTGGGTAATACAGCTTGATAATACAGCTTGATGGATGGGTAAATGAAGTTAAAATTCCATCAAAATTTGCTGCACTTGATTAAAGGCTGTAATCTTTGATTTGAACGGTCCCGATCAATCAACGGACTAACTATTTTTGTGCGTCTTCACAATCTCACAAGGCAAGAGTTTATGTTTCATGAAACATAAACTCTTGCCTTGTGAGATTGTGAAGACGCACAAAAATAGTTAGTCCGTTGATTGATCGGGACCGTTCAAATCAAAGAGCATTGCATTTATTGTCTTCCGTGAAAGTTTGATCAAAAATTATTTTTATTTACCCATTTATCTAGTTCATTGAATATTGAAGTATCGTATGGCCACAAACACTTCGTGCTGGATCAAACCTCTATCATAATAAATTTTCCAAACTTTTATGTTGGTTACATTCAATGTTCTCCCTTGGTCATTTTAAAACAGATATGGAATGATTTCGTTGCAGATCGACCGTTGATTTTCCGCTTGAAAATGAACGGTCCAAAAATATTTTTACAATTTGAAGGGACATACAATGATGAAAGTTTATAAAAATAATATGTATAAGTATTATTTGGCCATATAAGATGTAAAAAAAAATAAAAATATATTTTTTGAATTATTTTCGTATGTACTGTTGTACATGTATTAGGTGATTAGTAAATATCAAGCTTTGTTGACCGTCCGATAAACGAAGAACGGTCGTGATGTATTCATTTAGGGGGTGGTGGGTAGATTTTCCGCCCTCTCTGAGGTAACATAATATTTCTGTTTAGATCTGGTTCTAGATGATGCACAAGATCCTTTAATATTCGTGCATCATAATGATTAGACGGTCGGATATAACCACAGATATTACATCACCTTTGAGTTTATGAAAGCCCTTCTATCCATCCTCTCTGTGGACAAATTTTTTCGAAGTTCCCTCCTTTAGCTCCCTGATGGGACTCCCAAAAATTCAAAACAAATTTTACGAAAATTTTCGCCTAGGTTGGCTTTTCCCCGCCTCACTTTCCCTCACCTTTTGTACACGGATTTTTAATTAAACATCCGTGTACGATACCTTTCTACACGGACTTTTCATTAAACGTCCGTGTAGCTCGCTTTGCATTTCTACACAGATGTTCAGTTAAAGAGAAGGGAGTAGGTCCGATGACCACCGGACCTACTTTCATGTTCAACGATGATGACCGTCCGATCTAGTTTAAGATATGTCCGCACGGAAACTGAAACAGATACGAACGTGCTTTTAAACGATTCCGCACGACTTTTAAATCAAATAGACGGTGATTAAGCCCATCGTCAACAGAGTAGGTCCGATGCTCATCGGACCTACTCTCAAGTTTTAATTTGTAACTGGAAATTAAATAATATAGAGTTCAAGAGCACAAAAAATAAAATACTTCATATATTAATTTCAACATAGAGATAGTTACTGGATACATCATCACTTAATACCAAAACAAAAACATAAAATATACAACAAACATAAGTATCTATCCCTAATTAAAAAACTATTCTTTCTCACTAATTGCCTCCCCTTTTTAATTTTAACATCCGTGTCTCTTACCCTTTCTACACGGACTTTTATTTAAAAGACCGTGTAGCACCCTTCTAGAGATCTAAACCCTAAACTCTTTGCAACTTGCATCCGAGATATTTGAAAACCTGCAATTGAGCACTGAGTTCCTGTACCAAACCTTCATAGGGATCATTTTCTTTTTAGAAATACAACTCCACAGCAAGCGATTTCTCCAAATGCTCGACCTTCCTCTCCCAACTCAGATTCTCCCTCCTCTGAAGGCAGAACAGGCACATGCAGCCTCCCGGGCGAAGTTCTTCAATCTGAGTTGGAGAGGAAGGTTGAGCATTTGGAGAAATCGCAACGAGGGTACTCGGCCTTCGAGAAATAGATAGGTGAAATTGGCAAAGGACTCGAAGCGGCGCGAGCCAAGTCATTTATTATATTGTAACCCTCTTTCTACACGGATATTAACCTAACAACCGTGTAGAATGAAGGACAGCTACACGGACTTTTACGTTGAGCGTCCGTGTAGAAAGACCCTTCTACACGTATTATTAAAAAAAAGTCCGTGCAGAAAGTAATTAAAAATATTAAGTGAATTTACTTCTTATTTTTTATATTATTTGAAGTTATAATGATTTATTATATGTATTATTTTGAACTAATATTTGATATTTGACCTAGAAATGTTTGAAATACAAATATTTTTTATTAATATTTGATATTTGAACTAATATTTAAAACCAAATACTAATACTTGTCTGTCCTCAAATGGACTTTTCCAAGTTTGATAAATTTTTAAGACAAGCTTTGTTTAACTTATTTACATGCATCATAAATTCAAATTTGGAAAGTGTAAATGTTCAAAAATGTGAATAGCACAAAAAAGGTTAAATAAAATAGAGTTCAAGAGAATAAAAAATAAAAATACTTCATATATTAATAACATAGGAATAGTTACTGGATACATCACTTAATACCAAAACAAAAACATAAAATATATAAAAATATAAGTCTCTATCCCTAATTAAAAAACTATTCTTTCTCACTAATTGCCTCCCCTTTTTCTCTTTTCAGGGAAATATCTTGCTCGCTTGCCTCCTTTCTTGTTTACATTTTCCCATACTCTCTTGCTTCTTCTCAACCTTAACCAAACTTTGGGATCATCAAATTGACCGTGTGGACCGTAAGGATCATCAGGACCCGAATCCGAATCACCTTCATAAGACTCAGGATCGGATTCGGATTCTGAATGAGAAGAGACTTCCACCACAGGTGGCGGGGGTACATCCTCCCATTGAATTATGTGAGTCTTGAGACCATTCTTCCCGTAGTTAGGACATTTATCACCTCGTCCACATGGTCGGATTATACACGGATTTTTTGGAGGATTGCGATTTTCCATATCTGAATAGCACAAAGTTATTTTCCAAGTAATTATTAATTTCTTTTGATCAGAATTAATTGATCAAAACGGCGCCGGGAGATTGCCTTTTATACCAAAATTTTCCATTAATCTACACGGATTTTACCTTTAACTGTCCCATCCCCATGAAACCCTAAACTCTTTACACACGGACGTTTACTCTAACATCCGTGTGTGATTACCTTTATACACGGACCTTCATTAAAAAGCCGTGTAGCTCTCCTCATTTTGTGTGGATTTTAGTTAATAATCCGTGTACGTTACTATTCTCCTCACATATTATTAAATAAAAGGCCGTGTGTGAAGTAGTTGACAACATTGCGTGGTTGAACTTGTTATTTTTTATATTATTTGTTAGTGACAATAAATAAGTTTACGTATTATTTCAACTCGAAATGTTTGAAACGCCAGTATTTTTTTACTGAAATGTAATATTTCAACTAATTTTCAAATCCTAATAGAAATATATTAACTGGAAATATTATTTTACTAATATTTAATATGTGAACTAATATGTAAAAACCTTTATGTTGTTTTGAAATAGAAATATTTTAACTAGAATATTATTTAAAAGTTGTTTCCAAACAAGATAATTAAAAAGTTATTTTCTAAACAAAATAAATATTATACATCTCTCTTTTTTTTCCTTTTTCTCTTTTTTTCCGCGCATTTCACATTACCTTCGGCCCATATTCCTTCATTGTGGTCGGATCGCAAATAGTTTGCTTCGTCTTGTTCTTCAATTGAGGCTACCTCAGTTTGCACGTCGGTACAAAATGGAGGTATTTCGTCGAACTGGTCATACTCTTCTTCGTCGACGACGTTTTCTACCCCAACAATTCTTCTTTTCCCAGATAGGACGATGCTCCACCTATTATCACTCGGGTCAGTGACATAAAAGACTTGGGTTGCTTGCTTGGCGAGTATAAACGGATCATCAACATACCCAACTTTATTAAAATCAACGAGTGTGAACCCGTCGTTATCAGCTTTAACACCCCGGTCTTCGACCCATTGACACCGAAACAAGGGAATGCTGAGGTCAGGACTGTAAATGAGCTCCCAAATTTCCTCAATAACGCCATAATACGACTTTGATGCAAAAACGGGCCGGGAATCTCCGGATCTACTGAATTCTTGAGACGTCGCCACCAACGTCACCCCACTATTTTGCATCATGCTCTTATCACTTTGGGATTTAGTAATGTATATCCGTTAATTTCGTATCCTTGGAATGTTCTAACAACAATTCGGGGTCCTTCGCCCAGCAGTCGAACAATTTCATTTACGGGCCCCCTATCGGGGTGTGACTGCACTCTTTCTCTCAGCCATCCTACAAATGAACGATTATGCTCGTTGGTAAGCCACTTCTGACTTCTCGTGTAGTACTCTTGTTGAAGGATTGCCATGTGCTCATCTATATAGGGAGCAACATCTGCCATGTGCTGTAGTACCAAAAAATGCGCCTTGTTCAGTTCATCTCTATCAGCAACTACGGCTTTCAACCCAATTGTCCCGACTCCCTGGAGCCTTCCCTCATATCGGGACTTTGGAACGCCAATAGGACAGACACCGGTCATGTAGTTGGTGCAAAAATCAATCACCTCTTCTGTGGAATATCCTTCTACAATGCTACCTTCGGGTCGATGTCGGTTCCTTACGTATTTTTTCAAAATTCCCATGCATCTCTCGAATGGATATATATACCGCAGGAACACAGGACCACAGATCTTGATTTCTCTCACTAGATGAACAACAAGGTGAACCATAACATCGAAAAAAGATGGCGGAAAATACATCTCAAGTTGGCAAAGAGTAGCGACGACTTCCACCTCCAAAGAGTCCAGTATTAGAGGGTCTATCACTTTGGAATTTATTGTATTGAAGAAAAAACAAAGCTTCGTAATGGTTTGACGAACGGGCTTTGGTAAAACCCCCCGAATTGCAACAGGAATCATATGTGTCAATAAAACATGACAGTCGTGAGATTTCAGACCGACCAGTTTCAGGTCCTTCATCGACACCAGCTTCTTAATATTCGAAGAATACCCTGATGGGACCTTAATACTACGGAGGCATTCACAAAAGCTTGTTTTCTCTTTCTTCGACATCGTGCACATTGCGGGGGGTAGGTATGTGCGCTTCCCTTTCTCCTGCGGTGCAAGCTCGGGTCGTATTCCCATTTCTACCATGTCTTTTCGAACTTTGATACCATCTTTAGTCTTCCCCGGAATGTTCAATAATAAACCAGTCAAACTGTCGCAGACATTTTTTTCAACATGCATGACATCTATGCAATGTCTCACTTCTAAATATTCCCAGTAAGGTAGGGCCCAAAATATGGACTTCTTTTTCCAAATATTCTTCGGCGGTTTTGTGGCACACTTTCCAAACACAACATCAAGGTCCTTATCACGCTCGAAGACACCCTTCCCATCTAATGGACGACGGGCCACTCCAAGCTCAACCTTCCCGTTGAATGCCTTCTTCTTCTTACGATATGGGTGATTAATTGGAAGAAACCTACGGTGCCCCATAAATACATTCTTTTGACAGTTCTTCAACCTCAGCACATGCGTATCATCTTCACAAATATGGCACGCTTTTGCTCCTTTACAAGTGTAACCCGACAAGTTCCCGTACGCGGGGAAATCATTTACGGTGCAAAACACCATGGCCCGCAAGTTAAAGGTCTCTTTCATGTACGCCATCACGCCATAATTTTTGGAGGTCCTCGATTAATGGTGCGAGATATACATCTATGTCATTTCCGGGTTGTCTGGGTCCTTGGATTAGTAATGACATCATTATATACCTGCGTTTCATGCACAACCAAGGAGGAAGATTGTAGATGGCTAACAGAACTGGCCAAGTACTGTGCCGACTGCTCATGCTTCCAAACGGACTCATTCCATCTGTGCTCACCACAATCTTGAGGTTTCTTACCTCGGAACTAAAATCTTTGAAATGTCTATCGAAATTTCTCCACTGAGGAGAATCAGCCGGGTGTCTTAGTTTACCGTCCTTTTTGCGCCCTTCTTCATGCCAACGCAATAACTTCGCATCTTTGGGATTTGCAAATAACCGTTTGAATCTCGGTATTATCGGCAAATACCACAACACCTTGGCCGGAGGCCGGCCCTTTTTGCCGTCGTCACAATCAGTAGTGCCCTGGTCCTTACGTTTATACCGAGAAACACCGCACTTAGGACAAACATGCATGGCCTCGTACTCATTACGGTACAATACACAGTCATTCGGACATGCATGTATTCTTTCGATCTTCAAACCCACTGGACATATCAATTTTTTCGCCTGATATATTGTACGGGGTAACTCGTTGTTATCCGGGAGCATTTCTCCTAAAAGCTTTAATAAGGACGTGAAACTCTTATCGCTCCAACCATTTTCTGCTTTCAGGTTAAATAATTTCAACACAGCTGACAGTTTCGTAAATTTGGTACACCCGGGATACAACGGCTTTTTGGATTCATTAGACAAATATTGAAATTTATCATAATTTTTATCAGTAATTTCATCTTCCACATCATGTAACATGTCCTCCAGATTATCAATATACTCGTGTACTACATTTTCATCGATTTCCGTCTGCAGCTCATCATCGTCGTTGCGATCAAGTTCAACATTATCAAAATTTTCGTCATTCAAATCATCATCGCTGAAATCAAGTTCAAAATTATCCAAATTTTCTACATTCTCATCGCTCTCTTCACAACGGTTAGAATTCTTATTGGTACAACTACTTTCCCCAAATTCCTCACCATGCATGAACCAACATGTATATCTTTTCTTAAATCCACGACAAATCAGATGAGCTCTAATTTCTTCGGAGTCCCCAAATCTTAAAAAATTTTTACAATCTCTACAAGGACACAAAATGTCGGCTTCCTTCATCTTCACTCTATACCTCTCAGCGAATTTTATGAACTCATCAACGCGACCCAAATATTCTTCACTATCACGTCGCAATTCATACATCCAACTTCGATCCATCTGTAAATTGAATTAAAAAAATGATTTCAATTAATCATGGTCAACATGTAAATTGGTACCAAATTCTAGGCTTACAAAGGGCCGGTTTACAATCCTAACCCACTCTTGAATATTAGGTCCCATATGTGAACACATATTAGCGAGATTTAATTAGTATTTGAGAAAAATTCGGCAGCATTTCCCCTTAACTCCCCAAGTATGCGTAAAAACCACATACTCGTAGGAGCCTTAAGGGAAAATACCGTCGAACTTTCCTCAATTACTAATTAAATCCCGCTAATATGTGTTCACATCCTAAATGAGACCCAATATTCAAAGAGCAGTCCCAAAACGGGGACTATCCAAAATTAATCCCTATTGGATTAATTTTAGACGGGCAAGGACCTAAAAGCATCAGTAGGGGTCGGTTATTGGACAACAATACACTACTTACACATGATCGATCTAAATAAGTACAAATAAGTAACATAAAAATAAAGGAAGAAAAGGAAAATATATATATATATACACACTAACCTTAGAAAGATAGAGAGGAGAAAATACAAACTTCAAAGATCTCAGATAATACCAGCTGCTGGCCTTTGCAGAAATCGGATCAGCGCATTCAATACAGAGAGAGACAGTATTAATTACTTGATAAAAAAAACGGCGTTGGAAGGAGAAAGCCTTTTATACCAAAACCCTACAAAGACTTTTCTACACGGATCTTACGTTAAGAAATCCGTGTAGCTCTCTCACAAATCATACACGGCTATTTGTATTTAAGAACCGTGTTTATAATGCTAGCCTCTTCTATGAAAATTTATAAAAATCCGGGTTATGCCCCATAGGAGAATGCGTTTCTACACGGATTTTCAAGAAACAACCGTGTACATTTACTTTTGACACGGATCTTTCGTTAAGAAATCCGTGTAGCTCTCTAACAAATCATACACGGCTATTTGTACTTAAGAACCGTGTGTAATGGTAGCTAATTTCGTTTAGGTTATCTTTTAATTTTGCAAATTCGGGCAGCAAATCCCATTGTTTAGGGATGCTAAAAATTATTATGGAAATTTATAGTTCATTGATGAATAGAATTAAAGTTTTCGTGTCCTATATATTTTTTGGGTTTTTTTTTTTATTTATGGGCTAGTCTTTTTCTACACGGATTTAAAAAAAAAAAAATTCCTTGTAGCTATTTCGTACACGGATATTCAACTAATATCCGTGACAATTACTATTTGGACACGGTTTTAAGTTTAATATCCGTGTATGTTATCCTATATATTTTTCAATTAACAATTTTTTTTCTGGGCTAGCCTCCAGTTTTGCTAGCCAGTTTGCTACAAAATTCAATATTGAGTTTACCCCCAGTTTTTCAGATAATTTGACATCCAATTTTCCAATTACAGCACAAAAATTATACTTAGCATTACAAAATTCATAGTTAGCATTACAAATTAATCCATGTTCAGCAATTACAAAATTCATAATTTCATCTCCTTATTTACAATTACAGCACAAAAAATTACTAAATTCTCTATATTTTATTTAATTACAAGAACATGCTTTATATTTGAAACACAAAATAGGTGGATGGCATACAAACCGGTCAATTAATAAGGGTAAACTAAAAATTCATGTACACTAAATTATACAAATCCATATTGAGTATTACAAAATTTAAATTGAAACATTACACAAATCCATATTGAGCATATATTACACAAATCCATACTGGGTAGACATATCCTTCTTCCTGAGACTCGATCCCATAGTGATTTCATATATAAACTTAAGATTCGCTTTTGGTGCCAGTAGCCAGGGTTTACAGAGGGTAATATATATGAAGATATACATGTTTTAATAAAGAAAGAGTTGAGTAAAATGTTGGATGAAGGACCTTCTAAAAAAAAGGGAAGAGGTGGATGAAGGACCTTCTAAGCCGGATGAAGAGTCGAATGAAGAGTCAGACACAATCTTGTCAGTCTGACAAGATTGTGCCCGACTCTTCATTCGGCTCTTCATCCGGCTCTGAAGGTCCTTCATCTCACCTCTTCCCTTTTTTTACAAGGTCCTTCATCCAACTTTTTACTCAACTCTTTCTTTATTAAAACATGTATATCTTCATATTACCCTCTGTAAACCCTGGCTACTGGCACCAAAAGCGAAGAGCCATCGTTGCTCACCTGAATGTGACATGGTTCTACAAAAAACAACATTATTAGAAACAAGCACAATTATACATGCATTAGTAAAATAATCACTAAAATAACTATTATACATGCAGTCCAGTATTATACATGCATTAGTTGATTATACATGCATTACTCTATTATTAGAAACAAGCACAATTATACATGCATCACTCTATTGTACATGCATTACTAAACAAGCACAATTATCAAGCTAATCATCACTAAACTAACAATTATACATGCATTACTCTATTATACATGCATTAGTTGATTATACATGCATTACTCTATTATTAGAAAAAGCACAATTATACATGCATCACTCTATTTAATATACTAATTATTTACATTATCTCAACAAATCAAGCATGCATGCATTAATTACTAATTGACCTAAATAAGCAATAACAAGTAACAGAAAATTAGAGTAAGAAAAGATAAATATATACACGACTAACCTTAGCAAGATAGAGAGGAGAAATACAAATTAACTTCAAAGATCTCAGATCCGGGCTCCTTGTGCGCAGAAATCAGACCAATTCGTATAGAGAGAGAGAGAGATTATTAATTGATCAAAACGGCGCTGGAAGGAGAAGGCCTTTTATACCAAAACCCTACACTTTTTTCTACACGGATTTATACTTAATAAAACCGTGTACAATATGCAGTGTATAAAATTGGCAAAACCGTGTATCGATAATCAAAACCCTAGAATAACTTTCTCCACGGATTATTATGTAAACAGCCGTGTAGCTCTGTCAAAGATTTCTACACTGCTGTTTAAACAAACAGCCGTGTGAATTTCGCATATTTCTACAATTACCGTTTGTACACGGTTTTTCGGTAAATATCCGTGTATGATTGCCCTATATATTTTTTTAGATTTTTTTTTTCTGGGCTAGCCTCCAGTTTTTCAGATAATTTTGTCATCCAGTTTTCCAATTACAGCACAAAAATTATACTTAGCATTACAAAATTCATAAATTTATATTTAGCATTACAAAATTCATAAATTCAACTCCTTATTTACTATTACAGCACAAAAATTACTAAATTCACTAATAAAACATTACAAGAAAATGCTTACAAGAACATTACTATAATTCACAAAAATTACTAAATTCACTAATAAAACATTACAAGAACATTACTAAATTCACTAATAAAACATTACTAATATGCATAAATTCATATTTTATTTAACACCTTACAAGAGCATGCTTTATCCTGGTTAGGTTCCAAAGAAATGAGGCAGACTAACTTTCACCTAACAAAACATTTTCTGAAAATTAAATTATGTTTTAGTCCCTTGTTTTTGGCGATGCATAAATGGACATGTGGCAGTGTTCTTACGTTGTTGTTTAAATTCTTTCGCAAACCACATCTTATTCAAAGGGGGTTTGTGTAAGAAATTAAACAACAATGCACTGCCACATGCCATTTATACACCGCCAAAAATAAGTGATCAAAACATGATTTAATTTAAAGAACATGTTTTATTATTGAAAGTTAGTTTTACCCATTTCTTTGGAACCTAACCAAGAAAAAACATGTTCTTGTCAAGTGTCAAATAAAATATAGTGAAAATAAAAAGAAAATAAAATTCATCACATGCTGTCCATCGGAAAGTTCATCACAATCTGTAAATAAAAAAAAATGATGAGTAAGTAAGCAACAATAAGTAACAGAAAATTAGAGGAAGAAACGGAAAATACATGCCAGAGATGAAGGAGATATTCATGCCAGAAGTGAAGTCCAGATGTAGGTTATCAATTATATCACATCGCTCGTCTAATTGATAGATGAGCTCCAAAGATAGCGACTTATCTTGATAGATAAGCGATCTGACATAATTGATAAACCTAAATCAAAATTCCAATTATTAACCGTGAAATGATTATCAAAGTTGATCAAAAGCGATATGTAAAGTGACCGGTCTTTCTCTCTTCCTAAGGTTATACAGGAGAACCTACAATTTACCTATGAATTGAAAAAACTCTAACCTTTCCGTTTGTTGAATTACTTGATCAAAACGGCGCTGGAAGGAGAAGGCCTTTTATACGGCGGGGGAAGGAGAAGGCCTTTTATACCAAAACCCTACACTTTTCTAAACGGATTTATACTTAACAAAACCGTGTACAATGTGCAGTGTATAAAATTGGCAAAACCGTGTATCGATAATCAAAACCCTACAATAACCTTTCTCCACGGATATTATGTGAACAGCCGTGTAGCTCTGTCAAAGGTTTCTACACTGTTATTTAAACAAAAATCCGTGTGTATTTTACATATTTCTACACGGTTCTCACCATAAATAGCCGTGTAGCTCTCTTATGGTTATCTACACTGTTAGTTAAACAATAATCCGTTTACAATTCCTGATAAACGTCCGTGTAGCTCTCTCAAGGCTTTCTTCACTGATTCTTTAATAAATATCCGTGTAATAGATCCCACAGATATTTTGGGCTTCCAAAAAATTACAATAGCACACGGTTTTTGTATAAAATTGTCAAATCCGTATACAATGTGCCGTGTACAATGACCATTTCTGTAGTAGTGTCACACCTAGAAATTATTAATTATTAATTATTAAAGGGCTGTAGTGAAAATCGACACTAGCAAAAGAAGATGAGAAAGAAAGGAATTGTATCAATATGTAAATACTTACCTTTTTCAGTGATGTAAATGACAGGATTCTTGTAGTTGGTTTTGGTATAAAGCATTAAATCTTGTAACCCAGGGGGGTATATGTAAATCCAAGATGTCTTGAATAATTTTTAGGACCCGTTAAGAAGGCGATTTGGAGAACGCTTCCCCGCGAATGGCGAAGGGGGTCTACCCAACTGGAGATGGCTGGTTCACTGTTCAGCGCCTACAACAGCTTGATGGGAAGGATGGGGGAGGTGCCTACTCCCACTTTGGCAAGGCCGGGAAAGGTAGGCGTTCCTTCCCAAGTCACAAAGCTCACCACAGGTACAACCGCTACAGTACCCAAGGCAATGTTGGAAAAAGGGAGCCCATCCTTACACAGCAACGGTGCAAGCTTCACCATCAGGACAGAAAGGACACCATTAATGAGTGTAGGGAGGGTGAAGGACGATTAGCACAACTATTCTCCTGCCCAGCCGCTCAAGAGCCTTGTCTCATTAATTGCTCCACCTAGGTAAGCTCCTATACTAATACCTTAAGCAACTCATCTTACCCAACAGCCATTACTGCCCTGTCTCTGCAACCAAACCGAACAGAGCTTTTATTAGCTTCCAACAACATGCATTCAATGCAACCACATAATCAGCCGAGACGCCCCTCGCCCAATCACTCCCAGCAACAACCCAATACCATCACTTATGCGCACGTCACGAACCCAAATCCAAACCACACCCCTCTCATCTTCCCCCCCCCCCCCCGGCTCAGAGATATCAATCCCCACCATGGAATCATTTCCTAGACCAAAGCCCCTAGCCTTTGATCCAACACAGCTCCTCTGCCGGTCAAGGTCCCGATTCCTCCCCACTCCCCTTACCCCTTCCACCAGGGCCCAACCATCCTAAGTGGCGAGGACGCTGCTATAATTGTCTTCGTCTCGGTCACGACCAGAAGGAATGCAAAGCAGAGGAGCGCGTCTGCGCACACTGCTGGCGGAAGGGACACGAGGCCAAACACTGCCCCACCCTCGCATCAGAGTCGCATGCAATCTATGACCCGCTGCAACCGCGCGGCAACTTGGGGGAATCCGGTCTTCCTGACGGCCGTCCGAACCTGGCCTCGGTGTATATCCTGGAAACCCAGCAAATGAAGCTGGACATGGGCGAGTTCATCCGCGCCATTGTCATAGATGCGCGCCTTCGCCCAACTCGCAACACACAGGTGATCCAGTCGGTCTTGATGTCTACTTGCCGGTCTGAGTACCCCTTCCGCATAACACACATGAGTGACTCCCAATTCTTACTCTTACTACCCGTCGGCATGGACCGCACCCGCTTCTTACAACAGTTCACTCGGCCACTCCAAGACCTCGGGTTTGTACTGTTCCCTTGGAGTCCGGCTGTCAACGGCTACCCTATGCAGCTACGCTACAAAGCATGGCTTGAGCTGAAGAGAATGTCCCCGCAGGCATGGACTATAGATCATCTCATCCCGGCGGTGAGTTCATTCGGAATATTATTAGAACATGCCTCAATGACCCGAGCAACCTCTCTCGAGACTATGATGGTAGTTGTAGCGATACAAGACCTTTCGCATATTTCGAAAGGTATCATGATGTGGATCCGCGGCATCGGCCGCCCGATTGAGGTAGTAGTCCATAGCTGGGTTGACGAGCCTATTGCACAGACCTTACCATTCGACACAACCCCAGCCGATGAATTCTTCCAGCGAGTCCATAGTGATAATGTCAAAGCGGCGACCGGGTTCTCCGTCAACACTGACGGGAGCAATCTTCTGGCAATCGACTATGAGACTATCCACGGGATATATGAGATGTTGGAGGAAGGCGAGCGCAAAAACAAGCTTGCGGTGATCCTGAAGAATAGCCCAAAGTTCACGCTGAAACCCATCCGATCAGAGTCTAGGCTGCCGGGGCTGGAAACTCTGCTCCCTGACAAGGGGGGCCACCAGCGGGAGAACCTGCCAAGGAACGACCGAAACGGGCTTTAAATCAACCGGAGAAATCCAGTTCGGAACATAATGGAGGGAACTCTTCCTTGCGCATTAATAACAGGTCAGAAGTAGCCGTTCACGCAACGCCCCACGCCAGGGCCCACGAAGAGTCACCCATCGGAATTAATACTGAGAGGACATATTCGGGGGGGAAGCAGATTCAAACTCCTGTTCATTCCAGTAAAAATGAAAGTCCCATGATAGAAACAACTCCCAGGCCCGCAATTCCTTTTGAGGCCTCACCTACCAAGAAATTTCGGGAGACAGCACAAAGACCGCATCCCCCATCTCCACTCACGGACCGAGCCTTGGGCCTTGATGGACGCCAGCCAGCCCAACTCACCCAACAGAGTCAAGTGAACCCCCCACTCAACTTCTTAAACCAATTTATGCCAAACCGTGCAAGCCCAAATCAAAAGGAGACACCAACAATCCCAGACCCGAATAATAGGAGTCGAAGACCTGGAAAATTACTTACACCCGGTACCAGCGCTACGCTCGGATCAGACCGTGAGCCAACTAATAGACCCGTTAAGCACTCCGGGTCTAGATGCAGAACCACTCGAGGCTAGCGGATCGAACAATGAGGTATCCGTTCCAGTCACTGATGAAGGATATGCCTCCTATGATACTCCGAATGCTTTCGACATGGATCTCGCCATGTGGGAGGCGGAAGCAGCAGCATACAAGGAGCAGAATACCGAAGAACCAGAGGAGGAAGAACCGGAGGAGGAAGAAACGGCGGAGGAAGAACCGGTGGAGGAAGAACCGGAGGAGGAAGAAGAGCCTTCCGAAGAAGCGGACCTCGAGGGTGCTGAAACTAATCAGGACAGGAATCCCCAAACCCCGTTAGGGGACAAGTGCGGGCCACTGATACCACCCTCGGCCAACCTTGTCATCGCACAGCCAGCAATCAACCCTGATCCAATGCTGGAGGATGAACAGCCGGCTGCACAGCTAGCACCGATTGGGCCCCGCCGTAGCGCCAGATTCTTAGAAAAGGGTCCGCCAAAAACCTACACCCCAAGAAGTCCCGACCTAAGAAAACTGACACTGAGCTGGTGGGCGCGGCTTCAGCCATCAAGGGCAACAGCGAGGCGCGCCAGGCACTAATTCGTTCACTGGAAGATGATATGATAGAGGCAAATGGTCTATCAGAGAGACAATTAACTGAGATTGATGAGCTTTGTGGGATCGGACTCAAGGCAAATAACATGGAGGCAGGGGCATCGCACGATCTGGGTCAGGATGATGGCATAGAAGACTCGGTCCTTGGAGCCTTTGACTTTGATAGTGCTGATGGGAGCTCCAGTGAGGATGAGGATGAAGAGGGGGCTACTTAGGCTAATGTAGTCTCAAATAGTCAAGTTATCTTTAGATTATGTATTTACATTTCAACTTTTGTGGTATGAACTAGAATCTGAACTCACCAGGAGCATATTTTGTGACTAGGTTATTAATGAATTCTAATTCTAATTTATCTGTGCCGCTTAGATTTATGACTTGGAATGTTCGCGGAATGGGAGATGCACAGAAATGTGCTGTTATTAAAGACATGGTGATTGATGCGAAACCAGACTTAGTGAGCTTTCAGGAAACCAAATTGAGTGAGTGCTCTATTTTTAAAATTAAGCAAGTGTGCCCATCCAAATTCAGCAACTATGAATGCTTGAATGCGGATGGAACAAAAGGGGGAATCATACTCGTGTGGAGTAATGCTTTCTCCCTTGTAGAGACCTTCGTGAGTCATTTCACAGTAACCCTAACTCTCAAGCGAGGCAACTTTTCTTTCATGTGTTCAGGAGTCTACGGGCCCCAAGAGGAAGTCAACAAACTTCGATTCATTGAGGAACTGCACCATGTGAGGGCTAAGAATGACCTCCCATGGATAGTGCTCGGGGACTTCAATATATACAGGTCGGCTCAGGACACCACCGCACCTATCAGGAACCTAGGCGCCACCATTCAATTCAACAGCTTCATTGAAAGTGCGGAACTTTTTGATGTGCCATTAAGGGGGAGAGCTTTCACCTGGTCAAGTAAACGGCCTAACCCGACATTCTCCAGGCTTGATAGGGCGCTCCTCTCCCATCATTTCAATTCCCTTGGCACCAATTACAACCTGCAGGATCTACCCTGCACTGCTTCAGATCACACACCACTCTTGCTCGACATCAAACCACATCGCCAGTCGCACCGACCAAGATTCAAATTCGAGTCCTTTTGGCTACGCTACCCTGAGGCACGACAGGTGGTTCAGACAGCATGGGCTGCAGTCCCAATGGGACCCCACCCACCCACCACGCTCTACGACAAAATAGCGGAAGCCAGGAAAAGACTCCGCCGATGGTCCCAAGCTAAATTCAGGGCAGCCGGGACCTATCTCAAAATCTCCAAATGGGTACTGCGTCAACTGGACCATGCGGAGGAAGCGAGAGCACTCAATACGGGAGAATTTCGTGCTAGAATAAAACTGAGGGAACACATCTTTAACTTGGCGGCAAATAAAGAAGCCAAATGGAAGCAAAGATCAGGAAGCACATGGCTCAAATTGGGTGATAAGAACACCAGATACTTCCATGCCGTAGCCAATGGTCGAAAAAACCACAATTCTATACTCTCACTCCAAGATGACGGTGGGCTGATTATCCCAGATAATGAGCTCCCAGGCGCCCTGCACAACCACTTTAAAACATTGCTCGGTACATCGCGTAACCGGCAACCATTTGATATCACCGGTAAGGTAGGGCAACCGTTGGCTGACCAACTTAAGTGTCTAGATGATCGCATTGAGGAGACAGAGGTCAAACAAGCAATCAACCAGATGCCGGCCGATAAATCCAGTGGCCCCGATGGCTTCCCCATAGAGTTCTACAGGACCTATTGGCAAATTATCAAGACTGACGTTCTGGCAATGATTCAGTTTTTCTATGATAATGTGCACGGCATTAAAACCTTCAACCAGGCAGCCATCACCTTGATTCCTAAGAAAGAAACCCCAACCAGTGTCTCGCACTACAGACCGATAAGTGTCATCAACACGATGGTTAAAATAGTCACAAAGATCATGGCAAATCGTTTACAGCCGCACTTGCATGAACTAGTCGGTAAGAACCAAAAGGCATTCATCAAAGGAAGATCGATTATGGAAACCTTCATCTCGGCAAGGGAACTCCTCACCTTCTTTCACAAAAGCAAGATCCCGGCAGTGTTGTACAAGGTGGACTTTGAAAAAGCCTTTGACACCATAGATTGGACCTTTATGGTCAATCTACTAATCGAAAGGGGGTTCCCACCCAAGTGGCTAGCATTGCTAGTTGAAATCCTGCGCACATCACGGTCAGCAGTCAAGGTCAACGGGGCTCTCACCCGGTTCTTCTCGCACAAGCGGGGTCTCCGCCAAGGCGACCCTTTATCACCGCTTTTATTTATATTGGTAGCAGATGCACTGGATCACTTTTTAACAAATGCGCGGCACTCAATGCAACCACACTTCAGCCTCCCACCACAGACAATTCAATTCGCAGATGACACGGTAATTGTCTGTGAAGCGCACCCAACAACTCTGCGAGTAGTGTCAACAATCCTCAGCAACTATGCAGAAGTAACGGGACTTAACATCAACAGGGTGAAGAGCTCCTTTGTGCCCATCTCCTTACCTGCGGGTCTCTCACAAGGAATACAGCTTATACTGGGGTCACCGCCGGCTCAACTGCCACTCAAATACCTGGGCCTGCCTCTATCAATCAGGCGACCAAGGAAGATCGACTACCAGCCTATGCTCCAGGCAGTACAGAGACGAATAGAGGGATGGATGACAGCTTATCTATCTTATGGGGGAAGAGAAACACTCGTAAAGGCTGTCCTTTCGGCAATGCCATTACATTACATGCAAGTGTTTAAAGTCCCGAAAGGGGTCATCAAACACATAGATAGCCTGAGACGAAGGTTTTTTTGGAAGGGCCGCGAAGAATGCAAAGGCATCAACTGCCTGGCCAGTTGGGACCGCGTTTGCGCCTTGAAAATAAATGGAGGGATTGGAGTCATGGACCTCGAATGCCAAAACAATGCCCTCATGACTAAATGGCTTTGGGTTATCCAAAACCACCAGCAAGGGTTGTTGGCAAGCACCATTCGACAGCTTTATGGAGTTACTGACCCGAGTCATATCAGGGGCCATCAATCAGACTTTCTGGGGGAGCTAGGCAAGCTGGCATACTTTTACAACTCCTCGATCAAGCCCTGCCCTCAAACAGGACGTACCTTGTGGCGCTGGAACACCTCAGGACAATTCTCTTGCTCCTCAGCCTACCGGATCATGCACCACACAGGCATCATCTCCTTCACGAACAAGAAGCTATGGAAGATTCGGGCCCCCCAGAAAGTCAAACTCTTTCTCTGGCTTCTTATACAAAACAAGTTACTCACGCAAAACGTACTCCTCACTAGAGGGTGTGCGGTGCAAACAGGCTGTAAGCTGTGCCCGTCAGCGGAGGTGGAAACTAGAGACCACATCTTTTGGGAGTGCCCCTTCGCGGTGAGATTTTGGCGAGGGTTCCTCGCACAACGGAATCTGTCTCGCATGATCCACCAGCGGGCAGATTGTACCATCCTACAAGTATGGCTACTGGGGAGGAAAAATGGGGACGCCGTACAGAGGAAGATGTGGGACACGGCATGGGCAGCGGGGCTCTGGATACTGTGGAAAGAGAGGAATGGGCGAACATTCACGACTAAGTCCAAACCACTGAGAACCCTCATTGAGCTTGCGGACATAGAGATGCATAATTGGATTACTTTCGGTTAAATTAGGCTGTTATAGTGCGCATGTATATATTGTAAATTTATTAACATACACTCTTAGGATCTTGTAATATTTTCTTACTTATCAATCAATTGTTGGACCGCCAAGGTTCCAACCTTCAAAAAAAAAAAGATGTCTTGAATGGCTGTGCACAGAATAATTAATGTATTTAGTCAAAATAAAGATAACACAATAGCTGGAAGATTTTCAAAATAATCATTAAAATTATTAAAAAAATCACATACCTGTGGTAATTTTATACCATTGTGCTCACCTGGTAAAAGTACAGAAAAGGATGTACCAGTAAGATGCCTTTCTTGTTTGCAATTTTTTTATAACAGAAAAGAACTTTCAATGATAATGAGACTTAAAATACAGTAATTATAAGTATTTTATAGACAAAAAGGATGTACCAGTAAGATTAGCCTGAGAATCAGTGTCGTAACTCAGGCGTAGTGAATTGCTAATAGGATTGCTTATGGCATAATAGGTAGCATAATAGTTTATACCAAGACAATCATATGATCCTTTCAGTGACTCAGATTGTTCATTTGTAAATTCTGGTAGACGAATTCCCACTGATTTTCTCATGCTTACTTGGTAATCTCCATATGTCAAGGATCCATAAACCTACATGTAACAAATTATGAACTAATCATAAATTAAGAGGATTCAAATGCCTCAATTTTTAAAACTTAACAGTCAAAATAAAACCGTTATATATGATCTACATCAATTTCTCTACGCACATGTAAAAGATTACGATATTTCAACTTTGTTTTGATTGTTTTCCAAGAACTTGCGAAAATACATTGATGTGGATAATTTCTAGATATTGATTCTTCAACTTATTGATTCACATAAGAACAAAACCGAAAAGTGATAAATGTTTTATGTGTATATAAAGAAAATAACATAGATCACATTTAACGGTTTTATAAATATCATCATATCATATCATATCATAAATTCATAATAACTATAGCAGGAATAAAAGATTCAAGAAATAGTCTCAGAGAAGAAGAGATCATACCATCCATACATGAAATCCAAGCTACGCTTCGCAGCGATAGTATCTGCTTTGGATGAAGAGTGAGGAAGAAACCAATGTGTAACAACTGTAATACTAATTTTGCCCCTCTGGGTTCCCTGGTCATAGCAAATCTAGTAATGACCTTCTGCTTCTTTCAGTAGAGTCACAACTTTCTTTTTCTTAATTCCAGCTTAATTTTTTACATTTAATATATGATACTTAACAGTTAAAAGTAGGCTAAATTATTTTTAAGTGAATTATATGTAGTTATGTGTGCCTCTTCTATCTAAGTAATTCAACAAAAGTACTTGTTGTTTTACCTGATGTTTTTCTTTATAGAGCTTGACAGCAGCACTATGAGCTAGCAACATGTTGTGACCGCAAATGTAGGGCTCAGTTGCTGAGTTACCAGTGCTACATTCGCCGGCTTCCCATGGGGAGCATCGACCCGGTGCAGATGTGCCACTGGCATAACCCACTGAGCAAAATGAATATGGCTCGTTAAACGTTATCCAGTGCTTAACCCTGTCACCGAATTCCTTGAAGCAAATATCGATGTAGTCGACATAGTCTTTTCTGCAACGGTTCCTTATCGTTAGATGATCAACATATATTTCTCTTATCATGCAAAAAAAATAGAAGTTTGGTAGTTTGAGGAAGTGCTTATATGGAGGAATATTTGTCACAATAAAAGGCTTCATTTTATAAAAATACTAGTCATAATTAAAATCATGCAGAAATTTTTTGTTATTATATTTGATTGAAACAATAAAAAATCTGAACAAATATACAAGCTAATAGTTTTCATTTTTCTTTGGATATATTTGATTGTAGATATAGTTGTTGTAGTGTGTTGGAAAGAATACTTAGATGTTAACACCACACATGCATCTCTCAAACTTTAGAACATGCAGTTTATTGTTATCATAAATATTATTTTGCTTTGAAATTTATAGGTTCAAAAGTGACATTTGTAAGGTCCACATCAGTTGCTATCATTGTCATAGTATTTGATTTGTCATTATGCATATAAGTCTAATCAAAATCAAATGATTCAGATTATGACTTGTCGTCATTTGCATATATAGTTGGGGCAAGGAGGGGGCTGTATTCTGCGTGGGTTGGAATACCAGCGAATTGTTCAGGTCTAGCAGTATCTGGTTGTGGTCATCAAGAGGAGACAGAAAGCAGTGTTGGGTGAATCTTGGTTGTTGTTCCATAATTGGTTTGCTAGGATAACAGGTACCAAGAATTTGGAGAAATAGGGAGGTATGAGAAGTAGAGGGAGGTTTGTATTTGTTACTGTATTGAGTGCTGTATTTAATGCTGTAGGAAAGTGAGAAGGGGTGGCAGGAGCTTGGAGTGGTAATAGGTCACTTTAGAGATGATAAGAGGAGAGATGGTTCACAGAGGGGAGAAGAGAAGAGATGATTCACAGAGGAGATAAGAGAAGAGATGAATCATAGAGAAGAGAAGAGTTGATTCACTGAGGAGGGATGAGAAGAGAAGAGATGGTTCACTCAGGGAGAAGATCACTGATGAGAAGGGAAGAGATGGTTCACAGAGGAAATGGCACAAACGGTTGCTAACGTTTACTAAATTGCTCGTATACCGTCGGAGCAGTCAGGTGATCTCCATCTTTATCCACCACTATTTACGGGGGCAACGATGAAGTTGGGCTCGTCATTTTCACACCTTGTCCTCTGTTACAAAGCGGACAAATGCATCACCTTTGTGGGTGATGTTAGGCTTATAAATTGATGTTACGTATGCATGTGGTGTGTAATAATGACTTACAAACATACAATAGAATTTTCAGTATATTATGCGAAGGTCAATTGGCAATCCTTCACAATGTATTAATCCCCTTAATGATCATTTATGATGCAAATTAATTCAAAATGGATCTACCCAATCTGTGTTGCTTAATTCAAAAGTTCTGTTTTGAGGTTCATCATCGTTACGAGCACTAATTTTTATATAGCTTTTATTGAATTAGGCTATTTCACAAATGCATATTGTACTTTGACCAAATTATAAATTATATGTCCAGATTATAATTCCTCATACCAGAATGGTCAATCCAAAAGAAACAATGCTTTCCACATATCAAAACCTCACATAATTGATAATACTGAATTAAAATTAAAAACACTGGCAATAATGCAAATGTAAGCTTTAATGCAGATAATTTTATTATTCACAATACACATTACATAATGCAAAATAATGTGAGACATATATTTTAAAATGTGAGAATTGCTTTTGGTAGAATGTATATATAGTCCAACTGTCCAAGTACTTTAATAACTTACAAGCGCAATTATGCAACAACGTGCTAGCTAGTACTAATTATTAAATCTCAACTGTCAATCATTTCTTCCAAAAAAAAAAAAAAAATTCTCTAATAAAAGGTCAATTGGCAACATGACGCGAAATCACAATGTATTAATTCCCTTAATTAATCACTTATGAAGCAAATAAGGGAAATTATCTTGATTCCATATGTACGTGCTCGCATATCTGTAATGCTTTAGTCAAATGTTCTGTTTAGAGGCTCATGACCGTTACGATCACCAAGTTTTATATGGTTTTGTTGCACAAACAATTGTATTCTGACAGAAATATAAATTGTTCAAATTATGTTTTTGTGTGTGTCTGAGAATGATCGATCCAAAATGGTCACAATGTTCGATATATCAAATATCATATATAGATTACTAAGTTAGAATTAAAAATACAAATTGTTCATAAACAAACCGTTATTTCGGGGATAATATATGCATACCGAACTTCTTTTTATTAATACAAAATTACAAATGCAAGTTTTAAACAAATGCAACTGTTATTATACAACTGTGGACAGTTAAAATTAAAATTATCGGCTATCACTTTCTTAATTAACTGCTCATAGGAACGTGGACAGCTCATGAAACTGTTATACATAGTTGATTGTTGGGTTTGGATTGATAGAAATATAAACTTAACTATGTTAGTTTTTAGTCAAATGCAATAATTAATATTTAAGACAAGTATTATATATATAGGTGAGAAGTTATATATGTGAAGTCTTATTAGCTGTTCTAAAGCCCTTAACAACTAATGAAACTTCCTATAAAAATATTCCACTTTAAATAATGGGAGTTTTATATAACAGAAAATATACACATATGTATAAGTTTAGATTACAAGGACTATATCATACTAATTGATGTTACCACGTCTTGCTGCTGTTAGGCAACTAAGGCACCAACTAGGGGTATTCCTTGGTTCCGGTTTATTTGATTTTCTTTTTTTTTACGGTCGGCAGAAAAGCTGCTGACAAATATATTGATAAGAAAAATCTAAAAGTTTATTTACAAAGGGTAAGACTAAGAACATCTACATCTCTGGTATTATGAGTGTTTCTAATCTGATGTGGCAGTTTCTAATTTAGTTTTAGGGATTTGAGAGAGTTTATTATTAAGAAACTATGCAGGAAAGTTTCTTATCAAGAAAATGTTTATAAACTCCACACTGGCCAAATGATTAGCTCAAATTATTTCTCATTTTTAATTTATTGCTGATATGGCTTAATAGAAACTCTAAAATTAATTTTAGGAATGTGAGAGTTAGAAACTTTAGATACCTTAATTTTTAAAAAATAGTTAACAGTTATTTAAAAACTAATTTGAGTTACTGGGATGTGGACATTACATATTTACAATATCGGTTATCCCACTCGAATACCAGCACCCCTACTTTGAAAAGTTAAAAAGATGAAGAAAAGAAAAGAAAAGGTACTGGTACAAAACGTACCAAGCACCAAACAATTTAAATGGAATTGAAAAACAATTTAATTGATATGTACCAATCAATTCACAAAACGACATAAACATGAAATATCTAAAATACTACATAAACATCAAATATCAAATATCTAAAGTACGACATAAAAATCAAATATCTAAAACTCATACAAAACGTCCTAAAACTAGTCATCTCCGATATCATCCCCGCTTTCATCCTGAGCATCTGGATGGTGCGAGCTAGAACCTCCCTGTGAGAATATAACTAAAATTTTTAGGGTTTAATATTAAGAGTTTACTGTTTAGGATTTACAATTTTTAGGAGTTTACTGTCCCTGTGAGAATATAACACCAAATATCAAATATCCAAAGTACCTGATGAGACGAAGAACGTCCCACGCTAAGCCTCAACTCCTCCATGAATTGGTTGATCTGTGGTTGAAGCACGCTCAACACCTGACATGAAATCGCATTTATGTCTTCTTGCCTGAGAGGAGGCGGCGCCAAAGAATATGATTGCGATTGCGAAGAAGACGTCTGGGACCCACCTGGACGATACATCGATCTCGTCTTGCCTGAAACATTAAAAATAAGATAATTAATATTATGTTACAAAATTTAAATACAAATTTACAATTTTAAGTATGTGTATTTTACCTAGAGCACCGAAACCATAGTTATCGCCGTGAGCATTATTGTCTGTGTTGGCGTACCAGATGTCTGCGTCAAAAGAGGGCCAAAGGGCTCGATCAGGCCCATACTTTGCGCTCATATCCCGATCGTAGTCTTCCTGCAAAATTTATAAAATAAAACAACAATAAAGTAAGTACAACAAAGAATGAATATTAATAAAAGATTGTTATGTTCTATTACCTGTGCCTTTTTCGCCCTCGCGGAACAAAATTGCCCCGTCTTCTTGCTGGTATGCGTCGGCGTGAACAGCTCGTCAGACCACCTAGGCTCGCGCTGGTTTTCATTCTCCTATTATGAATAAACATTTCAACACAAATAAAATTATCAAGGTTAGTTCGAGTAAACTGAAATTGAAATTAATTGTTTTGATGAAATAAAACATCTTACGAATCTTTGTTTGTGAACCAGCATGTTCACTGAGCCCGTGGTTGCAAAGGAACCCTCTCTAGATGAGGCCCTATTTTGTTGATTCTGCTCGCTCTGCCTAGCAAACTCTTTGGTGCATCAATATTCGCACAATTTGAACTAGTTATTCGCCGTTATTCAATCATATGTGCTTGGCACCCCTCGGTCCTTCGCTTCGTCTCTGCACTTGCCACTTGTTGAATCACTTTGCTAAGAAAAGATTCAAGTTGAGGCCAACTCGATTTCAATAGCATACAGGTTTGACTTTTTTTGTGGGTAATAATGAATTACAACCTCAATAGATTTTTCAATTATGCAACTACATGCTTGTACTAAATCAAAGTCAACAGCCAATCCTTCTTTGAAAAAATAAACTTCGTTAAAAAAAGGTCAATTGGCAATATTCATGAGGCGAAATCACAATGTATTAATTCCCTGAGTCACTTTTGAAGCACATCAATAAGAAAAAAAAATGTTTTGCTTACATATGGATGTCCACATCTGTGTCACTGTGTGCTACTTAATTCAAAAGTTCTGTTTTGAGGTTCATTACCGTTATATAGTTCTATCGAGTTAGGTCATTTAAGGTGAAATAAAAATTAATCTCATCACAATAATATATATATATAAAGAGAGAGAGATGGGCTACTGTGCTTTGCAAAGTAAATGGGGGGTTTACTTCGGGCCATATTTTCATTTTTGAAAATCCAAACAACCGATCCGAACCGTTCAACATGTTCTAAATATTGAAATGTGCTTGGAGACTAAATTGTACATTTTTTGGATTTTTTTTACTATTTATTAAGACACTTTGAAAATCGCTGATCCACTGGAGATCATGTTGAACGGTTCGGATCGACCTTTAGGATTTTGAAAACTCAAATATTGAGCCGTAGCACGGAGGCCCTCTATGCTATGCATAGCATATCAGCAATTTCCTATATATATAGAATATAGCTAATATGCTACGCGTATATAAGGGCCCCTCCGTGCTACGGCTCACTTTTTGAGTTTTCAAAATCCTAATGGTCGATCCGAACCGTTCAACATGATCACCATATGAATATGTACTTGCAACCAAATTTTATATTTTTTTGATTTTTTTTACTATTTATTAAGCCACTTTGAAAATCATTGATCCAATGGTCCAGAAAAGTTTACTGTTGTGTACAAATTAGTGTTTTTTCAAAGTGGCTTAATAAATAGTAAAAAATTCTAAAAAATGTAAGATTTGGTTTGCAAGTACATATTCATATGGAGATCATGTTGAACGGTTCGGATCGACCGTTAGGATTTTGAAAACTCAAAAAGTGAGCCGTAGCACGGAGGGCTTATATACGCGTAGCACCGTAGCACTGTCCTATATATATATATATATATATATATATATATATATATATATATATATATAGGCTACGGTGCTTTGCAAATTAAAACACCCTCTTTAATTCAGGTCACTTTTTCAATTTGCAAAACTCAAACAACCGATCTGAACCGTTCAACGTGATATAAATATTGAAATGTGCTTGGAGACCAAATTTTACATTTTTTAGAATTTTTTTACTATTTATTAAGCCACTTTGGAAATCGCTGATCCGGTAGTCCAGAAATTTTTACTGTTTTTTACGGTAGACCACAATTACATAGCTAAGAAAATTAAATTATTGATTGTGGAAATTATTGATTGTGGAAATTATTGATTGTGGAAATTTTTACTGTTTTCCCGGAAATTATTGATTGTGGAAATAGTTACAATTACATAGCTAAGAAAATTAAATTATTTGATAAACAATAAAATTAATTATATTTCTACATACCTACATAGTTTGAAAATAAGCATTCCAAAAATTTTGAAATATGCTTTTGTTAGAATATTTTTTACTATTTTCGTAGATAGGTACAAAATCGCTACTTTTGAATGGTCTAGAATCTTTAGATCATGTGATTTATAAGTAATTTAGATTGATGCCAAATGAGTTACAAGATATAATTAAGCTTGAAATAGTGAGATATAGTGTTCGGCAGCCCTACTTAAGAGGGTCGGGGATTAGAAATGTAATCCTTGCTAAGGAGCACTTATTCGGTAAGATAGTAGGATTTAAAACTGTGACTTAGTACAATAAAATATATATTGTAGCATGAAAAGACCTAGATAATTATCCCACATTTTTCTTTTCATTTAATATAATTATCCCAAATGATGCATATTTTAGTGTCAATAATTCAAAATTATTTAAAGCTAATAGTTAATACTGAGAAAGATGATAATAATAATTAATGCAACAAATAGAGAAAGATGATAATAATAATTAATACAACAATTGTAATCCATTAAACAACACAATCAAACAACAATTAAACAACAATTAAACAACACAATAATAATAAAGATTCATACAATTAAACAACACAATAATAGTAAAGATTCATATCACAGAAATTTAAAAAGAAATTCGGTGTACTGATCACAAATTACAATTTGGAAGAATCATTGTAATCCATGCTTATAATTGAGGACCTGATTGAGTTAATTAATTACGATTGTAATTCACTGTAATCCATGCTTATAAATAGAGGTCTGTATCAAAGACAATCAAGAAATAAAATGCAATTCAGTTCACAAATCTCTTGTTCTCAATACTGTATCGTATCATAATATTTTAGATTTTGCCAGAGTAGTTTTTTCTTCCCAATTTCGTTAACAGTAAAGTTCTAATTAAACAATTATCATCTCTCACTGTCTATCATGGCAGAAACACCCTCCTAAATTATCTCTGCTACACCAAATCCAACAATCAGATTATTCAAATCACCATTCCGGTCTTCGCAAAGCTCTATCGACTGAATTTCTTAATCTAGAAATCACAAGTAGAACTGATTGTTAATGGATTTGGTCTCTTCCATCATCTTCACTGACATCACTGATTGAGATCAATGGTGTTTCGCAACCCAATCCGCTCTATCCTTCTTGGCGGAGCATCTAGGATCACAGCCTCTCATCGCTAGTCGGACGCACCGGTGTGCCTTAGTGTCAGAGTCAGAGTGTCAGACTCAGTGCTTCAATGCCACTTACAAAGAGAAGGATGAAGTATCCGTCAAAATGGATATCAAAAAGAGAGCTTGTCGCGAGGAGAAGCTATCTGAGGCAATCAAGGCAGAAAGAAGTGGTAGTTTTTTTTCTCATACCTAGGGACTTGTGCCCAGCTGAAGAGTAGAAATACAATAAAAAATGATAAAACAAAGGAGTCCAGTCCTTGAGGGTACAAATCGTCCGAAAATGTTGAATATTTCTGGTGTGCTATAGATTGTTAGGGTTTTGATTTCTGGTGTTGAATATTTTTTGGGTCTTGTCTTTGGCTGCCATTAAAGATTTTTCTTACATTTTTTTTTCACTTGGCTAGTTACATTTAACCCTGTTATATCAAAGATACTTGACAGCATCTGTCCGAAATTCTAAAAAAAAAAAAAAAAATATATATATATATATATCAAAGATACTTGTGTGGTGATTTCTATAAATAATTCGTTATGCTATGCAGCGGATAAATCAACAGTGGATCATTTCTCATTTGTCCTCCACATATGAATTAATCTTATTTAATTAGTCAATTGCCGCGTTTAAGCTCAATAGAAATTGCATCGCAAAGTTTACCATGAATTTATAAATCCTTCAGTTCTCCAACTTCCGGATTTACATGTCGAATCGGCTGCCCCGACAGCATAATTCGACTCGGAGTATTATTACGTGCGATGTATTATTATTGGATGCTTTTGACAAGCTAGAAGAGCAATCACTGATTGTATTTGGTTCAACCGAAGGTTAGTTTGGCTAAATAGATTAATGGAGCAATTGGATATATAAATAAAACATTATCAGGGAGGATTAACAAATTGGTACATCAACTAAGTAACATTTTAAAGATATGAGAATTTAGTATATCTTCTGATCAGAATTTAGTATACTTTTATTTTGTTGCAGGTATATATCTTCTTGGAATGTGATACAAAGATATGAGAAACTTGTTTGCTGAAGGGGATGAGGTCAAGGTCAAAGTTATTGACATTGATAGGTACAGGTTTGAGATATATTAAAGTATGTGTCAATGCAAAAGAACTGGAAACATGACATACGCAGAATAAGTATCCTTAAATTTGTTTTCAAAATCCTCATTATTCCTGTACATTATACATTTTTGGGATACGATTTGGGGAGAAATTGGAGATCTGGACCATAGCTGATGCATTTCCTTGTTGAATTTTTTTCTTTTCTATAATTCTTCTTTATATTATCAGGGAAAAGCAGCACGGATTTTGATGCAAACACTAAACCGGGTTTTGACCAAATATTATTGTACTTAATTATCAAGAATGTAATTAAATATTAAATTGTGACTTCACAATATTGTTTATCCTTCTTAGGAGGATGGTACCTGTTCGGCACAGCCGCAGAGCTCCTTTAGCCTCCTTTACTTCTTAATCTTAGTTAATCCGGCCGAACACTCCTTCCTTAGTCCGGATTTAGAGACCCCCTTAGCCATGATTCTTAATCCACCCTCACCCTTTCCTTAAGATACAGGGCTCCTTTAGGCCTCCTTTATAGAATCTTCCAAGTGTTTCTGGACTATTTTACCCTGGTTTGTACAGCCCCTTAAGGAGTGATCTTTCTTTTTTATTTTGTCTATTCTTTCTTGCTTAGACTATAGCTCAAAGCCCGAGGCACGAAAATAAGAACACCCTTTTTTACCTCCGACCTAGATTGTCGGCTCTACAATAAAAAAACTCGTAAATCTAACATTATAGATGGCTTCGTCTTGATTTTATCTTTTTATTGGCATCCCATTTGATGGGTACTATCTTTCTCTTTTGAATTTCTCATAAATCTGATAGAAAGTGATATTTAATTTCTGAATTTTTTCCAATTATTTCATGTTTTTTATCGATGAGGTGGAAGGAGATTATTGACATGACTTTAATTTTTGAATAATTATTTTAGTACCCGCACTACAGTACCCGCACTTCCATACAGTCATAACTGTATGGTTGCCGGTCCCCACAACTATCGGACCTTCCATTTTGAATTTCAAATGTTCCTTTCTCTCCGTTTTTTTCTTTTTCGAAGGCTTCAGCGATTTTGAGGTGATTTTAGGTCGATTTGGAGGCGATTTTTTAGGCGATTTCGAAACTGGAAGCGATTTCGTGTGGTTCTCACAAGTTTAATCGGTGAGTTTGAAATGTGATAAGCTAGATTAATAGTGTTGCTTTTCGATTTTGTTTTTGTTCTGGTGAATAATAATGATATATCGTTTCGTTTCTATTTCATATACACAATCGTGTTTCAGTGTTGCTGGATTTTGAGATGTTTGTGACAATTTAATTTGCGAAGATGCTGTAATTGTCTATTATGTGTTCAGATATAAATACTTAGTAGTTCAGATATAAATACTTGATGTGTTCAGATATAAATACTTGATGTGTTTAGAAATAAATACTTGATGTGTTCAGATATAAATACTTGGTAGTTCAGATATCAATACTTGATGTGTTCAGATATAAATACTTGATCTGTTCAGATATAAATACTTGATCTGTTCAGATATAAAATTCATTTTATTAAAGTGACAGCTACAATTTAAAGTTAAAAAAAATTAATAACAACTAATTATTAAAAATAACGTTATATGGTTTAATTTATTTATTTGAAAAATATATAATAAACTTCCGTTGGGCCGATTATTATATATGAATTCATATAAAACCATAGAAAATAATAATAGATTACTATTAGTGCAACATATATACATATTGCCTTTTGTACACATGCAATCCCATGTGATCCATATAACATATACTCCTCAAGATCCAATACAATATTTGTATAAAAGTTATGTCCTTACCACTTAGTAACCATGCGATCAAGGTTTGGCCCAAGTTTCGTAAAGTTGGGCTCATGTTGCCAAAACTCTTGGTTATGATCTAGTTTGGACCAAAATTTCATACAAACTAGTTGTATTAGATCCAACATATAAAAAAAAAGAGTGCCCATGTGATCCATGACATGATGCCTCTTGGTTAAAGGTCTCCAACATTTCAACTCAAATATTTTTTTAAGATTCTTATTCATCCAACGTAATATAGATATAAATACTTTAGTTCGTAAGTATAAATACCACACCCTTATAGTTATAAATACTTTGTTTCGTAAGTATAAATACCACAAGAATAGAGATATAAATATTACCCGCACATAAGCTAAGTCAACATTTTTTGTTGACAATTTTAGTGGTCCCCTAATGCGGGTACGACGCGAGAATTTTTCAAAAAAAGGTGCGGGTACGGTTATTTAAGAGAAATTCATATATCATATATGTAGTTCATTGTATAGATATAAATACCTCACAATGTTACTATTAATACTTGTAAAACAAAATTACATTTTGGAACGGTTGTGTGGTCCCCTAATGTGGGTACGACGCGAGAATTTTTCAAAAAAAGGTGCGGGTACGGTTATTTAAGGAAAATTCATATATCATATATGTAGTTCATTGTATAGATATAAATACTTGTCTTGTATAGATATAAATACCTCACAATGTTACTATTAATACTTGTAAAACAAAATTACAGTTTTGGAATGGTTACGATCCCCACAAACAGTTATGGCAGTTTAAGTGCAGGTACAGTGCGGGTACTCAGCTGCGGGTACTCATATCAGCTTCCTAAGTATAAACCTCATGCGAACAATTTATAAAGCACTAAAATTTATTAAATGAAGTATGTGAAGTTTTGAAGGGTTATAAAATTTGAACATGCTTTTTTTACTATTATATGCCTAATATGATTACAATATTTTTGATATTTTGGATCAAGCCCTTTAAATGTCAAATAGAAATACCCTCTGTTGTACAGTTTTTTTTTTTTTTTTTTTGTCAAATGTAAATGTGCGAAGCTTCTATCACAAGTATTGTATTTGTTGTATATATGTTTTTCGAAAACATACACTATATAAGTTCATCTTGACAAGTTAATTTTATCTTCTTAAGCTGCTGTAAAATGCCGACATTTTTATTAATATCCAAAGTTTAATAGAAATTAATTAATATACTCAGATCAGTTGGGAAGTTATAAAAATATCCATACCGGTCATTTTCTGGCTGGTACCAATTCATTACCGGCCAGAAAATAGCTGGTACCCAATTTATTTTTTAATACAGTACCGGCCATTTTCTGGCCGGTACTTAATTTTTTTTTAGGATGAACATAGCATAGTTGGCTAGAAAAAAAAGTCGTAGGAATTCGGATTGAAGTTTGCACTCGGTTTGGCTAAGATCAAACAAATGCATTTATCGGTGCACTCAGTGTGTTACATCGGTTGCATGTATTGGTGCATCATCGATATTTTTGACAGTGTCATATGACACTAAAGTTTAGTGTTCGCATGCGGCTAGTGAATTTGATTTGACAATAACCAACATCCTAACATTGAGTACCGATGCTTTATGCACGGCCTAACGACGGCAGAAGTGCATCGATGTTTCATTGCAAAAACATCAGCAAATCACCAATTTTTTTTAGCACTACCCTGCTTAATTGCCAATGCTAAGTCTAATAAAATATCGCTGTTTCATTACAAAAACATCAGCGACGCACCAATATTTTTTTAGCACTACCCGGCTAACAAAAACATCGATGTTTTAGTAAAAACATCGATGATGCACCGATACATGCAACCAATGTAACACACGCATCCAACCAAATACATTTGTTTGATCTTAGCCAACCGAGTGCAAACTTCACCTGAGTTTCCTACGACTTTTTCTTCTAGCCAACTATGCTATGCCCATCCTAAAAAAAAAAAATTAAGTACCGGTAAGAAAATGGCCGGTACTGTATTAAAAAAGAATTTGGGTACCGGCCATTTTCCGGCCGGTAATGGATTAAATTGGGTACTAGCTCGGAAATAGCTGGTATGAATATTTTTATAACTTTCCAGTGGATCTGGATATATTAATTAATTTGTATTAAACTTTGGATATTAATTAAAATGTACTTGTTAAATGTGAACTTGAAATCTACATTGAAAGGGGGCAATTTGCAATAATTTATTGGAGTTTGTCTGGTTCTTGACTTGAAAGGTTTTAGGCTTTTAGCTAGGTCTGATTTTCTTTTAGGGAATGAAAATTTTGGGTACAAAGAGAGCGAGATGGGGGAACAATTATCCTCTCCATTACTTAAAAGAGACGTGACAATTTTATAGATGCTAGCTAGGTCAGATTTTCTGAATGCTAGGTCTGACTTTCTAGATGCTAGGTCTGATTTTCTTTTGAAGTGACGTCACAATTTATGTGTAGGTCTTTCGAGGCTGGTTTTTCAAGACAATTTTATGTCTAGGTCTTTCTATTAAATTTTACTTGTTTTGTCTGTTTCCGGTTCTTGGTGAGCCATGCAGAGGGTTAAACGCGGCGTATAGAGCTGGTGTTTTAATGTCTAGGTCTTTTAATGTGCCACTAATGGTGCTTGGAGGTGGCGGTTATACTATAAGAAATGTTGCCAGATGCTGGTGTTATGAGGTATTTTTGTTTTTGTTTAGTTTATGTACTTTAGTTTTGTGAGCTGGGCTATGGTGCTTCATGAAGTAAGGGCCTTCTTTTACTTTACGCCCGTATCTTCACCGCTCAACTCTATCTTTATATGAAAATGTGCTTGGAGACCCAATTTTATTTTTTAGAATTTCTTTACTATTTTTTCTATGTAGGTAGAAAATCACTGTTTTAAGAAGATTTTGGACCAAACAGCCGATCCAAACAGCTCAACATGATCTCCATATTAAATTGTGCTTGGAGACAAAATTTAACATTTTTTTGAAAATTTTTACTATTTTTTTAGATTGGTACAAAATCGCTGCTTTTTAATGGTCCAGATTTTTCTGAATACCTATCTAAAATAGTAGTAAACAATTTCCAAAAAATGTAAAATTTGGTCTGCAAGCATATTTTAATATGGAGATAATGTTGAACGGTTCAGATTGACGGTTTAGACTTTGAATCATAAATATTAACGTGAATTAAAACAGGGGCTTTAATTTGCAATGTACATTAGCCCATCTCTACAGGGGCTTTAATTTATGTATACATACCATGCTACTACATGCATGTATCAGTACACAACTAGTATGTGTAGTTTACAGATAATATTTCTCATGTTATATCGGGATGCGTGTGATATGTCTTGTTTGTGGTGACGTGTAGGCAAGTATTGCAGGGATATATATATATATAGGAAATTTCACAAGTCCTAAAGACATGTTTTATTGATGTGTATGCTGACATCATCATCACAACTTCATGTATTGATGATGTAGTCATCACATATCAACTAAAAATAATATTTCCCACTCATCCTAATATTCAGATTGTATAGTTAATTCTATAATATGGATACTGATATAGATCTCTCTTCACTTTTTCTTAATCATTAAAAACTGTAGAACTAAAGATAATATTTCCACTCATACTTTGTGAAGTGATTGGTACTTTGAAAACCCTATGTGTGGGTTACTCTAATTTCTTTTATCATGTTTTTTTTTTTATATTTTAGACAGCAGTTGCAGTAGGAGTAGAGCCAGAGAATAGGTTGCCGTACAATGAATACTATGAGTACTTTGGGCCTGATTATGCACTCCATATTAACCCTAGAAATGTCGAGAATCTCAACACAGAGAAAGATCTGGAGAGTATAAGGTACTTCATGTTTTCTCTTTCACTAATTTTGTCTAAAAATTTATCTTGTTTTTCTTTTGGGAGAAGATATCTTATTTATTTCATTGTTAAGATAGAGATCAAGCCGTACTGTGGATTCATATCTTCATTTATTGATCCGAATCGCTTAACATGATCTCTACATGAAAGTGTACTTGGAGACCAAATTTTACATTTTTTAGAATTTTTTTTTTACTATGTTTTTAGATAGAAAATCACTCTTTTTGGATGGCTCAGAATCTTTAGATCAGGTGATTTTCTATCTATTTAAAAAAATCGTAACAAAATTCTAAAAAATATAAAATTTGGTCTCGAAATACATTTTCATATGAATATCATGTTGAACGATTTGGATCGACAACTTGGGCTTTGAAAACGAAACAATGAATCCATAGTACGGGCCGATCTGAACATTGGCCTCACTAATGTTTTTTATTTTAATTGCTGATCCTTTTGAATAACAGGAACATGATTTTGGAGAACCTGTCAAGAATCGAGCATGCTCCAAGTGTACAATTTCATGCCACGCCACCTGAAGCAAAAGCTCCAAAAGAGGTTTCTTCTTCTATTGCAATTTAATTAAACTCTTCTTTAAATACGTTTTGCTTTGTTTTGTTGTCAACTTGATTTTCATTTAGAGGTGAATTTGCATCACATTGTGAGGCCCTCTCTAAATTTATTAATGTATCGAACTTACATTGACACACCAAAATAGTAAATTATCAAAAATTATCTTTAGGATGCTTTCTTCAAAATTGCATTCATTCTGATGTTGCCTAGTGTTAGGCTTCTGATTCAAGTATGAGAGGGTTTAAACAAGGTGAAAGCATGGTTGATTTCAAAATAATTTTATATATTTTTGGATCTTTTTACTATTTTTTTAGATAGGTAGAAAATCACTAGATCTAATGATTCTAGATCATTCAAAATAGTGATTTTCTACCTATCTAAAAAATAGTAAAAAGTTTCTAAAACATGTAAAATTTAGTTTTGCAAGTACATTTTCATATGAAAATCACCTTGAACAGTTCAAATCGATCGTTTGCACTTTTAAAATGGATAAAAAGGGAAATGGATTCCATTTATTGTGTTACTCTCATTATTGATATCATATGTTTTGTTAGTTCTTCATTATATTGCTACACACTTAAAGTGACCTTGTAAAAATTGTAGGAAGAAGAGGAGATGGATAAGAGGCCACCTCCGAGGCTATGGAATGGCGACGCCGCATATGATTCTGATCCCGAAGAAGACAATAATCTCTAGAAAAAATAATATATTAATAGTTTTTGGATTCAATTTAGCTTGTACGGTTTTTGTATGAATATTTGTACTGGTTTTGTTAGAGAGAAAAATTGACTTGATTTGTACTAATTTGGATATCTTCATTTTACTGGGTTGTAATTGTAAAAAAAGGTTCTATTAGGCATGGCATAAGCATCTTTGGCTTTTGCATGCTTTTTAGAAGCATTATCATTTTTTTTTTCATTTATAGATACTAGTTTTGAATGGTTTAGATCGACAGTTTGGATTTAGAAAACGGAAATATTGATCCATAGTACGTACCAATATGTAATATGCATAGTACCCGAGCTTCACTATTGATTTTAATTTAAAAATAAGGAGAAAGAACGTGACACAAGCAATAACCAATTAAACCTAATATCATACAATGTTGATGTATAACAAACTTGTGCATGGAAAGGAAAAAAAGGGGAGAAAAAGGAAATTCATAAATTCAAAAACACTATGCAAGAAGGATTCACGAATAAATGAAAAAAAAAAAAAAAAATGGCGCTCCGATCAAACGTCTGTATTGACCTTATTTTGAGAAGCAAAGACCATGTAATTTTTCTATATTCACCTTATTTTACATTTTTTTTTGTTACTATTTGTTCAGATGATCTAGAATCTTTTGATCAAGTGATTTCTATCTATATAAAAAAAACAGTACCATTTTTTTTAAAATGTGATTTTTGATTATAAGTATATTTGAGTGAGTCTATGGTACTATGCATAGCACGGATTTGTTCGTACTACGGATCAATATTTTCGTTTTCAAAATCCTAACGGTCGATCCGAATCGTTCAACATGATTTCTATATGAGAATATACTTGTGGGCTATATTTTCTGTTTTTTAGAATTTATATATTATTCTTTTAGATAGGTAGAAAATCACTGTTTTTGGATGGTCCAGAATTTTCAGATTAAGTAATTTTCAAACTATCTTAAAATATAGTAAAAAAGTTCGAAAAAATATAAAATTTAGTCTTCAAGTACATATTCATGTGGACATCATGTTGAACGGTTCCGATCGACCATTAGAGTTTTCAAAATGAAAATATTACTCCGTAGTATGGACTAATCCGTGCTATGCATAGTACCATAGACACTCAGTATATTTTCATATAAAAATCATGTTGAACCATTTAGATTGATCATTTGAACTTTAAATTGAAATATTAATTCATAGTACGGACCGATATGCTAGCATAGTACCGCAACCTCACTCTTTATATTTTAAACTTTTATCAATCTTTTTTTAATTTTAATTTCTTCATAGCGGTTCTACGGACAAGTATCCTCTCTAGTACCGCACGGTTGGGACCCACTACTTTACGACTCAGATTAACTAGAAATCAATGCCTATTTGGAGATAGCGTAGGGGCCTAGCATTATTTGTGCTTTGAGATTCGTGCAAAGTTAAAAAAACAGTCCTGTTCCAATTACTTCACGGAACATTATCTCTGTAGTACTCAGAGGATAAGATTCTGTGGTTCTACAGCAGGATTGTCAAAAAAAAAAAGAAAAAAAGAAAAAGAAAGTGTCCCATTTTTATAGCAACAATGAATGACAGAGAGACAATTGACAGCGGGGCCAAGGGATGAATATTAATGACCGAAAGTGAGACTAGCAAGTGGGGCCCTTGAGACAGAACTGGAGACGATAAAATGGAGAAGAGTGGGGAGACAGAGTGCGCTATCAAGAAAAGTCTCCTAATCAGCTCTTGAACCGAAAACTTCAGGTACAATATTTTGTTTTGTTTGAATGTTAATTGTGCTTCTGTGTGTCAATGTTTCTTAAAATTAATGCATAGCAAAATGCTCATACATATATATTATGTCGATGTTGGTTCATTATTATACTCTCTTATGCAGGTGGATTTGGTTGGGATCATTTATACTGGAGACGAACGGTATAGCTATATACCCTTTCTTCTCACAATAATGTTTCAAGAAAAATTAAAAAATTCATGTATGATTGTATCTAACTCAGGGTATAAATGTCAAAAATATTGTTAAAATAATGATGTGTATTTGGAATCTAATTGTTTTAGGTACTACAAGAAAATACAGAATTGGCTTCGGAGTTATGATTGTGTCCTTTATGAGGGTAAATAGTACTGACGTTGAAGGAGTTTCTGCTTGTAAAAAAGTGATAAATTCGCAGTCCCAAAAGGCAGGTAAATTAGCATTGGTTTGCCAGGATAATTTCCACTTTGAGGGGCAAATTGGAAACATGCAGATCTTTCATGGAGAATTTTTGTACAGCTGGAGGTATGCCAACACTTTTCTCTTTTCTCACCAAAACAAAATGCTTTTACTTCTCTAAGAGGTAAATATTTTTTATTTTACTTGATGAATATATCTTTTATAGTGGGATAGACAGATTAGGTGGAAGGAGTTTGAAAATCAACAAGGGAGAAAAATCAAAATCAAACGGTTTTTGCAAATCATGCTAGATTTTATGAAATATTTGTTGTCAAAATATTCCTTTTGGATGCCAGTGCCAGCATTTGTGCCACTAATGACATACCTGACTTGCTCGCGTAATGGTCCAAATGCCCATGATATCAACAAACTAGAAGAGATGTTCAAATTAGGGTTTCTAAACTACTATGTCGAGCATCCTATGTTCTCTGCAGCAAACAAACCGGTGTATGAGTGAGTATTCATATGTTATTATTCTTGTTTTTTTCATACATAGCCTCATGTTTGTCTCCTGTTCACTGATACCATAGGTAGGGGTGTCAATGATATCCTTTTATCATTTTACCTGTCCTGTAAGGTTTTTTTTCGTGAGCTAATCGGGTACGGATAAAGACTATTTCATACCCGGTACCCTAAACAGCAACTCATGTGCCGTCGGTGTGTACGAGCAAGATAATTTGATGGTTGCGGTAAAGAAGGTTCCAAGAAATTGTGCAAGCATTATTATTCGCTACCATTCGGGATCGGTGAGTTCCAAAGCTTGTCATTTGCTAGTCGATCTCAACATCTCCCCTATAGCCGCCTTGTAAGGAATGCATCGGTGCAGCATCCTGTAGGTGGAATTCCAACGGGTGTCTATATCCCAAGGTACTCTCATTTTTCCAAAACCTATTCTTCCACACAAAGCTGCGAAATTTTGTTTTCTTTCTTGGTTTGAATAAATATGGGCAAGACCTCCCTTAAATTTAATTATCAAGTCATTTACGGCTTCTACTTTAAGGTCATCTTTTACGGTAAGGTTTAGTATATGGCAATGACACTTTTGGTGAAAGAGTGTACCATTCATGATTGGTTTAGGGACCGAATAAAATGATAGATGGACGCTACATTGTTGCTAGCATTATCGAATGAGATAGAAAAAATCTTATTCCGTAAATCCCTTTTGAGATTATATTCTTGTAAAACCTCAATAATTGAATGGTAAATAATTTGTGCAGTGTGCGGAGAATCTAACACCTTAAAACCCTTTTTTGTAAAATCCAATTCTCATCGATCAAATGACCGGTAATACAAGAGTACCCTAGGCCATGTTTACCGGCAGTCTATATATCGGAGGTAATGGAGACATTATAATTTGCATATCCAAATATAGTCCGTATGTTGTTTTTCTTTTGGATAAACTGGTTTTTAATTTCACGTACTATTTTTCTATGATTGATTTTCTTATACAATGGTTGAGCACACCCCCGAATTACTAGCCGGGCAAAACTACTACAATTACCCATACTAATTGGTTGTTCACGGTAGGCAATATATCGGGCAAATTTTTGAAGTATTATTTTTTCATCATATCTTTGGTGGGTTCTACTACTATCCTGGTTCATAAGGGTTTGGACTAACCGCGGGTCCGCATGTTCTTATGGTAGCTCACCCTTTTTCGCATGACCTTCGGCATGTTTCTTAAATGTGGACATACCATTTGCAAGTTTATACTCGTAAATAACCTTGCAACCGCGTACCTTACATTTTAGAGTACGGACAACTCCACTCGCATTTAATGTCTTTTCGTAATACCGCCAAAAATTAGCCTTGTATTCGGGCGCCTTGGTTTTCCTCTTCTTCGGTGGTTCGATGGGAGCAACACCTTCGGCTTGGGTTGCGGGGACAACTTCGGCTTGAATTTCCGGGACAATGTTGTATTTTACAATTTGTTTCTAGTAATTCAAATTAATATATATCATATCCACACAATGTTGTATTTTACAATTTAAACTTCATTTGTAAATTTATCAAAATTATCAAAAACAAAATGGTCGAGCAATCCCCTCTTATTAAGTACTAAATAGTTTCTATCATATTCCTGAATTAATATAAAAAATCCTGGCATCCCGATGTACTTTGCCTTATATAAACCCACATACACCAACCATATGATTATAAAACTTCAAAACAAAACAAAACACGAAACATACCAACAAAGCAAAGACCCTCTATCCATATCCGCTTTTCACTCCCAATGGACACGGTGATTGAAATAACATCAGCCGCAGAGAACCCGGAGACCGGACTAACACCAGCCTCCACGGAGATCGAACTAACATCAGCCGCAGAGAACCCGGAGACCGGACTAACACCAGCCTCCACGGAGATCGAACTAATATCAGCTGCAGAGAAATCTATTTTCCGTGCCCCATCACAAGTCAGATACAGTAGAGTATCTGATTTTGAACCCAAATTGGTTTCTATTGGCCCGTACTACTATGAACGAGAAAACCTCAAAGACATGGATGATTTCAAATTCCGGTGCACGGCAGACCTTCTAAGGATGCCGTCAGCTCTAAGGAAGCAGTCAGCTGGTAGTAGCAATACTGATAATCATAGAAGGCAAAATCGGCCGTTCCGGAGCGGAATCGGACGTTACCGATCCGATTTCAGGCCGATTTAGGAGGTTATTGGAGATTTCGTTAAATTTCGGCCGTTCCGGCCCCATTCCGGTGAAATTTCGGCTGTTTCGGACTGAAATAGACCGATTCCACCGAAACGGCCGAAACACGAATTAAAGTACCAACTCAAAAAACAAATTTTGGCGCTCGCTGGGATTCGAACTCGCGTACTCCAGTGCTGGGTCCGAAGGCAACTCCACCACACCACAGCATCTTTGTTGTTTAAAACTAATTCGTTTTTATATATATGAGTTTTGTACCTCCATATGAAAAAACAAGCTTCCCGACCGATCCAATTTGTGTAAACTATGATTCGTTTTAGTGAAAAAACAAGCTTCCCGACCGATCTAATTTGTTGTTTAAAACTATAATTCGTTTTTATGTATATGAGTTTAAAACTATAATTCGTTTTAGTGTAAAACAAGCTTCTACCAAAAAAGTCCGATTTTCCGATCCAATTTGTCCTATCCCGACCGATTTTTCCGAGTCGGATCGGAATCGCTCGGTGCCGATCCCGATCCCGATACCGATTTTTCCTTCTATGCTGATAATGTGCCTATCGAACCATTTCTGGAGTTTGAATTGCCTGCTCGAAATTTTTATAAGGATGAGTTCAACCATCCTAGTTTTGAATTTGTTGAGATGCTGATTCGTGACAGTTGCTTTATTATCCGAATAATTCTCTCTCTCTCTGATCATGAGGAGCTGAGCATGCCTTTCCTAGATGTGAATATAAAAGAGGTAAGATCTGACTTGCTTCTGTTGGAAAATCAAATTCCACTCTTTTTTATCTGGAAGATGTTTGATTGGCTTTTTGGGTATAATCAACAATCTGCGTTTGAGACTGCCCTTCTTATGTTTATAAACTTTGATATGCCCTTGAGGACCAATCTTGATGGCATGCTTAGAGGCATGTCGAGAAAAGCAGCTCATTTGCTCGACCTTTGTTGGATTCTCCTTGGAGATCATGACTTTGAAGATGATCGTTTTGAGAAGGAGCAACTCCGCTGGAGAGGAACCTACGACTCAATTAATCAGTCAAAGGTGATGGAAAATGCAACTTTACTTCACCAGACGGCAGGTATAAAATTTAAGAAATCAAACAGTCCAGGAGTTAATGGTCTTAAGATTGACTTTTCCAATGGCATCATGCGGATGCCATGGCTGAAGATTGACTCAAATCAGACAACCTTATTAGTAAATCTCATCGCCTTTGAAGACTGCATACAGCCCAAAAAACAAACTGTTAGCCCCTACATGAAACTTATGGATGCACTCATCGATTCAGAAAAGGATGTGGAGTTACTTCAGCAATGTGGTGTTATCAGTAACTCACTGAGCAGCCATAAGATGGCTGCCACTTTCTTCAATGATATTGGTAACTTTTATTTGATCTACAAGAATTTATTTCTTTTCTCAGAGTTTTATGAGAATACAGACTTGTACAAGGATGTGCAGAAGTACTACAACTCAATTTGGAACCGTAGTCTAGCAATCTTGCGACAAAAATACTTCAGTAGCCCATGGTCATACATCTCCGTGGGTGGTACTGTCCTGCTAATTCTTCAAGCAGTTCAGACACACTACATTATCAACGCAAATCATTAATTTGCTGTTAGTTTTGTTTATTTTACTATTTGCAATGTTATTTTCCTAATAAGCCCGTGATATTGCTGCACTTCCTGAACTGCCTACCTTGTTAATTTTCTTTGTTCTTTTTTCGTTTGGTTTGGTTTGGTGTTGTATACAAGTTTGTCTTTGCACATGTACATTTGCTTCCCAATGTATCCGCAATGATGTTTTACAATTTGGAGTTGAATTTGTCATTAATGTACTATGTTGGCACGTTGGTCCCTCTATGTTTTGTTATATGTATCTCTCATTGTACTTTGTTTATCTTGTGCTATTACATTTTATATATGGGGCTGGTTTTAGCTTTTTTTTTTTTAAACAAAAAAATCAATTATCTTATAAATTAAATAAATTGTGGACTTAATTCAAACTGGATGCAAAACAAACCTCTGTAAAATTGACCAGGATTTTCCTCAAACAAATAAGATTAGGTCAGATACATCATACCTTCACTGTTGAAATTAAAATTTGTTTCTAGCAAATAACCACAATTATTTTACCCAAGTTAATTTCCATACACCCTTTCTCCAGATATCTCCCATTAAACAAACAAAAAGCATTGGACTCGCCCCTGGGCTCTAATAAAGATTAAACATACAATTAAACAACACAATAATAATAAAGATCCAACGATGACCGGAGAAAAAGCCCAGCTATTTCTTGTCAGAAGATAAATCCATTTAGAAATGGTCCCGGAAATAATTGGGCCGGGGATGGATTGTCTAAGATACAATCATTGTTGATTGTGGAAATATTTACAATTACATAGCTAAGAAAATTAAATTATTTGATAAACAATAAAATTAAGGGGCTGTCTATAGTACAGTAAACTGATTTTGACTATAGTACAGTAAAATTTAATTAAATCGGAACTGTTCATTTAATCGGTGTAGATTAAATCGTTAATTTGATTCTCGTTTCATATATTGTACGCTAATGTTTTAGCCAAAAAGGGTATAATAGTCTTTTAACAAACATTTTCTGATCGGTAGGTCATATGAATCCTGTCCTCTTCGTCTTTCCCTCCAGTCTCTACTGAGACCTTCGACGACGACGCACGACAGAGAAACTCGCCCGTCAAATACAAATCACAGCACAACAGCTCTGATCGGAACCAACTTCTTCTCTTTAAACGAGAAATGGAATTGATGAAATTTAAAATTCTCCGATCTGATCGCACGCGACGACGGGAGATGAATCCTTTTGCTTCGCCACTGCTTTCTACGGAAGCAAAGCAAAGTGAATAAGAGGAAGAAATTTCACTACGCTGAAGTGAAGAAGACATTTCGCTACTACTGTGAGCCCTCTGACCAATGAAGAAAAAGGTGAAATCATAGCTGAGGAAGAAGAAATCAAGAGGGATGAGAGGAAGAGATCAGCCGCGATTAGCAAAATTTGAGGGATGAGAGGAAGAGATCTCCGTGTCTTCATCACGGAAAGAAGTGGTGCCAGTAATCACATACCTTCTTTTTCTTGATTAGCAGGAAGAAACAATGGAGTCTGGGAAAAAGAAAAAAGGACAGTTTTACCCTAAACAACTTAAAATCGAAGACAGAGAGATTAAAGGTCGGATTTTAATTAAAATCAATTATAGACAAACATGATTTTACTGTACTATAGACAAACCCTAAAATTAATTATATTTCTACATACCTACATAGTTTGAAAATAAACATTCCAAAAATTTTGAAACATGCTTTTGTTAGAATATTTTTTACTATTTTCGTAGATAGGTAGAAAATCGCTACTTTTGAAAGGTCTAGAATCTTTAGATCATGTGATTTATAAGTAATTTAGATTGATGCCAAATGAGTTACATAGATATAATTAAGCTTGAAATAGTGAGACATAATGTTCGGTAGCTCTACTTAAGAGGGTGGGGATTAGAAATATATATAATCATTGCTAAAGAGCACTTATTCGGTAAGATAGTAGGATTAAAAACTGTGACTTAGTACAATAAAGTATATATTGTAGCATGAAAAGACCTAGATAATTATCCCACATTTTTCTTTTCATTTAATATAATTATCCCATATGATGCACATTTTAGTGTCAATAATTCAAAATTATTGTAAGCTAATAGTTTTTTTTTTGAAAGTTAGTGGCTTTAAGTGCCAACTAACAATTTCATTGATAAAAAAACGAACTTAACAACGAGTCAAATGACTCTAAATCTAAATCCACTCTTTTATTCTCACAAAATCCTCCAAACTACTCTAAATAACTCTAATCTCACTTATATACACTCATAATTACTCTATTACCTTTCCCTATCGCTCTCTACGACCGGATCCGATTTTTCGACCGCCGCCGCACTCCGACGACCGGATCTACTCACCCGCGCTCCGATCGAGATGGCATAGAGACTCAACGCTCCGAATTCCGACGATACCGCGCTCTCGGCTCCGATCGGCTCCGGTTCCTCCCCTCTCTCATTCTCCTCTCCTCTCAAGGTAGAGACGAGAGAGAGAGGAGGCGCTTTGTCGAACGAGAAACCTAGAAGAGGTGACAGAGGAATGAATTGAAGGTAGAGATGTGTTGGAGGAGGAAAAGAGGCAGCCGCCTAGGGTTTGAATCGCCTGCGGACTCTTTTTTTTCTTTCGCTCTTTCTTTTCGGGAGAGGAGCTCGCGTGCATACACTACATTCTTCTATTTAAAGCTAATAGTTAATACTGAGAAAGACGATAATAATAATTAATGCAACAAATAGAGAAAGATGATAATAGTAATTAATACAACAATTGTAATCCATTAAACAACACAATCAAACAACAATTAAACAACAATTAAACAACACAATAATAATAAAGATTCATATCACATAAATTTAAAAAGAAATTCGGTGTACTGATCACAAATTACAATTTGGAAGAATCATTGTAATCCATTGAGGACCTGATTGAGTTAATTAATTACGATTGTAATTCACTGTAATCCATGCTTATAAATAGGGGTCTGTATCAAAGACAATCAAGAAATAAAATGCAATAAATTCAGTTCACAAATCTCTTCTTCTCAATACTGTATCGTATCATAATATTTTAGATTTTACCAGAGTAGTTTTTCTTCCCAATTTCGTTAACAGTAAAGTTCTAATTGAACAATTATCATCTCTCACTGTCTATCATGGCAGAAACACCCTCCTAAATTATCTCTGCTACACCAAATCCAACAATCAGATTATTCAAATCACCATTCCGGTCTTCGCAAAGCTCTATCGCCTGAATTTCCTAATCTAGAAATCACAAGTAGAACTGATTGTTAATGGATTTGGTCTCTTCCATCATCTTCACCGACATCACTGATTGAGATCAATGGTGTTTCGCAACCCAATCCGCTCTATCCTTCTTGGCAGAGCATCTAGGATCACAGTCTCTCATCGCTAGTTGGACGCACCGGTGTGCCTTAGTGTCAGAGTCGGAGTGTCAGACTCAGTGCTTCAGTGCCATTTACAAAGAGAAGGATGAAGTATCCGTCAAAATGGATATCAAAAGAGCTTGTCGCGAGGAGAAACTATCTGCCGCGAAGGAAGGGGTTGAGATGGATTAAGATTTGGTCTAAAGGAACTGCTTTAATACTGTCTAAGGAACATGTGTTCGGTTGAATTAAGAGCTTAAGGACTCTTAAGGAGATTTAATCCCTCCAGCCGAACAGGTACAGAGTGTTATGACCTATGTGAACTAAGATCATGGGCTGTGGTTAGTTCTGATACGCTCCGATTAGCAATTCTGATATCTAGCTAGTTCAGTCAGGTATTTTGGCCTTCTGTAATTTGAAAGAGGAAATCTGTAAATAGAGTATCAATGTAAGCAGGTTGTACATAAGGCTTGACAAGTCAGAGTCGTAGGATCTTGTAATTATAACATTTTTTCTTATTAATGAAAATGTTGGGGCTTAGTCCTTCAACCTTAAAAAAAAAAAAATTGAAAGAGGAAAGTAATTAATTTTTATTGATTTCTGATTCTAATACAATAGCAATTGCTCTTTTTATAATTGTATTTTTTGTACTAGCAGTTACACTTTCCTAATTTGTTACATTCTCTTTTAATGGAAGCTGTTTTCTAAGAAGACCTGTACACATAAAATCCTATCCATATATCGACAAGGAGAACGAAGTAGGTCCGATGGGCATCGGATATACTTTTGAGTCCAATGAGCTCCGACACCGTCCGATCCGCATTAAGATATGCGCGCATGGATACTGAAGCAGATGCGTACGGATAAAAGCAGAGCGCATACATCTTAATGCAAATCAGACGGTGATTGAGCCCATCGAACCAAAGTAGATCCGATGGGCATCGGACCTACTCTAAATTCATCTTGAATTTCTTGATAGCGAAAACAGCAATGGCCAGTATATATAATAGAAACAAAAAATGCATGAGGGGCAAATAAGAACAATGACACTACATTCGGGCAAGTACAGTATGCATTTGCAGTATGTGTGTGTGTGTGTGTATCTCTCTCTCTATATATATATTATCAATTCTCATTACCATTTAAGCGATGAAATGAACAATCATATATAATAGAAAACAAACTCGCGCAGTAACTCGTTATTCCAACAAAGATCGATGAAGATTTTATTAAAAACATTAGATTCTTCATTTTATTGTAATGACAAACTTGACAAATTTTAAATTTATTTTACTTTTTTAGGAACATGCTGAACCAAACTGCAGATTCTTCGGATGTCTTGCGAGATTGTTGTTATAATCGACGAAATAAAGACCAAACCGGTTCGTGTAGCCGCTTGTCCATTCAAAGTTATCTATGAAAGACCATGCAAAATAGCCTCTCACATCCGCACCATGTCTATTCAAAATCATACAAAATATATATATATATATATATATAGAGTAAGGCTACAGTGCTTTGCAAATTAAAACACCCTCTTTAATTCGGACCACTTTTCAATTTGCAAAACCCAAACAACCGATCCAAACCGTTCAACATGTTCTAAATATTGAAATGTGCTTGGAGACCAAATTTTACATTTTTTAGAATTTTTTTACTATTTATTAAGCCACTTTGGAAATCGCTGATCCTGTGGTCCACAGTAAAAAACAGTAAAAGTTTCTGGACCACCGGATCAACAATTTCCAAAGTGGCTTAATAAATAGTAAAACAATTCAAAAAAATGTAAAATTTGGTCTCCAGGCACATTTCAATATTTAGAACATGTTGAACAGTTCGGATCAGTTGTTTGGGTTTTGCAAATTGAAAAAGTGGCCCGAATTAAAGAGGGTGTTTTAATTTGCAAAGCACCGTAGCCTTACTCTATATATATATATATATGACAGTGCTACGGTGCTACGCGTATATAAGGGCCCTCCGTGCTACAGCTCACTTTTGAGTTTTCAAAATCCTAACGGTCGATCCGAACCGTTCAACATGATCTCCATATGAAAATGTACTTGCAAACCAAATTTTACATTTTTTAGAATTTTTTTACTATTTATTAAGCCACTTTGAAAAAACACTAATTGTACACAACAGTAAACTTGGACCATTGGATCAGCGATTTTCAACGCATTAGTTTGTATGATTTTCACTAATTTGTACACAACAGTAAATTTTTTTGTATGATTCATTTTAAAAATTGAGTTATTGCATTATAACGCATTAGTTTTGCAGTATAATGCAATTTGCTTGTTTTATAAATTATATTTCCTCTCTATCCCAATAAAAAATAGGCATTCTCTGATATTTGAAAATACTTGTTAAACTGATCAAAATTAGCTGTTTAAGCACATCTCTGTTCAAAGACATTTCAAATTATTTATGGAGCTTTCTCTTGTAAAATCAAGAAATTGCCTCAAAAAAATTATGAGGATTTTGTAGCATTGTTAGCTTAATTATGAGGATTTTCTTTCTTAATATCAATTGCATTGGTATAAAAGAAAAAAACTTATGGGGTTCAAATAGAAAAAAAAAGACCATTTTTTCTGACTAAAGCTAATTAGTTCATGTATTATTAGTATATGGTCTTTGATAAGTTGTTGGATATGGTATTTGAATTGAAAATTTTGAAATATAAATAAAACAATAACGGTTCTGATATTCAGTGATACAAAAAATTTGTTGGCGTGATATGTAATATTCCTCATTTCTTAATAAGCACAGCTAAATTTATTTTGTATGGCTGGATTATACGTGAAAAAATAGCTTTGATTTTTAATTTATTGTAGATTTATAATGATGCTTGAATTTGTTAATTAAAATCCGTTTTAGCAATCCTTCCATGTGCAACGTTCCATGAAATTGATCAATTACATATTTTCTGAAAGCATCCAACAGAAACCATTTCATACGCACAAAATTTATTATTTCTAGAAATTCAAAAAAGATATTATTTCAAAATAGATGAAGTATTTAGTTTTTTGATTCCATAGAAAGAACCGAATCAAACGAATGAGAAAGGTCACAGTATTTGTCACGTAAAGAAACAAGGGTCACCGTATTTGTCAGTTTCAGCTTTCTTATTTTTCGTTCGATTCAAATCTAACGGCGATCATCTCTCTTCTCGCTACTTAGATATACAATTTAAGTTGCCACATCAAATTGGTTACTTGGCGATCGAACTTGCACCATGCTTACCTCAGGTATCTTAATTTATGAAACATAAGCTAAAATCCCACCTATCATTGTTTAACGTTAATCATTTGAAAAAAAGAAAGAATGACATGTAGTCAACACAAGTAGAGAAAAATGCACAGAGAGTTGACAAAATAACATGTCAAGTTATATATAAGACACTCACATGATAAGTGGGCTCAAGAAACCCAAATATTTATCTTCAATTGCTTGCGGTACGTCCCAATAAAATATTGTCACAAATAGTTGCATTCCTACATTAATTTCCAACAATTTCACTATTTAGACAATAGTTGTTGGATCTGAACATTATTTATGTATTAGTACTAAAAAAATATAAAAATCAATTTCTATAAGAAATATGCATGGTGCTTCTACTTAATTTTGCTTCTCTCTATTTTGGAGCTTAGTAAAAAGCGACCTATATATATATATATATATATAGAGGTTGGCTATTCTACTTCTATATAAGCATATGTCCACATATGCTTATAACTCATTTTTACATTTTTAATATTCAAATGGTCGATCCGAACCGTTCATCTTGTTCTCCACTTTGAAAATTGCTGATCTGGGTGAACAGTAAAAACAGTGCAACAAAATTCTGGACCATATGATCAGCAATTTTCAAAGTGGCTTAATAAATAGTAAAAAAAATTCATAAAAATGTAAAATTTGGTCTCCAAGCACATATTAATATGGAGAACAAGATGAACGGTTTGGATCGACCATTTGAACAATGGAAACGCAAAAATGAGTTATAAGCATATGTGGGCATATGCTTATGGAAGTAGAATAGCCAACCTCTATATATATATATATATATATATATATATATATAGATGGGCTACGGCGCTTCACGAAATAAATGGTCTTTTTTACTTCACGTCATATTTTCATTTTGAAAATCCAAACATCCGATCTGTACCGTTCAACATGTTCTAAATATTAAAATGTGCTTGGAGACTAAATTTTACATTTTTTGGAATTTTTTTTACTATTTATTAAGCCACTTTGAAAATCGTTGATCCACTGTGAACAGTAAAAAACAGTAAAAATTTCTGGACCACCGGATCAACGATTTTCAAAGTGGCTTAATAAATAGTAAAAAAATTCCAAAAAATGTAAAATTTAGTCTCCAAGCACATTTCAATATTTAGAACATGTTGAACGGTTCGGATCGGTTGTTTGGATTTTCAAAATGAAAATATGGCATGAAGTAAAAAAAACCATTTACTTCGCGAATCACCGTAGTTCATCTATATATATATATATATATATATATATATATATATATATTGTAATCCAATATGTTAAAAATCAATAGAATATGAGAGAAAAATTAAAATTTAATTCTAATTTAATCACCGTTAGACAATATTTCATTAATGAGATTATTGTAGAAGTTGACGCCTTCTTTGTTTATCCCACCACTTAGGCTTCCATCTGCAAATTATATATATATTAGTTGCATCATATATAGTTACTTCATTCTAACATTATAACAGGTTAAGTAGTGATCATGAAATAATTGACAAATATCTATATTTAATCAAGTAAATTATATTAACAACATTGTTATTTTAATTTCACAACTGTAATAATTTGATTAATTCTTATATATTAAAATAAAAATAAAAATTGCAAATTTGTTAGTTGTGATTTTAATAAATTAGTCATAATATGAGGTATAATTTGAGAATTAATTTGTCGTCGATCAATTGAATTAAGTTCTATCGACATTTGAACGGTAATTAACCAAACAACTTTTTAATGACACCAAATTAATTAAATATATCGACTAACTAATAAAAAATAAAGATCAAATCTATAATTAGTTTTTTTATTTCAAAAAATTATTGAATTTTTCAAAATATTGATTGTCAATACTTTCCCATATATATATATAAGCTAGGGTGAGACGTGGAGTAAAACAAGTTTGTACTCCACGCCATATTTTCATTTTGAAAATCCAAACAAAGCTCAACATGTTCTTTATATTGAAATGTGCTTGGAGACTAATTTTACATTTTTTTTGAATTTTTTTTACTATTTATTAAACCACTAAACAGTAAAAATTTCTGGACCAACGGATCAGCGATTTTCAAAGTGGCTTAATAAATAGTAAAAAAATTCTAAAAAATGTAAAATTTAGTTTGCAAGTACATATTCATATGGAGATCATGTTGAACGGTTCAGATTGACCGTTAGAATTTTGAAAACTCAAAAAGTGAGCAGTAGCACGGAGGGGCCCTTATATACGCGTAGCATCGTAGCACTGTCCTATATATATATATATATATATATAGTGCTTGGCTATTCTACTTATATAAGCATATGATGGCATATGCTTATAACTCATTTTTTCGTTTTCAAAATCCAAAAAGTCAATTTGAACCATTAGATGTGATCTCTATATTGAAATGTGCTTGGAGACCAAATTTCACATTTTTCTGAATTTTTTTACTATTTATTAAGCCACTTTGAAAATCGCTGATCCAACGTTGGCTTAACAAAACAGTATAATCAGAAAGCCACCGTTGGATCAACGATTTTCAAAGTGGCTTAATAAATAGTAAAAAAATTTAGAAAAATGTGAAATTTGGTCTCCAAACACATTTCAATATAGAGATCACATCTAACGGTTCAAATCGACTTTTTGGATTTTGAAAACGAAAAAATGAGTTATAAGCATATGCCATCATATGCTTATATAAGTAGAATAGCCAACCTCTATATATATATATATATAGAGATGAGCTATGCTACTCCATGGAGTAAAACGCTTTGGTGCTCCACGCCGCTATATTTTTATTTTGAAGTCC
>JAJGRW010000168.1:508932-522315 GCA_025461045.1 Carex parvula
TGATCTCCATATGAAAAGTACATGAAAGCCAATTTGATATTTTTTAGATATGTAGAAAATCACTACTTCCGTATGATCCACAATTTTCGATCAGGTAATATGTACCTATCTCAAAAAAAAAAAAAAAAAACGTAAAAAAAATTCTAAAAAAAAAATGTAAATTTGGCATCCAAGTACATTTTCATGGGAGATCATATTGAGCGGTTTTGGATTAACAGTATGACTTTGACAATGAGATATGGATTCATAGTATGGACCGATGTGGCTATGCATATACCGTAGACTCACTCAATGACACATACCACTAATAACAATTCTGAACTCAAGATTATAGTGTTGATCAAGCCTCAATTCAGCAATTTCAAGAAAAGCATCACACTTGCCCCTCTGGATTAATTTTGCATCTTTTACCGTCATTTTGCACAATTAATCTTGATTACAACTTCACCTATTTTACCCTGATTAATTTGACCAGGAATTTGAAAGCTAAATGCCCCTCACAATTAAAAAAATGTCAAAAATATTTACTGGTAGGCTAGGACATGGTTATTTTAACCCCTCTTGATTTCAGTTCACACATAATAAGAGAGATACAGTCTTCCATTTGATCTTCTTGTACGGATCTCCGGCACTTCTACATAGGTTACTGGTACACCATGTAGCACGAAGAATATCAAACCTAAAGTTCCAAGGGTAAAAGAGTAAAATATCAGTACTTTATTCTGGATTTGCAGTACTAGATTGCAATATCAAAACCATTTGACTTCTTGGATCTTCAATTGCAGAAAGAGGATAAATCAAGGCTAAATCAGAGATTATTGGTAAACTGAGCAATCTAGGTAGAGTGGTAGAGTGGTAGAGTGAGGCTATGGTAAATTTTTTCGTTTTCTATATGAAAATGTACTTCCAGACTAAATTTTACTATTTTTCTAGATAGGTAAAAAATCACTACTTTTGAATAGTCTAGAATCTTTATATCAGTTCTACCTATCTAGAAAATAGTACAAAAATTTGTAAAAAGTGTAAAATTTGATCTACAAGTACATTTTCATATGGAGATCATGTCTAACGGTTCATATCGATTGTTTGGACTTTGAAAATGGAGATATTGATCCATAGTATGGACCAATATGAGCTATGGATAGTACCTTAGCCTCACTCAAATTAAATTTAAATAAGAAATTTATGATGGCATGCAAGTTGAACCCAAAAGAAACTGTTTCACAACGCACTGCTGAGCAATTAGGTTAAACTGATGCATTACAAATTGGCAAATCAGAGAGTCTAATTGACCATCTGGAAATGAACTAATACCTGATCATACCAATTTCCAAATTGACTTGGAGTAAAGAGAATAACTAAGGATCAATTACCTCCTCAGAATTTGAAAGCTCAGTAACTCCTTTTGAATAAGGTCGGCCATAGATTTGATATAACCGTCTCGCTGATACCATGATTCAATAATAGAAATCGGCAACCCTTCAAAATATCCATCTTCCCTGTAAAATAATAATAATTCAATTCCATGAAAAATCTGACCATTTTAACTTTTGCTAAATTCTCTGGAGATAAAAAATAAGTGAATATTTGCATGTGTGCCCCTCAGATATAGAGTATTTGCTCAAGTAGATATATGGAGATTTGGAGGGAGATGTCCAAGACCATATTTTTACAAATATTTAATTAATAAGAGTGAGGCTATGGTGCTATGCATAGCACGGATGGGTAGTGTACTACGGCTCAATATGGTACTTTTTAAAATCCTAACGGTCGATCCGAACCGTTCAATGTGATAACCATATGATATGTACTTGCAACTAATTTTATATTTTTTCGAATTTTTTTACTATTTTTTTAGATAGGTAGAATTTGATGGTCCAGAATTTTCAGGAAAACACTGATTTTTCTACCTATCTAAAAAAATAGTAAAAAAATTCGAAAAAATATAAAATTTAGTTTGCAAGTACATATTCATATGATATCCATTGAACGGTTCGGATCGACCATTAGGATTTTAAAAAGTGCCCATATTGAGCCGTAGTACACTAGCCATTGGTGCTATGCATAGCACCATAGCATCACTCATTAATTAATGCAATACTTATGAGAAAATTAAGAGAAAATACCTGAAAATGTTATTGAGAACACTAATGCTTGACCCGCTTGTAGAAATGGAGAATTGGGGATAAAGTGGGAGTACAACAAGCTTTGAAATATGATCCTTTTTAATCTGCCACAAAATTAGAAATATGTTTACATCTCGTCTATAAGTGCAACTAAATAACAAATAAACTCAAAAAGAAGAAGAAAAAAAAGCATTCCCCATGTTTTAGAACAATAATATTATAATTAATAAAATAAATGAAGGAAAATTAGTTTGTGAAACCTGATTAATCGCTTCTTCGGTGAACGGATGCCAATATCGCATTGCAACATATATATTTGCATGCAATTTCTTCTCTTCAAGGGCTTCCTTCAGAGCCTCAGCCTAAAAATGTATATGACATAATTTACAATTATATAGATAAATTTCACCAAAAAGTTTTATAAAGTAAATTAAGCGAAATTATTAGTAAAGGATAATTACGTGAAATAAAGTTAATGAACCTGTTCATTTGTGATTCTGAGCAAGGGGGACCCACCACCAATAGAAGCATAAGCTTCTTTACTCTTTGGAGCTCTTAGTAAAGATATTAGCTGTGCCAATGGTTTCTGAAGAAATTTGAATAATCTCGGTAGCCTTATAATATCCTGTACATATAAATTCAATTAGCAAAACTAAGGGCCATGCATATAATTCGCCTTAACAAGTAACTAATGTTGTATTACTAATCTATGGATTAGATAAATCAACATCTAGGTGCTCACAATTTAGAAATTTACCTAATTCCATAGAAATTTGCAAATTTACCTAATTCAAAACTTATGCCTAAATACAAGAAATGAGAAGAAAATCACATACCGGATCGGCAAATAGGTGTATAAAAAAGGTTTGAACATCATTTAGGGTTTCGGGTCCACCGAGATTCAACAATAAAACCCCAATTCTTTCTTGTTTAGTAATCGAATGTACTTCGTTAGGGTCGAATTTGTCAATTACACACGGTTTCAGAGGATGAAAGAGCTCTTGTAGCAATATCATACTTCCTTTGTGATCGATAAACCAAATTTTGGGGCAGACAAGTCATTTTGGTGCAAAACCAATTTGGTTGAACTACCTTTCACAGGGAAGGCCAAGGTCTTTGTTCTATGGCTTGGTCTGAAAAATGAAAAATAAACAAAAGAGTGAATAAAAATTGATAGGGGGAATTTCATTTATACCCCTCAAAAACCTCAAAATTATGTATTCCCCTTATAAAATTCATAATATCATATTTACCCTTAATTTTAAACACTCACAATCTTACCCAATTTATTGACTTTTCTATTAAAACTCATTTTAAATTTATAAAGTACCAATTTTACCCTCCATTAAAAAAATAAAAATATGTATTCCATATAAGAAAAATGTTCCTTTGCGGTTGATAATTCAAATTTTTAGGGGTAGACATGTCATTTTGGTGCAAAACCAAGTTTGGATGAACTATCTTTCACAGGGAAAGCAAAAGTCTTTGTTCTATGGCTTGGACTGAAAAATAAAAAAATTAAACAAAAAAGAGTAAAAATTGATATTAAGCAGATCAGAAGTTATCTATAATCAAAATTGAAGAACTACAAACTTACATTTTTGTAATTTTATGGCCTTGGCATAAGTTAGTCACTTTATTAGATAAAACCTTAGTTTGCATAGACTCCATGGAATCAAAACCTACAGTGAGAACTCAAATATTACACTAGATTTCTCTCATATAAGCTAGTATTTACAAAATTGAACCTCAGGCGAATCAATTCTCACCAAACTTCACCTACTTTTGTGAGATTTCTCGACGCGATTCGCTCTCCTCTTCCGATCGCTGGAGAAAGGTCAGACGCGAATTCCTTTCTTGTTTGAACGGAGAAGAAATCGTTCTGATCAGACTCTCTGATTCTTCCGATTTGATTTCTATTCTCTTCTCTTCTTTTGTTTCCTTTTTCAGCTTTGATCAGTCAAAGGAGTCCTTCCTATTCTCTAAAGTAACCCAAAGTTTAGATCTGGCCGGAGATGGAAAGCACATGTTCCTTCAATATTCGTGGGGATTTTGATCGGACGGTGCATATATAATATAAATATTCAGTTACTTCAGGGAAATTTCACATGTTTTCAGAGAGATAAAAAGAGGGTAAAGATTTAACAGCGTAGTTTTTGCTACATGCAACACACAAATCATATGTAATGTTATATTGATTCTATAGTCTTTGATCTGCATGAAGTCAACTGCTCTGTTAAAATATTTACCCGAAAAAAGTGAGTGTTTGGAATGATGATATCATTTTGTCAATGGACATGTTTCATTTATTTAATGCGAACCATTTTATTCGAGTACGGGTGTTAATACAACACGTAGTATTACTTATCACCACAACATTTATAATTTATAAAATATTAAGTTGCCTCTAATGACTTCCACGTTCATTGACAAAAGAAACTTTTTATAAAATTTGACCGCATGAAATTATATATTTTCTTAAATTTAGATATATATTTCTTTTTTCTAAAATTTATAGTAACAATAAGTAAATTGGGGAGACAATATCCCGAATTTTTTTTGTTTTCATTAAAAAAAAAAAAGAACTAACAGTGTTTTCCGGAAAATTTTATTTTTACCAGGGACGCAGTTATTAGCTTGCGATGTGTTCCTGATAACCTTTTTTCAAAAAGAACTTCACACGCAGCCACAGGCTGTATGGAGTTCTTGGCCTCTGCGCAGCTACAGGGTGCGAGAATTGAAGTTTTTCAGAAACCAATGGTAAGATCAAAACTTTCAAATTTTAAGATTGTCAACTAATTTTTTTTTGTTATTTAAATGAGGCTATGGTGTTTTGCAATGTACGCCTACCTAGTGTATTAACAGGTGTCAGATTGCGAAACATCGGTCTCATCTATCTTATATATTAATTTTGGAGTGAGCTTATGGTGCTATGCATAGCATAGATAACTAGTGTACTACGGCTCAATTTGGTATTTTTTAAAATTCTAACGGTCAATCCAACCGTTCAATGTGATAACCATATGTATATGTACTTGCAAACTAAATTTTATATTTTTTCGAATTTTTTTACTATTTTTTTAGATAGGTAGAATTTTGATGGTCCAGAATTTTCAGAAAACACTGATTTTTCTACCTATCTAAAAAAATAGTAAAAAAATTCGAAAAAATATAAAATTTAGTTTGCAAGTACATATTCATATGATTATCACATTGAACGGTTGGATCGACCGTTAGGATTTTAAAAAGTACCATATTAAGCCGTAACACACTAGCCATCCGTGCTATGCATAGCACCATAGGCTCACTCTTAATTTTGGATGGGGGAGTGAACAGTACTCCACGTAACACAGCCAAATGGGTCCCTCTGTCAGCGAAATATGGGACGTCACTGCTCTTCTCCTAAATTTTTTATACTTTCCTTTCCTCCAAATTTGGATTCTCCCTGGTGCTAGATAATGTCTGAACATGGTTTAGGTTAAGGGTAGGTTCCAGCACATTTTTCAGGTTGGGTCATAAACGTGACTTGCAAAGAGAGAAATGACAAGAGTACTTGAGCACATAATTATATCAGGCACTTGACATTAGAAATATTAAGTCACATCCTACTAAACTACTTAAGCCTAACAGGTTCTCTAAGCAGCTACTATCTACCTATAAATACAAGAACATCTATCAACTGATGCAGTCTCCCTTTAACAATAGAACATAACCTTCTTAACTTTATGATCTTTCAAGGCTGGTAGAGGCTTGACAGAGCATCCATTCCCCTGAGAGTTCTTGGATGGGTTGTTTTCATTTGCCTCAGGTTGCATGTAGAAGCGGGCCCGAAATGCAGCCAGATGCGCATAGTATGCTGGTGGCACTGCACATTAATAAATAAGAAAAGAATTCATTCAGCAATATATTGAACACTGTACAATGGAGGGGCAATTTTACATGTAACTCTGCAAAATATCATTGAATGAGGTATAAGCCCATAAAGAATCATGGAACAGCATACCTCTTCATAGCATTGAAAATAGTTTTTGTAAACCCATTGCTTTTTTGTAACCTTTAAAATATGTTGATCGGATTTAAATATAAAAAGGTTTCGTGCCCGGTGCAAATGCAGAGCAATTTTCATCTAATATGCAAAATAAATGGCATGCTTTAAGAAACTTGCCAACAGAGACTGAACGAGTGCAACGGGCATACCTGCAGCAACACACATAATTTGTTGCAACTCAATAAATTCCCATAAAAAGAATAGAAAATGAAAGATATACAAATGCAATGGTGAATTGGTGATGATGATAATAATAAATGAAAGACAATAATTACGTATAGCAAAGATTATTGGTCAGTGTTTGCATCTCATCTGCACTGAAATTATTCTCATCCCACAAGACATGATATGAGCCGGTCGACTAGTTCTTTTTATTTTATGACATTAGGTGTATTGTGTGTTTAATAAATTTATTTATTTGTTATATTTTTGAATTAAACTATTTAAGCTATCAATTTACTCAATAATTTAAGCTATATATCAAACAACAAGTACATACAAATTATAGAAGTCACTGACACATAATCACATCAACATATTAAAAAAAAAAAGATAGAAAAACAAATATACAAGACACTGGTATGTGCGGAAACCTGACACATAATCACATCAACATATAATAATAATTACTAAAGACAAAATTATAGAAGTCCAGTGGCATCAACACAAAATAAGTTGCATTGCAAAAGCCTCAACAAGTTACATAATAATCTAACAAAAGGGAAGAAAAAAAAAGAAAAAAAAATAACATCCCAGACCATAGTAATTGCCCAATAAGGTACTGGTACCAAACCATCACAAATCTCTACTGGTACCAGTACCACCACATCCCCAAAAGTACAAGTTTCCAAAATCCATCTTGGAAGCTAAGCCCTGGTACTCAAATTATCTATTAAAGCCCCTGCATCCCCAAATTACATCCACGCCAACAAAATAGTAGGAAAATGCAAAATGCACCCACAACATATTACATATTATATGACATTAATACAACTGAGTCATTTATGAAAGCTCCTCCAAGTTATCATGGACAACATCAATTTCACCAATGATCTTAACATGAAGAAGCAACTTGTTGATCAGCTGATCAACAAATTCATTACCATTTTTAAATCCTACAATTCTAACGGTCTTAAGGAACTCCCGTTGTACTAATGCATCTCCCGGTCCCTCCTCAGTTATCTCCTCGTCTATAAAGTCCATGTTCAAATCCTTCAATAGTAATAAAACAAGTTACATATGTTTCATTGATAATAGATCCTTTGACAAGGCCTTAATTGAGGGGGCCAATATGAACAACACCTGGTATTACACAGCCTTGACTATCTTGTTAACTTCCTAATCTAGTCCATTTATAGAATTATCTATTTACCATAAATACTCGAAACTTGTCATTATTTTATTTGATAAAATTTGGATATTTCTATCATCTCATTAATTGACTTTGTTTTAGTCTGCTTCCCTTAATTGAGGCATGCAAAAATAATAAGTACCAGTAACAGTACCAAGAGAGAGAGAGAGAGAGAGAGAGAAAGATTACATCATCATAATAGTCACTTAAGGTCAACACCTGTAGTTTAGGGGATTCCAGGATGAAAAATAGTGCAAGATCAGACATGTAGAAACACCTAACAATCTGAAATTCCAGGCTCTTTAAGTTGTCAAAGACTGGGCAATTAGAAAAGTCCTCCTTCTTTACCTAGTTTCATCACAAAGTAAAATTAAAAACTATGTTCCAGAGAAAAATAAAATTAAAAGAAAAATCACATAGCTATTTACAGATTTTTGTTTCAAATATATTGCAAAGAGAAAGTACCTTTCCCATGGGGTGAAGACATAAGCTTTCGACATTTGAAAGGCTCTGAATGAGCTTGGGTCCCCTAGGGACATATTCATCCTGATCATACCAACCATAAGAAAGGATGAAGGCTTCAACTAGTACTGGAAGATTTAGCAACTGAATATCCCACGTACCCCCATCAATGACCAAATACAGGAGATTAGGTGTGGAAATCTGAATTCTCATTCCGTCACAACAACAAAGAACCAACTTCTTCAAAGTGTTGGAACATATCTGAATGGTGTTGAAAACACTCATTCCTAGCACTAGTTCTTCTACTGCAGGACACCCCAACAAAAGCTTCTTCAAAAAGTTATCGCTCGTTGCAACACCATTAAGGTGAAGGGTTTTGAGGCAAGGAAGGTTTACTGAGTTGAGTTCTAGATCAACTTCTGTAGAGAACCGCAATTGGAGATGTATTAGTGATGCGCAAGTGAAAATGAGATTAGCGTTTAACTTCAAATCTATACTCGGACCCACATTGACTAAGCACTCTCGAGGGTTCAACTTCATCACATCACCAATACAATCGGCAAAAGCTTGAGTCCAAGGCAAGTTATTCGATTTAAACAAAAGTTGAAATTTGTTAACACAAGATGTCTCTCGTTTCTCCAACACACTTCTCAGAAGTAGTTCGAACTTGGTAACAAATTCTACAGCCATTTCATCATCAACAATCTCTGGCAATCCAAACTCTTCAATGTCAAATTTCAGATCCAACACAGAAGCCCATGTTTTTATCCATCTTTTGGACAAGATGCATGTTTGCACAACCTCTTTTGTAGTAAGAAAAGATAGGATATGCGTGCGAACATCATCAGGCAAACTACTGATCCTATCAATGCCATAATTCTCCTCACTACCATGTGCCTTGATATTCATCATCTTTCACCTTCACAAATTCAGAAAAAATGGAACTTTAATGAGTTGCACAGAGTTATCGCTTCTCAATTTCAAGAATTAAGATAAACATATCTTAATTAAAAAAAGAAGTTACATAATCCCAAGTGTTAAAAGTACAACATTTTTTTTACTGTAACATTTGGTCGATGCTCACACCAAAATGGATTAGACTATTGCAATAGCATATTAGAATTAACAAATGACCTAAGAGCCTTTGTACAATTTGATATGACAGTAAATTCTTCAAAATACCGTTTTTTGTGATTGCTACTATAATTCTCAGACCAATAATGAAGAAGCCTTGATGGCAGTATTTTCTTTCTTGCAAAGCAAATATGCTGGTCTGATACTGACATCGAAGCAGTATTGTTATATTTGTTATACCAACTAACATATTTTGTTTCATATGAAACTAATAAAATATAATTTCATATAAACCTTTAAATAACTGCTTACAATATATAAACCATATTCTGTCATATGAGTCTAGAAAAGGAAAAGGTGAGAAATATCAATTGAAGTTAACAAATTTAGTTACAGCTACATGGCTATAAATCCATTAAAATTTATAATTGTTGCTTCTTAATTTTGTTATTTTCTTTCTTGAAAATTAATTTTCTTCATCAAAGTCCTTTTCTTCCATTCTCTTGACAATTCAAAACGATTCACCAGTGAAAAACTTGCTTTTGATATCGATACCAGTGGTGAAAGACAAAGAGCAATTTATGCTACTAAATGACTTAAAAATTGAAAATAAAAAACGAAGCAAGAACTAGAGTAATTGAGAATTGAGATGGATAAAATAAAAACTGAGAAGATGAAACACATCTCTGCTCTGATATCAAGAAAAATCAGATATCAATGACCTTGATTCAAACTTCCAGATTTTGATTGAAAAATAAATTAACAACGAAACCTTACTATAAATCAAATAGGAAATTGACTTCAGTAACAAACAAATAATAATGAAAACCTTTTCGAGAGTACACAGGCGGTGATCAGCGGCTAGGGCTAGCGGGCACAGGCGGGTACAGGTGGCGATCAGCGGACACAGGCGGCAAAGTGGCGGCGGCAATCCTTCTCCTTTGCGCAGCGGCGATCCTCTCTCCTTCCTCCTTCGCGTATCGCGCGTAGGGACGCGTCTCAGACTCTACTCCGAGGGTTAGTTTTTTTTTGGATTGATCTCCCTCTGGACTCTGGACTCTGGGCTAGGGAAAACTTTAAGTCAGCCATTAATGGCTATTTTACCCAAAATCAAACAAAACTTAGAAAGAGAAAAAAAAAAAAATAGGATTTATAACAGTATCAAGAGAATCGAGCAAAGGAGGGTCCCTTTACTTTTTCTTTTGCGACAAAATTTTTTAAGAAAAATTGAGAGAGAAGAGTTTACCTAGAGGAGCCGGGACAGAAAGAGAGGTGGCGCAAGGGGAGTTTGAGTAGAGAGAGAGAGAGAGAGAGAGAGAGAGGCGGGGTTTAGGGTTTTGGTCTGATTACGAGTAGAGAGATAGAGTCCGGATCCCCTAAAGTAACCCAATTTTTTAGTTTAGACGTGTATGGTGCCTATTCGGTGGTAGCGCAGGGGCCCAGTATTATTTGTGGGTCCAGGCTCTTTAAGATTCGTGTTAGAGCATCTTGGACGGTTTGAATCAAAACTCAAAAATTAGGTTACTGCACTGGATCTGAATTCCAAAAGTTGGACCTGCTAAAGTTCTAACAATTCACATCCTCCCCGGTACCCTAAAAAGGAATCTTTTAGAATTAGTGGATCTGAACCGTTCTTTTTAACTTTGCACAAATCTCAAAGCCCAATAATACTGCCCCCTGCGCTAGCCCGAATCTCAAAGCGGATGAGAGTAAATCTCAAACCGTAAAGTGAAGGGAATCTTTTACACATATTGGATAGGATACTTGTTCAAGTTCTAAACGGTCAATAAATAGTCCAAACTCGGCCCTTCCAAGAATTAAGATGATTGCAAAAACAATTATTCTCTAAGTTTTCATGTAACTTATCAGGGCTGGCAAAAAAGTTCGTAGCTCGTGGTATGTTTGGGATTAGCTCGTGACTTGATTGTTATTGGTTTGAACTGTTAATGAGCTAGTTTGTTCCTGACTCTGTTCATAATTTTTTTTTAAGGTTTGCGGCGGAGTGCCGCAAACGACTGTATTAAGTAGAAAAATATTTACAATCCAGAAGTACCTAGTTTAGCCTCATGTAATTGACGAGTTTGAGATAGATCTAGCTCGCTCGTGTGGAATTTGTGTGAATTTTATGTTGTATTTTGGGCTTCATTATCTAATTTTTTTCGACTACTGCTCTAACAAAGTCCAACAAGCTACTATGAGCCAGCTCGTCTCTGGTTCAGACTGATTACAAGCTAAGGTTTTAGCTCGGCCCCTCTAATTCCAGCTCGCTCGGCTCTTTCGGTTCCTACTACAAGCCAATTACGAGCTAGACCTAGCCGGTTCCTACTACAAGCTGATTACGAGCTGGACCTAACTCGACGCAAGTCTGGTCGTTGCCACCCCTAAACTTATATGAATATAATAGCACAAACATACACACAACGTGGATACAAAATTATTTCATTTCATAAAATACAAAAAAAATCGAAATTTCTAACACCAAAAATATAAATGAATTTAAATGAGCGATATGTACTTGATCATATATACGCTTATGATTGAAAATACTAATTAACTTTTGCCATTCTTTTATTCTATTTTTCTATTTTTTATTATTAATTAATTCATTTATCGAAAATCTCTGATTTCCAATGTGATTTCAAATGTTGCATGCTTCGTTTATCCAAACTTTTTTTTTTTTCTCTTAAATCGGTTTAGAGTAGGTTTTCAATATCACAAATTTTGTGTTATAAAATGCTACAAACTCATGTTGAATGCAAAAATATGATTTTGTGGAGATGTATGCACGTAAAATTTATAATTTTAATAATTTATGATTTTTTTAGATTTTATTTTGTACTAAACTAAGTGGTAAAAAATGAGTGAGGCTATGGTACTATGAATAGAGCATATTGGCTCGCGCTATGGATTTAAATTTTCGATTTGAAAGTCCTAACAGTCGATCCGAACCGTTCAACATGGTCTCCATATGAATATGTATTTGTAAACTAAATTTTACATTTTTTGAATTTTTTTACTATTTTTTTTAGATGAGTAGAAAATTACTAGATCTGAAATTCTGGACCATCAAAAACAGTGATTTTCTACCCATATAAAAATATAAAATTTAGTTTACAAGTACATATTCATATGGACCATGTTGAACAGTTCGGATCGACCGTTAGAATTTTGAAAACAAAAATATTGATATGTAGTACGGACCAATCTGTGCTATGCATAGTACCATAAACCTCACTCGTTAAAAATTCAATGCACTTTAGTAGTATTTTATTATTATTGTTATTTCAATATTCTTCTTTCACCTATACATGTCATTACTAAAAAATATCTGGTAAATAGTTTATTTGATTTAATGAAATTGTTGTGGGAATCACCATCTCAACTTAAAAAAAAAAAAAGCACTTCTATACATATTTGCAAAAATAATAATAATATATACTTGTGCTTATTTATTTTCTGAAAATCAGTACAACTAAAAATATATTCATAAATCTATCAAAGGGAAACTTTATTTATTTTTTCACTAACACAAAATATCACTATATATATATATTGTGAGACCCAAATTTAAACTCTTATTTGCTGATCTCTTTAATTGATCTCCCCCCCTCCTTGAATATGCACTATGACTATAGTTGAGGATGCTATGTTTCAGTTACACAGAGTACATATATGTGTAAAATAAACAATCAATGATTTCCGAGATTTTTATTAATACCCTCCAAAAATAAAAAAATATCAAATCTACCCTTAGTTTTGAAAAAAAATCATAAATACCCTAACCGCTCCACAGTGGGGCGGTTTGGTGTATTTTTTTTTTTTTTTTTACAAATTTGTTTTTTTGTTTACATATCTTTAGCTGACCGTCCACAGTGGGGCGGTCTGCTATAATTTTTTATTTTTTTTTGAATGAAAGAGAGGTCGGGCCTCTAATTTATTGATAATTTTTCTGATACATAAGGGATGTTACAGAATCGGCTATCAGAAAGAAGAAAAAAAGAAAAATAATCCCCTGTGAAGCTCAGGATAAGCATTCCCAAGGATGATAATTTTTTATTTTTGGAGGGTATTAATAAAAATCTCGGCAATGAGTTCAATTATTAAAAATGTTAAAGAAATATTAATTGTATAGTAATAATACAGCTTTTCTTTTTTGGAAAAATAAGTATAAACTGCCTAGTGAAAATTTTACTATAATTACATGGAAAACAAAACTTTCTCAAATTTTTTTGGAAAAAGGGGGCCAAATTTTAGTATAAACTGCCTAGTGATGAGAATATTATAAATTAATTTTATAAAATGTCCTTCTTTTTGAAAAGTTA
>JAJGRW010000168.1:526815-717612 GCA_025461045.1 Carex parvula
AATGAATCATGAAGAAAAATAACAACAGGACTTACACGAGCGTAGAAATTGGTACAAACCTTATTGTTGGATACAACTGTATTTGAATTTGAATTTTAGTCATCACAGATATATAAACAGATGTGCAACTACAAAAATAAGAATTTACAGTAATAACATAAAAAAAAATATAATTACGAAAAATTGATATTAATAAATCTGTATATTCTAGCTGTTTGATATTCGTAATCCTTAATTCTAACAAAAGGAATTAAATTGTCAAATTTGATCGGAAGCTGTATCTCACAAAGAACGAAGTTTGGCTGCAGATCATAAATCTTAAAATTAAATCAAGAATCATGTCCGTTCATTTAAATTTACAAAAAAGTGGCTAGAGAGACCGATTACAAACCATTGGGTTAATGAAAGCAGTGATTCCAAAATTTTTTGAAATGCTGTACCAATCTTCTACTAAACAGTGAAATGAAAGTTGAGAAAAAAATGCAGACCAACCCTTGCCACCCTATATTCTTGAGAAAATGCAGGACAATTTCTTATTAGTAAGTATTTTGTTTATTCGTAATATAGAAATGAGTATTTTCTTTAAGTTAAAAATCTGGAATTAAATTTCCTTATTTAACAATTACTACCTTCTATTATATAATCTGAAAATATAAATCATTAATAAATATTTCCTTAGGTCTATTAAAATCTGAACTATGTTTAATTTCACTTAATTTTCTTCTGAGATCATATAATATATGTAATTTATTTAATAAATTGGAAAGGTTATTGTGTAGAAACTTTTGTGAGCATTAAATTTATAATGTTGATCATTCCAATTAATTATATAAATTTAATTTGTGAAAAAAATGTTAGTAAGCATTCATAATTAATATCGATAGGAAGAATTCCTTAGTCTTATTTTTATATGATCATGTAATTGTTATATTATCTTAATAATGAAAAATCATGTCAAAATAGTGAGGTTTTTTTTTTATAGATTTAAAAATAAATTCAGCAATTATTAAATTAGAAAACTTTGAGACTAAGATATTATCTCACTAATTTCATACTAAATTGTTTATGCCAAAATTATGATGCACAATATAAGGTTAGGATCAGTAACATGTGAATATACTAAAAGGTAGTATTCAGGAATTTTAGGATATGACAAGTAAATATTTCTAAATAGATATATGGTTATTTACTAGGTTTGACTTTTGAAGATTTAAGAGACGTAAGAGACGACTAGGAATTTACTCATATCAGGTTCGGGTTTCCTGGACATAGTCAAATTGTTACTTATCGTTTGTTTGTATTATTTATTTATGAAATTATTCATGTTGAATCGAACCATCCCTTTGGCTTTGTTAGAATACTAGGATAGGATTATTAATTTGTTTGATCAACGGACTTATAGGATGTGTTGTGTTTAGTATGACTTTTGTGTGATTAAATGAAACGAATGTGGAATGTAATGGATAAGTTAAAGGAAACGGGCCAATATGCGTTGAACGCATGTTGAAATGTATACATTGGATCTAGGATTGGACCCCTCATTAATGTGGCGTGGTTGGACTTCCCGTCACGGTTCAATATTTTGCGGTGGTTCGAGTCCTCGTTGAGTGAGACAGTTGAACTAGTGGTGGTTCAAGTCCCCCTAGTGAGACGCAATAGCTGGGGTGGCTCGAGTCCCCCTGGTGAGGCAAAGAAGATCTAGCGGTGGTTCGAGTCCCCGTCTAGTGGCACGCCCAAGATCTAGTGGGGTTTGAGTCCCCCTAGTGAGGTAGTTAAAAACTTGAAATATAACTAAAGAGGTGTGTGTGTGTGTGTTTTTTTTTTTCAAATTATAGCATTGCATGTGAGGATATAATTTTAATATCATGTTTTGTGTTAATAAGTGAATTTGACAAACTCCAGGACTGAAACTAAATCTTGTACTGAGAGACTGTTCGATTCTCTCACTTGCTCCACTTTTACGTGGCTTCCAGGAAATGACGAGGACGACAATGACTACAAATAAGTGGGACGTGGATCAAGAAGTCAACAAGCGGAGGTATGAAGGAGGCGCCTAAGGAAATATCATGAGTAAGCGCAAGCGGAAGGATCCATGTTTTAATTAGATGCCACTTATGTTAATTTCGTATGTTTATTTTTCAATAAATTTGATACACTTGAACAGGCATGGAAGTGGTCATTTCACTAACCATGTTGTCATGATCGTTTATAGAACCCATTTGGTTATGAAATTAATGTGGCATTTATGGATATTATTGATAGTGTATGTGATGTGTGTACGCCTTACGTAGAAATACGTGAGGGGTTGTCTCGGGGTGTGACAGTTATCCATGGTTGTCTAAAAATGAAAGGTGATCACCCGCAGATAAAACATGTTAGTAATAGAATTTAAAGCAAGCATATCTCATAAAATGTATATGTATGTCGTATATTTTGTTGAATTAAGAATATATGTGTGTGAAATTAATGTTGAATTTATTAATTGTTTTAGTTTGTTGAATGTTGAATAGTTATTGAATTATGAATGTATAATATTAATGATATGTTGAATGCCTAGTAAATATGGATGCTAGCCAATTATAAATCGAATTTCAAAAACAAATTTTCACGGTTCTAAATAACAAACTATGTATGGTTTCCAAATAATACACGGATGCCAAATAGAAACCATGTTCATAGTTAACATTCAGTGATTGAAATTTGTCATTCTCATTCACTATGTATATTTCATGATTAAGTTGTATATACGCAAGTTAAAAAATAGAGATATTGAATTTTTTTATTATTTATTTGTTATTATGTCTAAGATACAATAATTTAAGATTTATATATCTAGCATGGCGACATGGTATTGCTTCTTATTACCCAGATTATTGAATTTTTCTTATTAATAGGTTTCCTTATTTTGTCAAAGATACAGACAACAAGAGTAAAAAACTTTAAATAATATTCATTAAATCTTCTACCACGTACAAACAATGTATCAATTGAATTATTTACTATACTAAATATAAAAATATGGGTTACATTTTGAGCGTAATTATGTAAAATGAGATAATTATTTTAGTGCAGTTTGAATTTATTTTTGTTTTACAATTTTTCTAAAAGTGCACAGAACAATATGATTAAAATTTGATTGGAAATTACCTGACTTTGTAGAATTTATTTTGGATTAATGGATTGATTATTACCGACGGAAATTTGAAAGAAAAAAAAACAAAAAATAATTGATTGACTATATTTAATAGATAGTGATTATAAAGTGTGAGCCTCTCTGGGCTGAATATGAAAGAAAACAATGGGCCTAAAGGCACGGGCTGGGCCACTGATACGTTCTATGTGGATGTGACCTTTATCGATAAAGGTCCCATCCTCATAGAACGTATGGAATAAACCATTAAAGGAAAATAACAGAACACAAAACCAGCTCTTCCAGTTCACCTCATTCATTTTGACTAAGATCAAGAAAGTATAATTGACACTATTCAATTCAATGAAATATACTAAATGAAAAAAAAAAAAGACTAAGTAAGAAACAGACGACCAGATAACTATAAGATGCAAAAATTTAGTTGTGCGATAAACAACTTATGAAATTTAGTTGTGCGATAACAAACTATATATATTGTATAATAGTGGATTACTCCACCGATTTCACAAAACCAAACCTTACATTGTTTGGCAAGTACTGGTACCAATGGTACCAGTCTTGTCTTAGAACAAACAACTACCTAATACAAAGTAAAAAATTGGAACAGATAATTATTAAAATCGGAAACTTTAGTCAAGTAATTTGCTGTATAGATGAACGAATTAGTAGAAATAAAAGTACGAATAAATTTGATTAGTTCGGTTCAGCCGGGTGCACTAATGGGTTGGGCCCAGCTGACCCGCATCTTATTGGTAGGATTTTCTGTACAATCAGACGCCAAACAGTTTGGAGATAACACTGAAAGTCCATACAAATTAACTATATGTGAATATCTACCATATCTAATGGGAAAGGAAGAAAAAAGATGGTCCAACCAAATTTACTTTTTAGAGAAAATACATAGGCCACTCCCTATCTTATTTTTGGTTTATTATTTTTGGGATGCTAACTAAAAATTTCGGCCCATGCCACCCTATCTTGAGGAGAGAAAGGTCTTCAGGCAATTATTCCAACAAATTAAAATCATGATCGTTGTCAAACTATGAAAGACCCGGACTTGTTTGTGTACTGCCAAAAATTGAAAAATACACCATAACCAAAATGACAAGCGTTTGAAAAGTTGCATTGACGTGGTGGTAAATGGAAGATAAATCATAGTAGAAAAGGCCCAGAGGTGTAACGGAAGATAAACCATATATAGTAGAAAAGTTTCATGTTCTAAATTGTATTTGTATTTGTTGTCAATTTTTGTAGACTAATAGTACACTTACAGATGCGGTTTGAATACTAACAAATACGGATACAAATACAAAGATACAGACACTACATATAAATTAGTAAAAATGAACTACATAACATGTTCATTACAAAATTATAAGTTAAAAAAACTATATATTAACGAAACAAAATGAATCACTAATTATAAGTATTATAAATTAATAAACTTAAAATTTTTATAAAACATGAAACATAAGCATATATAATTGAATAAGTAGATATAAAATTAAGTGTGTTTGTAATACCATTTTTGTATTATAGCAAGTACCGTCAGCCCATTAAATGCAGTTTACATAAGGGGAATTCAATTTCTTCAGTTACTTAACCCAACAAAAATCACGCTTTCAAACTATAAAAATTTCAAACATATTCTTTATGTGTTCCCAAAACTAAGAAATTGTACAGCCTAAATGACAAACCTAACAAGTCATTTTGACTGAGATTAACAGAGTAATAAACGCTATCCTAAGAAAAAAAAAAGACTAAATAAAAAGCAGATGACTAGATATGATGCGAAAATTTTGTGGTGCGATAAACAAAATCGGCATCAAAGATTTGTGGAAGCTTTAATCAAGTAATTGGTTGTATAGATGAACAGTTAGCTAGGTTGGGTCAGGTGCACTAATGGGTCGGGCCCAGCTGACCCACATCTGCTTGATATCATTTACTTTAAAATTAGAAGCCAAACTTGGAGATGAACACTGGAAGTGAAAGTACATAAAAACAATTGTGTATGTATACTGTCTGGTCCATATGTAATTGGAAAGAAAAAAAATATGGTCCAACCAATTTTACTTTTAAGAGAAAAAAGAGGAGCCAATCCCTTGCCATCCTATCTGAAGGAGAGAAATGTCCTCAGTCAACTAATCCAACAATTAAATTAAGATCGCAATCGTTGTCAAACTGCAAAATATCCTGACTTGGTTATGCATTGCCAAAATTGAAAAATGCACCATAACTAACGACAATTAAGCGTGCTGAAAAGTTGCATTGACCTCAGGTAAACGGAGGCTCTTTCCAAAATCACAATCTCAAAATAGAATCACCAAGATGAAAAATATTTAGTATATGTTGAAGTCAGCACCATCTAGAAGGCCCAAGCCCAATTCGGCAAAATCAAGATCAATCTAGAAATATGTATAATATAATAGAGAGTAATCTAGAAAATATCAAACCAACTAGAATTAATTTGTAGAATCTAGAGTATTCCATTAGCTAGTATAAATAGGGACCCTTAGTCTTCATTTTGTATCAAGCAAATCAAACAATTCATTTTCTAGCTTAAAGTGAGTAGTGAGTAGTGAGTGTGAGATAGTGTGTAGAAGATATATATTGTAGTACTTCTCTCTTAGTGTTAAAAATAAATTTAATATTCAACAGTATATATGCCCCTACAAGTATAGATTGTAATGGTTAACTATGATTGACTAGATAAAGCTACATTATTTTGTCAGTTTCCTTTAAACACTGCTTTAAAAGTTAATTGATTTTTGCGAGAAGCTTTTATCTTAATTAATAAGTGTCGTCAAACACATATAGCTCGAAATATGGACCATGAGACGTCATAAGGCCTGTTTTTATGCTATATTGAATATTAACCAATACTAAACCCACATTTCAATGTAGTCTTTTTGTCACAATAGCAATAGTAATCATAAAAAAGAAAAATCAACCAGTTATGAATTCCACTTTGATTCAATTTTTTCTTTGTTTCTTAGAGGGTTTTAATTTGACTAATTTATGTGTCAATTCCTTATTTCCTAATATGAATACTTATTATGATTCATTGACAGACGGACTCATGAAACCAATCTTTATTGTGGAAACGGAGAATGAGAAACTTAATTTAATAAGGCTTAAATCATAGCTTAGGATTAATTCCAATAGACAATAATAGTGTGTAGGCACGAAAAATCTCATCTTAATTTCTAAATAGTGTATAAATTCAACCTGTTAAATGCACTAAAGGTTTCCTTAAACTGTGCATAAGAGAGTTATTAAGAGTCTAGAACGGTTAACTCTCTCAATTAGTAGTTAGGATTTAATTAGAGACAAAAATAAGACCGTTTATTAAGGGGCAAAACGAACATTAAATTTATTCACTTTTTATCCATTTTATTTTATTTTCTTTTAAGACTCATTTTAAATTTATAAGGTTCTCATTTTAGCTTAATTAAAAAAATTAAAATATATAGTTTGTGTAAGAAAAAATATTCATTCTTCTAATTAGTTGGTTTTCGAGGGCAAATAGTTTATTTTTCTACTTGTGATGTCTACACACTGACATTTAGATATACACATGTGTGTACGTTACAACTTAGAAGTAAGAAAATGCAGAATTTGCCCTCACAAACCATTCAATTAGACAACAGAACAATTCTCTTAATTGTGCTACATAATTTTTATTTTTTAATAAAGGATAAAATAGGTATTTTATAAATTTAAAATGAAAATTAGTAGAGAAGAGAATAAATTGGATATATTTGTGAGTTTCTAAAATTTAAAAGTATAAATATGATATTATAATAAAAAAAAAAAAAAACAACACATAATTTAAAAGAACTAGCCTTTGGTCTAGTGGTAAAGGCACATGACATATGATGTTGGACGTCATGGGGTTCGAAACCCAGATAGGAGAATCATTTGGTGTAATTAAAAGAGTATTAAATAGTTAGGTGGCTTGCCCTCCAACATTTACTATAAAAAACACATAATATCAAAAATTTTGAGGGGTATACCTGAAATTTCTCCATATAATATCATCTAAGCAGGTGGTTCCGCATAGTAGATCAGGTCACTATTTTCGATGCTTTCACCTAGTGGATCTGACCACCGCTCTTTGATCCGGCATTCGTTCGTGCTGGTGCTTCCGTTTAGTGGATCTAGCCGCTGCCCTCGGTGCTTCCGCTTGGTGGATCTGCCCACCGCCCCGTCTCTTAATTTTTGGGGGCTCTTGTTCTCCGGGACAAGTTGTCCGCTTCTTCTTCTCCTCTTTTAACGGGATGTTCTTCTCCTCTTTGGCAATGGAAGGCTGGGTGGAACGAGTTATACATATACTTACTTTATATTTTTTATGTTGTTGTTTGTCTTAGTTGTTTGTGTTGGTGTTTGCTATGTGCTATATTTCTCCTCCTTCTCTTCTCCCTACCTTCTCTCCTCCTCTTCTTTTTATGATCTCATGTTTCCGAGCTCCTTTTCTGGCTTCCACACTGGCGGCTCTTTATTGGAATCTCTTAGTGGTGACTGTCCATATCTGGTTGATTCAGTTTCCTAGTCTGATTTGATTCAGTGCCTTTATTAGATCTCCTGTTTGGTGACTGTCGTAGTCCGGTTAATTTAGTTTCACCTCGCGCTGGATTAAGCCAGATTTTAATCGCGCGGTCCAGATGCAAACTTAAAATTTGGGTAAGTTTAGGGAATCCGGAACCACTACGCCGCGTGAATATATTATTCTTACTTCCCACTTCACACTTCAGACTATCCAAGAAATTCCTCTCTCCGCAATAAATCTTCAGGGCGACACAAATTGCGCACAACCGTTCCTCCTCCTGACCATCTGATGTGATCTTGAGGATTGGATGTCCACCATACTATCCAAGAATTTACATTCAATTGCAGAGCAGTTGAAAACTCGTTCGGTGACCAGCTAAGCTATCTTTCTCCCGATATTTTTGGCCCCTTTTTTGGTTGTTTCCGACTAGAGACACTATTTATTTGACACTCGTTATTTCTCACATTTGCAATATCTAGAGCAAATCATACGTACTATCACCTGCATTAACGCAAACAAAAAAATGAAGAGAGAAGTGAGATTTCTCATGATTATTTTCATTTCACTTTTAGTTGCAACCTCAGCAGAGACCGAAGTAGAAGCACTGCACAAGTGGAAATCAAGCCTGTACCAGTCAGGGTCTATAGCTTCATGGTCTACCACCAATGGTACCGGTCCTTGCTCTTGGCACGGTATCACCTGCGACATAGCTGGTAATGTGGCGCAAATCTCTTTGCCAAGCGCCAGTCTCAATGGTACATTAGATTCTCTAAATTTATCTTCTTTTCCCAACCTTGTTTCGCTCAATCTAAGCTATAACAGTCTTCAAGGATCCATCCCTTCCAGTATCTCTAACCTCTCTAAATTAACTTCACTAGACCTTAGTAGCAACTCCTTCGGAAATTTTATACCACCTGAAATGGGTCAGTTGAGTGAGTTGGTTTATCTGAGCGTGTTTAGCAACTACTTAGTCGGGCCGGTACCATACCAGCTTAGTCGGTTAAGCAAGGTACGCCATTTTGATCTCGGTGGAAATTATCTCAACAACTCAGATTATTCAAATTTTTCAGCCATGCCGTCAGTATCGTACCTGTCGCTGTATCTGAATTATCTTACTGGTCCCTTCCCCGAATTCATCTTAAAATGTACAAATCTGGCCCACCTAGATCTCTCAAATAATATATTTTCTGGCACGATACCAGACTCCCTTGCAAACCTGTCATTGTTGCGTGAGTTACACCTCAATACAAACAACTTCACTGGTAGGGTCCCATCAGTACTCGGTTCGATATTAGGCCTAAGAGTACTTGCACTTGGAGAAAATTCACTTGGTGGGTCCCTCCCATCGTCTCTTGGTCAGCTAAAATTTCTTCAACAGCTGAATATAAAATCTGCCGGACTTAACTCCACCGTACCACCCGAGCTCGGCCTCTGTACCAGTCTCAATTTCATTGAGCTCTCTCTTAATCAGCTCTCAGGACCGTTACCGCGTACTTTTGTAAACCTCACAAATATGAGACAGTTTGGCATATCAAGTAATAAATTGTCCGGTGGAATTTCTGGAGAGTTTTTTAAAAATTGGCCAGAGCTTATTTCTTTCCAAGTGCAAAATAATTCCGTGACAGGCAAAATTCCATCAGAAATTGGGTTGGCCAAGAAGCTTGGACTTTTGTATCTGTACAGAAACTACTTGGTCGGGTCCATCCCGTCAGAAATTGGAAATTTAGTTTTATTAACCGAACTGGATTTATCGAACAACTCACTTAGTGGTTCAATACCACCTTCCATTGGTAACCTCAAAAATCTCTCTCTGTTAAATCTGTTCAACAACAACCTTTCAGGTGAAATCCCAGCTGAAATCGGTAACATTACGGCATTACAAAAACTCGATTTAAATACTAACCAACTTTCGGGGCACTTGCCAGATTCCATCTCCCAGCTGGCTCACTTGTACCTCTTTTCAGTATTTTCTAACAACCTGACTGGTACAATCACTCCTGATTTTGGCCGAAATGGGGAACTCGTGCATGTTGATATTTCATACAACAGTTTTGATGGTGAATTGCCTCGTGATCTGTGTAAAGAATTCACTCTTAAAAACCTAACTGTAGTTTTGAACAACTTCACCGGGACACTACCCTCCTGTCTGAAAAATTGCTCGGGTCTTATTCGGGTTCAGTTGCAACATAACCATTTCACCGGGGACATCTCAAAAGCATTTGGAGTGCACCCAAATCTATCTTACCTGGATTTGACTGGTAACGAATTGACCGGTGAATTATCTAGTAGTTGGGGTCAGTGCACATGTCTCGAACGTTTATATATCGATGGAAATGATATAACGGGTAAAATTCCCGCTATTTTTGGTGAGATTACAAATTTGCAAGACCTAAGCTTGGCATCAAACCAGTTAACAGGTGTAATTCCTCCTGAGTTGAGAAAACTTAGCTTGTTATTCAAGTTAAATTTGAGTGATAATATATTATTAGGTCAAATTCCTTCTTATCTGGGTGGCCTTACCAAGCTTCAGTACCTCGATCTATCAAGAAATAACCTTTCTGGAAATATACCTCCCGACATCGGAAATCTACAATCTTTACTGTTGTTTGATTTGCACCAAAACAATATATCAGGAAATATTCCAAAGGAGCTTGGCAATTTGCAAATGTTGCAGATTCTCTTGGATTTGAGCAGTAATTTACTTACTTGTCTGATACCGTCTGATTTAGACAAGTTGGCACAATTGCAAAATCTTAATCTATCGCACAACCTTCTCACCGGCCAAATCCCTGAATCATTGTCTGACATGTTTAGTCTAGAATCAGTTGATTTCTCTTATAATAATTTAACTGGTGCAATTCCAACTGGAAATGCTTTTAGAGATGATTCACCAAATGCTTATGTTGGGAATCCCGGCCTATGTGGAGACTTTCAAGGCTTAACCTCTTGTTATACAAATACCAACGATAATACTTCACATAACCATCGAAAAAAGCTGATTATTGCGATATTTTTACCAATTTCTGGTATAGTATTGTTAGTTGCCACAGTGATCACAATCTTGGTACTGTCAAGAAAGAAAAGGGAAGAGGAATTTGAGATTGTAAGCGCAAGTAAGGATATGTCCGACTCGTTAATTTGGGAGAGAGATGGCAAATTCAGTTTCTCAGATATTGTAAATGCAACCGATAATTTCAATGGGGTATATTGTGTCGGTAAAGGTGGGTTTGGTATTGTGTATAAGGCCGAGCTTTCGGTTGATCAAATTGTAGCTGTGAAACGTATCCTGGTTCAAAATACAGGGAGGTGCAAGAGATATACAAGAAGAGTTCTGAAATGAGATACGGGCTCTCACAGAGGTGAGGCACCGTAATATAATAAAACTCCATGGGTTTTGCTTAAGTGGCAGCTACATGTACTTAATTTATGAATATATCGAGCAGGGAAGTTTAGGGAATGTACTGTACGGGACCGGGGAGGAGAGGAAGCTCGACTGGGCAATGCGAGTGAAGGTTATACAAGGCATTGCACATGCCTTGGCATATCTACACCATGACTGCAAGCCACCAATTGTGCACAGAGACATTAAATTGAATAATATATTACTTGATTGTGAGTTTGAGCCTAGGTTGTCAGACTTCGGTACTGCTAAATTCCTTGGGTTGGGTTCTACCAGCTGGACCTCTGTGGTGGGAACTTATGGCTACATGGCACCAGGTAATTGGATCAACATTATATAAATTTCAATACTATACCAAAATTTGCACATACCCGAATTGGATTTGCCTTATTTTGGTTTCAATAACTTAAAATATTTCTTTGAAATGAATAAAAATATTTAAAGTTGCTCAGCTTCGGAAACTTAATGAAATCGCTTGATCTGGCTTTCTTTTCAATTTTCTTGTGTAGAGTTGGCATACACAATGAAGGTCACTGAAAAATGTGATGTGTATAGCTTTGGCGTGGTGGCCCTTGAAATTATGATGGGAAGGCATCCGCGGGACCTCCTCTCATCTCTACCCTCCATTGTATCATCTAAAGGAAATGATATGTTACTGAAGGATGTGCTTGATCAGAGACTGACGCCTCCAACCGGCCAATTGGCCGAAAAAGTGGTTTTTATATTCGAGGTAGCCGTTGCATGCACTCAAGTAAAGCCTGAGCAGAGACCTACCATGCGATCTGTGGCTCAGGAGATATAGACCCGCACACAGGCCTATTTGTCACAGCCATTTCGCGCTATTCGTATTAGCAAGCTTACTCATTATCAGAAGTGATTTACATGTTTTTAACTTGGGAATAAGTTAATTATATAGTATTGGAGAAAAAAAATATTTGTAGTTTTTTTTTTTTAATAATGTGAGATTGTACCAAATTCTAATTCTGAATGAATATTTTCAACCTGCTTTTGTAACAATATATGCTGATTGAAGTTATAAGAGGACACAAATAATGAACAGTTTTCCAGTCACCCACCTAGCGGCTCCTAACAAACCACATGAGAATGAAAGAAACAAAACAAATGACCTGGTAGAAAGAGCGCGTGGACCATTGAGGGATAGAAAAAAAGAAGGGTCATTGCATGTCCAAAAAAAAAAAATGAATGGCAAGGAAGTACACTACAACTATACAAAAAATAATAATAATTTTCTATTGTCATATGTTAAGGCAATATTTGTAATTGAAATAAAAAGGTAACCCTTTCATTGGTACAAATTATAATAGAAAGTGAATCTTTAATTATCTTTCACTTTTTATATATATAACGCTTCAAATATAAAACAAGCAGGATGTTGGAGATTACTCAAAGTCTTTGCCAACATTTTGACTTTTTGAGGCTCTCTATAATTACCAAAATATACAACAGATCGAATGTAGGGTCCAAGGGACATGAGAGTGTTTAAAGCAACAGCTTGCTACATGTTTTGGTTCAGGTAAAATGATACAGAAATCTAGTGGTCTCAAATCTAATTCCTATAATTGTGATTTCTTTCTTTAATTTGAGAAATGAAATCTTCTCCAATAGTACAGAGCACATGAAACATATATTTTCAGTACTAATATTGTTTTAGTAAGACAACTATGAACCCCCTCTGTTATAATTCTGAAATCATCCATTATTTTGGTTTGTAGTCTTGTAGGTTTCATAGTGGTCTGAAATAAAATGCAACTGTTGTACAAAAGAAGAACATTTGTACATATGAAAATACTGGCCCCATAACGATGAACTAGTGAATTATAATGTGAAACTGGATTTACTACTATATCAAATCCCAAATAAAATTTCACTACAATAGATTTATTATCTAATTTTGCAATTTTCATCTATTTTATTTTCTGGTCAATAATTTTGTAAATTATTAAATAGTCATTGTTAGACAACCACGTAGAAACTTGCTATATTTGTTAATACAATTTAAGACAGATCCTACAAATGATAAAATCTCATAATTTCATCGTGAATGATTTGTTGTATAAGTACATATGAGAGAATTTGAAATAGAGAATCCGGACTCCATGGGACATTAATTAGTTTGACTTGTAGGCAACTAGTGACTTGACTTGGATTTTCTTTGTAGTGCCTCCTTGTGGACCTGTGGTTTTAAGTAGACAGAAATGCTGCAGTTTTCATGTCACCCAGTTACTATCATTTGACCTGGTCAAAAGAGTGCGTGCACCACTGATTCCATATATTCTTATGAGGTGAGGGCCTGAGGGGCAGAAAAAATGAAGGGTCATTGCCAAACAATATATACATAAATAATGGCAAGGAAGAACACTACTACAAAAAAATTCTAAATTTATCAGAGCAATTAGAGGTTTAAGAGATGAAGAATCTTCAAAATGTGATTGTTGCCTTAATAATTGTGCTTCTTACAGTAATAGTTAGGTTTTGTGCAAGCAGGCAGAGTAGGTATGTAGCTTCTTACTCACATTGTTTCTCAAGAATCTGAATCCTCCCAGGTACTTGACTCAAGCAAATTGAAACAGACAACTTACATTAACTCAAAACGGTGCCTATTCGGGGATAGCACAGAAGCAGTATTATTTGTGCTTTGAGATTCATGCTAAGTTAAAAGAACGATCATGAACCGTCCGTTTCTAATTTGCTTGAGTCAGTTAACTGGGGTGATCCGAATTCGTTTCTCAGAAGGTATGCATACATAGTAGATAAATCTATAAAAAAAAAAATTTTAAATAAGAGCAGGCTCTCACGCAATAAGTTCTAAAGAAATTTTTTTAAGATGTCGCGGCTAAATTAAATCTGTCCTTTAATCTAAGTTTTAACATTTTACCTTCTTTTGTAGCAGGAACTTTTATGCCAGGATCACCAATTCCCGACGTGAATGTTCACAATCAGGGTTAAGATATCAAACATTTTATGATTCTAATAATCACAATCGGAATCAGAATCGGAATCGGAATTGTAATATATATTATGATCAATTTTGAACTTTTACTTTTGAATTTTGATGTAAAATCTTAATTAATGATTTGAGCAGCGAAGTCATGCTAGCTAATTTTTCTCATGTACCTCAGGTGTATCAATGAATAATATTGTGCATATTTGGATCTAGCTAAGGCACACACACTCTTTTAAGTTTTAAGCTTCATTTGCAATAATTGTGATTATATATGGTTTCCTCCTTCCTAACTTTTAATTTTGACAATAAGTATATATCTTCCCTTCTACTCTAAACTATAAATGAACATGTTATTCCGATCCCAACCGTTCCAACTTTTTCATGCGCGAATCTCAACGAAGTAAGTTTTTCATGAAAGAACGATCTCAACGAAGACTAACGGTTCATGTTATTCTCAAAGAATAAAAATAGATTTATTTCCTACTTTGCCAGTAGACTGAAATGTCTTTTTGCCTGATCTGTTTCATTAAGGAGAAGTCTTAACTGTTAGAAATAATATAAATTTTGGGAGAGAGAAGGAAGTCGACATTTAACACAAATTATGTAATTTTTCTGTTCAAATTAATTATAGTTTCTCTCTTACTATTACAAAATGACTTGTACAAATGTAGACTTAAGATAACCTTTGATGAGCTTCAGCTTTCCAACAACACATCAAATAAGCATTACACCCACTTTCTCCTAAGCACTACATAGAATTCCGAATTTCAGTGTTTTTTAAAAGTTCTGAGAGATATTTATAAGAGCCAAGAAACTTTTAGAACTCTCTCCAAAATTATTCTTTTGACCATACATATTCCTAATAAATAAGTTTATAATTTAACATTAACATTATATATACTCGGTCACCACGCACCAGGTCCATTCTTTTTTTTTTGAAGGTTTGCGGCAAAGTTTGCCACGAACGATATATTGATAAAAGATATTTACACATGGAGGCATAAACCCCACCTCGAAAGAAAGAGAAAAGTAGAACAAAGTAGAACTAAATAATTCTACCTAGCAAATATTGCCGCAAGCAAAGAACAAAAGTTAATGATAAAAGATGTAGATCTAAGCTCTGGTAGACCACATGAGGATATCAATGGTTGTATCATTAATTAATAGAGCCACTGGCCGTCTTCTGTTTGAGAAAAATCTCGTATTCCGCTCTCTCCATAAAGCCCAAATACCCGCCGCCCAGAGCAATCCATTGTGTAATTTGTCCCGATGAGTCAGGAGGCTTTGCTGATCTGACCATAGTGACAGTAGGTCGGCCCCCCCTGTTGCTGTGGAATTGTAGTGAGCGCAAATACCCCTCCAAAATGTATGTGAGTAGGTGCAGTCCCACATGATATGATCCCGTGTTTCGACGGATTGGGATGTGCATAGGTGGCATCCCTGCTGGATGTTGCAGCCTCGATACCTGAGTACCTCCTGAGTAAGAATCTTGTCCGCCAACATCAACCAAGCAAAGATCTTGACTTTCATTGGAACTTTTCATTTCCAAAGTAACGGAATCTTGTCTCGCATGCCTCTGTCGTGCATAGCCCTGTAAGCCGATGCGCAGGAGAAAGAACCGGACGTCGTCCATCTCCATTTGGTACCATTATCGAATCTCGTCGATGCTTCGAAAAAAGGAATGAGTGTGGCCAGTTCCTTGAAAACGAAAGATGGGTCCGGGGCTCGTTGGATGTCTGCGACTGATGTTATGTTGAGCAATTTGCTGACCGTGGTGGCCCATAGCCCAGTGGGTTCTGTTTCGATTTTCCATAGCCATTTAGTTAGTAGGGAATCATTTTGGCAACGGAGATCGATTATTCCCAGCCCCCCATTTACCTTCAATGAGCAGATCTTTTCCCAGTTTACTAAGCAGTTTATGCCTTTGCATGTCGCATTCCCCTTCCATAAAAAACCCCTCCGCATCCAGGTCCATTCATGACGGTCGTCCTCCACAACCACCAACTTAGACCTTCGGGCACCAAGCTCGAGGTCCTAGCAAGGGCTGGAATATAAAATGCATAATATAAATATATGATTATTAGAATTTGAACTGAAATCTCCGCAATCACAAAATGAAATTAATTATTACTAGACTACAAACACATATTTAATATTTTATGAGGAGATCTCAACTATAATCATGGGGTGAGTAAGAACCTCTTTGGTTTATATAAGATCAGCTCTTGTGTCATAGCGAAGATGCTCTCAAGCATCTTACTGGGATGTTTAAGACTTTAATCTCTGGTTAATTTTTGTATACAAATTTAATAGTTGCTCACATTTCAAATTTACAACAGGCACGAAAGCCGCAGAGCTGAGCGTGGAAGCCGCTAGTGATGGAGATTTTAACACTGGCATTTCTACTTAATTTTTCTAATTATTTTTATATTAAGTACATTTTTATAATTTTTTATTCTTAAGTATAATTTTTATAGAAGTTTTTTGAACCTGTTCGACCCCATATGCGGCCGCTCCACCCGACCAGGGCGGTGAAAACCATGGATTGACTGGCCTTTAAGACGAAACCGCCCCCCTCGAATTTCTCCCCGGGAATAACTGCTGGCCATATGGTCTCCTTGCAGTCATTTATTATTGTGAAGATTCGCGCTCCTTCAGACCGTTTCGCCCCTTGTGCATACATAACAGAAACAATATTTGTTTAACAAATGAGTGAGGCTATAGTAACATGCATATTACGGATTGGCTCATGCTATGAATCACTATCTCTAATTCAAAGTTCGAACCGTCGATTCAAACCGTTAAACATGATCTTCATATGAAAATGTATTTTGGTGACCAAATTTACATTTTTTTACTATTTTTATAGATAGGTAGAAAATCACTTCTTTTGATGGTCCAGAATTTTCAAATCAAGTGATTTTCTACCTATCTAAAAAATGAGTAAAAAAATGTAAATTTTGCTCACCAAGTACAGTGAACTCAGGATCAGGAAATTAAGATATATTGACCGATCAAATGCCACCATTAATTAGTAGCTATTCCTGTAAATATTGTTTTTCTACAAAGCTTAGGAATCAAAAGTGTATATTTTGGATTTGGATTTGGATTTGGATTAAGATATTTTGTTTTTCTACAAAGCTTAGAAATTAAGATATATTGACCGATCAAATTTGGATTGCAGTGCAGTTATAGAAAGTAGTGGGATCTAAAATTAGATAGATGTACTTGTTATAAATATGTAAGAATGTTATGTAATTGATTGCAAGGTGTAGAAAAATAAAATTCCAGCATATTGAGAAGTTAGCGTTCTGTTCAGCAGCAGTTTTCTGTTTACCAGAATTTTCTGTCAAAACTCTGTTTCGTACCAGCAAGTTTACCAGTTTGTACCAGCGAAAGGATGCTGCAATCAGCCAAGTTTCCAACAATGAGAATCAAAATTTATCATGCGATAAAGAAATTAAAATTGGAACCAAAGATTTGTGGAACGAATTGGGTCGGGTGCACTAATGGATCGGGCCCAGCTGACCGGCAATTGGTATTATCTACTTTACAATAATCAGACGCCAAACTTGGAGATAAACACCGGAAGTCCATTGTCCGTACAAACAATTTGCGAGAATCTACCGTATCTAATTGGTAAGGGAAAAAAAGATGGTCCAACCAATTTTACTTTCAGAGAAAAATCGCAGGCCAATCCCTTGCCACCCTATCTTAAGGAGAGCAATGTCTTCAGCCAACTAATTAATCAAACAAATTAAAATCACAATCGTTGTCAAACAACAAAAGATCCTGACTTGTTCAAGCATTGCCAAAACTTGAAAAATGCACCACAATTAACAACAAGCTTGGCGAAAAGTTGCATTAACCTGAGGTAAACGGAAAAGTAAACAGATCGTATATCGATCGATTCTAGCTAAGTCAGACCAATATTCGTTTTTGATTGCTTGCCTTGGATAGCTTATAAATAGGAATAAATCCTTTCAGGGTACGAGCTGCATCATAACAGAAACAGGATAAAACTAATTCCAAACATGTCAACAACAAATTAAAGCACTTCCAGTTCTCTGCATTCTCTTCCTATTGTTCACAAGTTCTCTTGTATTGCATTGTACAGAGGCTGTTCGAACCCTGGAAGAGAGCAAGGCTGATGGTAAGTAATTAATTTATCTCTTTCACAATTAATATATAGCTGGTGCATTCAAAATTTAATTTTTTAATTTTTTTTTTTGAAGCAAACTAGTATTTAAACTTTAATTGACATGATAATTCAATGAAACTTGAACCAGTATCATTTAATTTAATTGCACCTAATTAATTAAGTGGTATGTTGAAATTTTTACTAATAGATAACTTGAGAGAGATATTTTCCGTATTTCTTTAATTAAAAGTTGCAAATTTACTTTGTCATCTTCTCATTTTTAGCAATCGACCGGCTAACAATAGGATACCCTCCGGCTCCATCAAGCAATATATATATACAAACCGACACACCAATACACCAGGCAGCCCTTACACCAGACCAGGCAACCCTTACACCAGACCCTGCAGTAAGTATTATCAAAATTGTCATAGTTATATATCCTCCTCCTAAAGCAACTCCCTAGAAGAATGATGTCTGGTTACATGAAAGACCAGTCAAAGAGAGAGACAACTGACTTGAGAGAGACCAATGACTAGAGAGAGAAAAACGCCCTATCCTATCCCAAAGAGCTAGAGAGAGAGACCAATGACTTAGTCAACTAATCCAACAATCTGAAATCTCGCTGTTAAGCTACAAAAACTTCCAAATAAACTTGTTGATATATTAACAAAAGGACAATTTTATTGAAACTTCACTTTGACCATAGGGCAACAGTGAAAATGAAATCATTGAAGAAAATAACAACAGGACTTAACGACGCGTAGAAATTTGGTACAAATTAACCTTATTGTTGGACTACAACTGTATTTGAATTTTGAATTTGTAGATCACTACAGATATATAACAGATGTGCAACTACAACAAAAATAAGAATTTTACAGTAATAACATAAAAAAAAATATAAATTACGAAAAATTGATATTAATAAATCTGTATATTCTAGCTGTTTGATATTCGTAATCCTTAATTCTAACAAAAGGAATTAAATTGTCAAATTTGATTCGGAAGCTGTATCTCACAAAAAGAACGAAGTTTGGCTGCTAGATCATAAATCTTAAAATTAAATCAAAGAATCATGTCCGTTCATTTAAATTTATACAAAAAAAGTGGCTAGAGAGCCGATTACAAACCATTTGGGTTAATGAAAGCAGTGATTCCAAATTTTTTGAAATGCTGTACCAAATCTTCTACTAAACAGTGAAATGAAAGTTTGAGAAAAAAATGCAGACCAATCCCTTGCCACCCTATCCTTCTTAACAATGAGAAAAAATGCAGACTGATTTTCTTTATTAGTAAGTATTTTGTTTATTAGTAAATATTAGAAATGAGTATTTTCTTTAAGTTACAAAATCTGGAATTAAATTTCCTTATTTAACAATTACTACCTTCTATTATATAATCTGAAAATATAAATCATTAATAAAATATTTCCTTAGGTCTATTAAAATCTGAAACTATGTTATATTAATTTCACTTAATTTTCTTCTGAGATCATATAATATGATATGTAATTTATTTTAATAAATTCTGGAAAGGTTATTGTGTAGAAACTTTTTGTGAGCATTAAAATTTATAATGTTGATCATTCCAATTAATTATATAAATTTTAATTTGTGAAAAAAATGTTAGTAAGCATTCATAATTTAATATCGATAGGAAGAATTCCTTAGTCTTATTTTTATATTGATCATGTAATTGTTATATTATCTTAATAATGAAAAATCATGTCAAAATAGTGAGGTTTTTTTTTTTACGTGGCTTCCAGGAAATGACGAGGACGACAATGACTACAAATAAGTGGGACGTGGATCAAGAAGTCAACAAGCGGAGGTAATGAAGAAGAGGCGCCTAAGGAAAGATCATGAGTAAGCGCAAGCGGAAGGATCCATGTTTTAATTAGATGCCACTTATGTTCATTTTTAATTTCGTATGTTTATTTTTCAATAAATTTGATACACTTGAACAGGCATGGAAGTGGTCATTTCACTAACCATGTTTGTCATGATCGTTTATAGAACCCATTTGGTTATGAAATTAATGTGGCATTTATGAATGTTATTGATAGTGTATGTGATGTGTGTACGCCTTACGTAGAAATACGTGAGGGGTTGTCTCGGGATGTGACAGTTATCCATGGTTGTCTAAATTAAAAGGTGATCACCCACAGATAAACATGTTAGTAATAGAATTTAAAGCAAGCATATCTCATGAAATGTATATGTATGTTGTATATTTCGTTGAATTAAGAATATATGTGTGTGAAATTAATGTTGAATTTATTAATTGTTTCAGTTTGTTGAATGTTGAATGAATATGATTGATTTATGTATGTTGTGATGTTGAATAATTATTGAATTATGAATGTATAATATTAATGATATGTTGAATGCCTAGTAAATATGGATGCTAGCCAATTATAAATCGAATTCCAAAAACAAATTTTCACGGTTCTAAATAACAAACTATGCATGGTTTCGAAAATAATACACGGATGCCAAATAGAAACCATGTTCATATTTAACATTCAGTGATTGAAATTTGTCATTCTCATTCACTATGTATATTTCATGAGTAAGTTGTATATATACAACGCAAGTAAAAAATAGAGATATTGAATTTGTTTATTATTTATTGTTATTATGTCTAAGATACAATAATTTTAAGATTTATATATCTATCATGGCGACATTGGTATTGCTTCTTATTACCCAGATTATTGAATTTTTTTCTTATTAATAGTTTCTTATTTTGTCAAAGATACAGACAACAACGATTAAAAAAATTTAAATATATTCATTAAATCTTCTACCACGTACAAACAATGTATCAGTTGAATTATTTACTATAACTATATATAAAAAATATGGGTTACATTTTGAGCGTAATTATGTAAAATGATATAATTTTTTTAGTGCATGTTTGAATTTATTTTTGTTATACAATTTTTCTAAAAGTGCACAGAATAATATGATTAAAATTTGATTGGAAAATTACCTGACTTTTGTAGAATTTATTTGGATTAATGGATTGATTAATTAACCGACGGAAATTTTGAAATCCGAAAAAAAAACAAAAAAAAATTGATTGACTATATTTATATATTGATTTATAAGTGTGAGCCTCTCTGGGCTGATATGAAAGAAAACAGTGGACCTAAAGGCACGGGCTGGGCCACTGATACATTCTATGCGGATGTGACCTTTATCGATAAAGGTCCCATCCGCATAGAACGTATGGAATAAACCATTCAAGGAAAATAACAGAACACAAAACCAGGCTCTTCCAGTTCACCTCATTCATTTTGACTAAGATCAAGAGAGTATAATTGACACTATTCAATTCAATGAAAATATACTAAATGAGAAAAAAAAAGACTAAGTAAGAAACAGACGACCAGATAACTATAAGATGCAAAAATTTAGTTGTGCGATAAACAAATTATGAAAATTGGAACAAATATATATATATATATATATATATATATATATATATATATATATATAGAGTATGGCTAAATTGCTGCCGGCAGCATTCTGGCCAGGTGCTGCCGGGGGCAATTCGGTCATTTCCGGTGTTCAAACAACAAATTTTTTTATACAGATATGTTCTAATATTAAAATCTACTTGGAGACCAAATTTTACATTTTTTGGAATTTTTTAGCTATTTATTAGGCCACTTTGAAATTGGCTGATCCGGGTGAACAGTGCACCAAAATTCTGGACCATGTGATCTGGAATTTTCAAAGTGGCTTAATAAATAGTAAAAAAATTCCAAAAAATGTAAAATTTGGTCTCCAAGTAGATTTTAATATTTAGAACACGTTGAACGGTTCGGATTTGTTGTTTGAACACCGGAAATGACCGAATTGCCCCCGGCAGCACCTGGCCAGAATGCTGCCGGCAGCAATTTAGCCATACTCTATATATATATATATTTATAATAGTGGACTACTCCACCGATTTCACAAAATCAAACCTTACATTGTTTGGCAAGTACTCACTACTACAATCTCCGTTTTACCAACGGTAGTAAAACGCATTTCCAAGTGTGTGAAGGGCTCATGGAAATAAATCGATTTTTCTGACACAATAACTATTTCCAAGAGGCAGCCCATGGAACAAGTTACGCATGGAAATAATTCATGCTTGCCCATGGAAATGTACCATTTTCGCCGTTGGAAAAAGTTTTGCATGACCCGCGACCCGCCAAACAGACCAAAAATAATATTTTATTGAAGGCCCATGGAAATAATCAACCACTTGCGCATGGAAATAAGTCTGAACAAACTGGATAGCTTTTTTCCATGGAATGCCGTTGGAAATGCTGGGACAAATGCGCATGGAAATGTTTTACAGATCCAGTTTATATTATTTTATTTCTGGACATACTTTTTCCATGGGCCAGGCCGTTGGAAATGTTTTGTTCATTCTGATAATAATATTTTATAGTGAAGGCTCATGGAAATAGTGGGACAAATGCGCATGGAAATGTTTTACAGATCCAGTTTATATTATTTTATTCCTAGACATACTTTTTCCATGGGCCTGGCCGTTGGAAATGTTTTGTTCATTCTGATAATAATATTTTATAGTGAAGGCTCATGGAAATAGTGGGACAAATGCGCATGGAAATGTTTTACAGATCCAGTTTAGATTATTTTATTCCTGGGCATACTTTTTCCATGGGCAAGGCCGTTGGAAATGTTTTGTTCATTCTGATATAATATTTTATAGTGAAGGCTCATGGAAATAGTGGGACAAGTGCGCATGGAAATGTTTTACCGATCCAGTTTATATTATTTTATGGCTGGACATACTATTTCCATGAGAGCGCATGGAAATACTGGGAAAATGCGCATGGAAATGTTTTATTGATACAGTTTATATTATTTTATGGTGGACATACTATTTCCATGCGCTGCCGTTGGAAATGTTTTGGTTCCTGGAGACAGCATCATTGTGTATATTTTAGATCTCCCTTTGAATTGTCTAAATAAACAAATCACAGCAGCAAGCAAGATTTAATTGTGCTAAATTGAAACATTATATTGAAAACTTAAATTTCGGTATTTGGAATAACCCTATATATGAAATTTTGATACAAAACATTTTTTTTCATTTATAGATACTAGTTTTGAATGGTTTAGATCGACGGTTTGAATTTGAAAAACGGAAATATTGATCCATAGTACGTACCAATATGTGACACAAGCAATAACCAATTAAGCCTAATATCATACAATGTTGATGTATAACAAACTTGTGCATGGAAAGGAAAAAAAGGGGAGACAAATAGGAAATTCATAAATTCAAAAACACTATGCAAGAAGGATTCACGAATAAATGGAAAAAAAAAAATGGCGCTCCGATCAAACGTCTGTATTCACCTTATTTTGAGAAGCAATGACCATGTAATTTCTCTATATTCACCTTATTTTATATTTTTTTGTTACTATTTGTTCAGATGATCTAGAATCTTTTGATCAAGTGATTTCTATTTATCTAAAAAAAAATAGTACCATTTTTTTTAAAATGTGATTTTTGATTATAAGTATATTTGAGTGAGTCTATGGTACTATGCATAGCACGGATTTGTTCGTACTACGGATCAATATTTTCGTTTTCAAAATCCTAACGGTTGATCCGAATCGTTCAACATGATTTTTATATGAGAATATACTTATGGGCTATATTTTCTGTTTTTTAGAATTTATATATTATTCTTTTAGATAGGTAGAAAATCACTGTTTTTGGATGGTCCAGAATTTTCAGATTAAGTAATTTTCAAACTATCTTAAAATATAGTAAAAAAGTTCAAAAAAATATAAAATTTAGTCTTCAAGTACATATTCATGTGGAGATCACGTTGAACGGTTCCGATCGACCATTAGAGTTTTCAAATGAAAATATGGCTCCGTAGTACGGACTTCCGTGCTATGCATAGTACCATAGACTCACTCAGTGTATTTTCATATGAAAATCACGTTGAACCATTTAGATTGATCATTTGAACTTTAAAATTGAAATATTAATTCATAGTACGAACCGATATGCTATGGAATTCGTATCCTCTGCATTAACTCAAATTTTGAGTTAAGATCTGAACCGTCCTATTGAGATCCGTACCAATATTAAAGTACACGTGCATTATAGGAGTGGACATGATTGGTCGGAATTCTGATCGTACGGTTCATAAATTAACTCAAACGGTGCGTTAATGCAGAGGATACGTGTTCTATGCTATGCATAGTACAGCAGCCTCACTCTTTATATTTTAAACTTTTATCAATCTTTTTTTAATTTTAATTTCTTCATAGCGGTTCTACGGACAAGTATCCTCTCTAGTACCGCACGGGTGGGACTTACTGCTTTACAACTCAGAATAGAGTAGAACTAGGGTGCTCCTAAGCTCACCAAGCCCTTCGTGAGCGCAACTCTAAAACCTATCAAATTGACTTCAAACGACATTTCCAAACCGTTATATATTCAATCTATATTAAAATGTGCTTGGAGACCAAATTTTACATTTTTGGAATTTTTTACTATTTATTAAGATGGTTTGAAAATCGCTGTTTTTATTAAAATTCTGCACCATTGGAAAACAACGATTTTCAAACCATCTTAATAATAGTAAAAAAATTTCAAAAAATGTAAAATTTGGTCTCCAAGCACATTTTAATATAGATTGAATATCTAACGGTTTAGAAATGTCGTTTGAAGTCAATTTGATAGGTTTTAGAGTCGCGCTCACGGAAGGGCTTGGTGAGCTTAGGAGCACCCTAGTTCTACTCCTCAGAATAACTAGAAAACAGTACCTATTTGGAGATAGCGTAGGGGCCTAGTATTATTTGTGCTTTGAGATTCGTGCAAAGTTAAAAAAACAGTCCGGATCCAATTACTTCACGGAACATTATCTCTGTAGTACTTGGAGGACAAGATTCTGTGGTTCTACAGCAGCAGGATTGTCAAAAAAAAGTCTCCCATTTTTATAGGCAACAATGAATGACAGAGAGACAATTGACAGCGGGGCCAAGTGTCACACCCCGCAGCCATGAGTAGTGACAGAGCCCTGCCGTAAGCATACAACTCCATGTATGCTTACAAGCCAATTACGATATAACTCATCATAGCACAATAAAAGAGATAAAACAGGTTTATATATAACAGTCCAAGTACCCAACATCTGGTAAAAGTAGCATATACAAAACGTATCTCATACGGATACTAACCATAGGTTATGACTCAGAGAACTATACAACAAAAATATATTTACATCTCTAGTCAAATACCAAAAACAACTACTAAGGTAAGATGGTGACATATACCAAAGGCCTACTACTTGTGTGCCTCTCCAGAGTCAGTCGTACCGTAACCTGTAAAAAGAACCCAAAGGGTGGGGGTGAGAATAACTTCTCAGTGCGAATTTGCCACAATCAGGTTATTGGACTTGCAATCAGAATCCATATCCAAAAATGAAACCCATACAAAAGTGTATTAACAGTTCTATATCAGTATATAAATGAATGCGTATGCTCGACAACAATAATCAAGTGAAACACAATTCACGGAATTTCAAGATGAAGTTCAAACAACACATATTTGGCTTAACTCATTTTAATACGGCTGGTAGCACCTACAGATGTTCTCTCGAGCTGGACCCTTTATCAAACACTCATCTGTAGGGTTACAAACACCTACAGATGTTCCACCGAGCTGGACCCTTTATCTGACACCCATCTGCAGTGCTTTGGCTTAACCATTTACTAAAGTCTGGTTCTAAGTCAGTTATGCAGCTCAACTTTACAAATGCATTCACACGGAATCAAGGTCAGCCATATGGCTCCACCTTGACATAGGATCAAAATCAGCTCAAAGCCTTGCACAATTCATAAACAGGTCAACGGATAGGTCACCGTCACCTTATCCAGCTACCTCTATGGGTCAGCATGGCAAATTCATAAACAGGTCAACGGATAGGTCACCGTCACCTTATCCAGCTACTCTATGGGTCAGCCTGGCAAATTCATAAACAATCACCTTATCCAGCTACCTCTATGGGTCAGCCTGGCAAATTCATAAACAATCACCTTATCCAGCTACCTCTATGGGTCAGCCTGGCAAATTCATTTCACATATCGAACGATAAAAGAACACATCAATCGACAACCATACGAATATGTAAATCTACCTTTTCACCACGATTCAGTTTTAACTAGATTGGTTCATGCACATGATTCACACAATTCAAATTACGCAACAATCAATATTTCACATGAATTCCATCAACCACCTCACAATTCAGTTTAACCATATTGGTTTATGCAAACAATTCACACAATTACAATTATGCAACCATCAAACATGTAACAATCAACATGCAACAATCAAGCATTCAACATGACAATCGGAAGCAATTTAATTTCTGAAAATGAAACATCAAACAAGTCCAAGAACCCCGCACCTGATTACGAAGAGCGTATCTCGCACTTATGGTTCGGACGTCTCGAAAGGTCCCACAAAGTTTTGCTCACCCGAGCCTACACCTATATCAACATATATGATTTATTTAATCTTTGTTCGACGATCGATATGGTTATTTGAGTTACATTAGTTTCTTTATACTTTTCTGCACACTCATTGCGGCCCGTAATGACCTCTACAATTTTCCTGCATATTCATTGCGGCCCGCAATGAATCCATTGCGGCCCGTAATGACCTCTACAGTTTTCCTGTACATTCATTGCGGCCCGCAATGAATCCATTGCGGCCCGCAATGAATCCATTGCGGCCCGCAATGACCTTTACAGTTTTCTTTTTCTGCGCGACAAATTCACTGTCTCCACTCATTGCGGCCCGCAAGAGATCTTATTGCGGCCCGCAATAAGTCGGTTCGCGAATCAATTCGTCCACTACTCAAACCCTAGATCAATCAAAACCAAATTAAGATGAAATTGAGGAAGAATTGACTAAATTAGCAACATAGAAGCTCAATGGAGATGGATTACTCAAAACTTATACAAAATTTTCAGATTTGATCGAAACCCTAAACAAGTGCCATGAATTTCAGATTTTGGGAGAAGATGAGAAGAAGCAAATACCGATTGGAGAGTTAAACGGCTACTAGAAGGAGGGAGAGACCACTATTTCTATTCCTTTCGTAGATTTTTCAAGAATTTCGGTGAAGTTTTGAGGGAGAAAAGGCTCCTCTCTCCTTCTCTTTCTTTTGGCGGACACAAGCAAGGAGGGGGTCGGACCACAGTGGGGGAGGAGAAGGGAAAAGAGAGAGGGTTTGTATAATTTTTGGAAATTTGCTAAATAGACCCTCCCTTTGTTGGTTATTAATAAAAGAAGAGCTCATGCATATAATTATATATATACATGTAAGTTAATTTAATTCTTTTGTTTATAAGATATAGATTTAAAGATTCGATCAAGTCAGACTATTTCGAGATTTCAGACTAATATTATAATTGTTTTAATTTTCAACTCCTAGTTCATCAATAAAATTTTCTATTATGTTCTAAACATTGAAAATATTAAATGTTTAAAATTTCTTGACGTAACACCAAGGGATGAATATTAATGACCGAAAGTGAGACTAGCAAGTGGGGCCCTTGAGACAGAACTGGAGACGATAAAATGGAGAAGAGTGGGGAGACAAAGAGGCTCATACGTGGCAACCAATCTGATGTAGCGGGGGAGCTACAAACTTCAATAGAGCGCTATCAAGAGAAGTCTCCTAATCAGCTCTTTAACAGAAAACTTCAGGTACAATATTTTGTTTTGTTTGAATGTTAATTGTGCTTCTGTGTGTCAATGTTTCTTAAAATTAATGCATAGCAAAATGCTCATACATATATATTATGTCGATGTTGGTTCATTATTATACTCTCTTATGCAGGTGGATTTGGTTGGGATCATTCATACATTATTATACCCTTTCTTCTCACAATAATGTTTCAAGAAAAATTAAAAAAATTCATGTCTGATTGTATCTAACTCAGGGTATAAATGTCAAAAATATTGTTAAAATAATGATATGTATTTGGAATCTAATTGTTTTAGGTACTACAAGAAAATACAGAATCGGCTTCGGAGTTATGATTGTGTCCTTTTGAGAGGGTAGAGGTAAATAGTACTGACGTTGAAGGAGTTTCTGCTTGTAAAAAAGTGATAAATTAGCATTTGTTTGTCAGGATAATTTCCTCTTGAGGGGCAAAATTGGAAACATGCAGATCTTTCATGGAGAATTTTTGTACAGCTGGAGGTATGCTAACACTTTTCTCTTTTCTCACCAAAACAAAATGCTTTTACTTTTCTAATAGGTAAATAGTTTTTATCTACTTGATGCATATATCTTTTATAGGAGGAAAGACAGATTAGGTGGAAGGAGCTTGAAAATCAACAAGGGAGAAAATCAAAATCAAACAGTTTTTGCAAATCATGCTAGATTTTATGAAATATTTGTTGTCAAAATATTCCTTTTGGATGCCAGTGCCAGCATTTGTGCCACTAATCACATACCTGACTTGCTTGCGTAATGGTCCAAATGCCCATGATATCGACAAACTAGAAGAGATGTTCAAATTAGGGTTTCTAAACTACTATGTCGAGAATCCAATGTTCTCTGCAGCAAGCAAACCGGTGTATGAGTGAGTATTGATTCCATATCTTATGTTCTCTGCAGCAAGCAAACCGCTAGTGATGGAGATTTTAACGCTGGTATTTCTACTTAATTTTTATAATTATTTTTAATATTAAGTACATTTTTATAATTTTTTATTCTTAAGTATAATTTTTATCGAAGTTTTTTGAACCTGTTCGACCCCATATGCGGCCGCTCCACCCGACCAGGGCTGTGAAAACCATGGATTGACTGGCCTTTAAGACGAAACCGCCCCCCTCGAATTTCTCCCCGGGAATAACTGCTGGCCATATGGTCTCCTTGCAGTCATTTATTATTGTGAAGATTCGCGCTCCTTCAGACCGTTTCGCCCCTTGTGCATACATAACAGAAACAATATTTGTTTAACAAATGAGTGAGGCTATAGTAACATGCATATTACGGATTGGCTCATGCTATGAATCTCTATCTCTAATTCAAAGTTCGAACCGTCGATCCAAACCGTTAAACATGATCTTCATATGAAAATGTATTTTGGTGACCAAATTTACATTTTTTTACTATTTTTATAGATAGGTAGAAAATCACTTCTTTTGATGGTCCAGAATTTTCAAATCAAGTGATTTTCTACCTATCTAAAAAATGAGTAAAAAAATGTAAATTTTGCTCACCAAGTACAGTGAACTCAGGATCAGGAAATTAAGATATATTGACCGATCAAATGCCACCAGTAATTAGTAGCTATTCCTGTAAATATTGTTTTTCTACAAAGCTTAGGAATCAAAAGTGTATATTTTGGATTTGGATTTGGATTTGGATTAAGATATTTTGTTTTTCTACAAAGCTTAGAAATTAAGATATATTGACCGATCAAATTTGGATTGCAGTGCAGTTATAGAAAGTAGTGGGATCTAAAATTAGATAGATGTACTTGTTATAAATATGTAAGAATGTTATGTAATTGATTGCAAGGTGTAGAAAAATAAAATTCCAGCATATTGAGAAGTTAGCGTTCTGTTCAGCAGCAGTTTTCTGTTTACCAGAATTTTCTGTCAAAACTCTGTTTCGTACCAGCAAGTTTACCAGTTTGTACCAGCGAAAGGATGCTGCAATCAGCCAAGTTTCCAACAATGAGATTCAAAATTTATCATGCGATAAACAAATTAAAATTGGAACCAAAGATTTGTGGAACGAATTGGGTCGGGTGCACTAATGGATTGGGCCCAGCTGACCCGCAATTGGTATTATCTACTTTACAATCAGACACCAAACTTGGAGATAAACACCAGAAGTCCATTGTCCGTACAAACAATTTGCGAGAATCTACCATATCTAATTGGTAAGGGAAAAAAAGATGGTCCAACCAATTTTACTTTCAGAGAAAAATCGCAGGCCAATCCCTTGCCACCCTATCTTAAGGAGAGAAATGTCCTCAACCAACTAATTAATCAAACAAATTAAAATCACAATCGCTGTCAAACAACAAAAGATCCTGACTTGTTCAAGCATTGCCAAAACTTGAAAAATGCACCACAATTAACAACAAGCTTGGTGAAAAGTTGCATTGACCTGAGGTAAACGAAAAAGTGAACAGATTGTGTATCGATCGATTATAGGTAAATCAGACCAATATTCGTTTTTTGATTGCTTGCCTTGGATAGCTTACAAACAGGAATATATCATTTCTGGGTATGAGCTGCATCATAACAGAAACAGGATAAAACTAATTCCAAACGTGTCAACAACAAAAGCACTTCCAGTTCTCTGCATTCTCTTCCTATTGTTCACAAGTTCTCTTGTATTGCATTGTACAGAGGCTGTTCGAACCCTGGAAGAGAGCAAGGCTGATGGTAAGTAATTAATTTATCTCTTTCACAATTAATATATAGCTGGTGCATTCAAAATTTAATTTTTTTTTTTTTTTTTGAAGCAAACTAGTATTTAAACTTTAATTGACATGATAATTCAATGAAACTTGAACCAGTATCATTTAATTTAATTGCACCTAATTAATTAAGTGGTATGTTGAAATTTTTACTAATAGATAACTTGAGAGAGATATTTTCCGTATTTCTTTAATTAAAAGTTGCAAATGTACTTTGTCATCTTCTCATTTTTAGCAATCGACCGGCTAACAATAGGATACTCTCCGGCTCCATCAAGCAATATATATAAACCGACACACCAATACACCAGGCAGCCCTTACACCAGACCAGGCAACCCTTACACCAGACCCTGCAGTAAGTATTATCAAAATTGTCATAGTTATATATCCTCCTCCTAAAGCAACTCCCTAGAAGAATGATGTCTGGTTACATGAAAGAGTCAAAGAGAGAGACAACTGACTTGAGAGAGACCAATGACTAGAGAGAGAAAAACGCCCTATCCTATCCCAAAGAGCTAGAGAGAGAGACCAATGACTTAGTCAACTAATCCAACAATCTGAAATCTCGCTGTTAAGCTACAAAAACTTCCAAATAAACTTGTTGATATATTAACAAAAGGACAATTTTATTGAAACTTCACTTTGACCATAGGGCAACAGTGAAAATGAAATCATTGAAGAAAATAACAACAGGACTTAACGACGCGTAGAAATTTGGTACAAATTAACCTTATTGTTGGACTACAACTGTATTTGAATTTTGAATTTGTAGATCACTACAGATATATAACAGATGTGCAACTACAACAAAAATAAGAATTTTACAGTAATAACATAAAAAAAAAATATAAATTACGAAAAATTGATATTAATAAATCTGTATATTCTAGCTGTTTGATATTCGTAATCCTTAATTCTAACAAAAGGAAATTGTCAAATTTGATTCGGAAGCTGTATCTCACAAAAAGAACGAAGTTTGGCTGCTAGATCATAAATCTTAAAATTAAATCAAAGAATCATGTCCGTTCATTTAAATTTATACAAAAAAAGTGGCTAGAGAGCCGATTACAAACCATTTGGGTTAATGAAAGCAGTGATTCCAAATTTTTTGAAATGCTGTACCAAATCTTCTACTAAACAGTGAAATGAAAGTTTGAGAAAAAAATGCAGAGCAATCCCTTGCCACCCTATCCTTCTTGAGAAAAAATGCAGACTAATTTTCTTTATTAGTAAGTATTTTGTTTATTAGTAAATATTAGAAATGAGTATTTTCTTTATTAGTAAGTATTTTGTTTATTAGTAAATATTAGAAATGAGTATTTTCTTTAAGTTACAAAATCTGGAATTAAATTTCCTTATTTAACAATTACTACCTTCTATTATATAATCTGAAAATATAAATCATTAATAAAATATTTCCTTAGGTCTATTAAAATCTGAAACTATGTTATATTAATTTCACTTAATTTTCTTCTGAGATCATATAATATGATATGTAATTTATTTTAATAAATTCTGGAAAGGTTATTGTGTAGAAACATTTTGTGAGCATTAAAATTTATATTGTTGATTCCAATTAATTATATAAATATTTGTGAGAAAAATGTTAGTAAGCATTCATAATTTAATATCGATAGGAAGAATTCCTTAGTCTTATTTTTATATTGATCATGTAATTGTTATATTATCTTAATAATGAAAAATCATGTCAAAATAGTGACGTTTTTTTTTTATAGATTTAAAAATAAATCCAGAAATTATTAAAATTAGAAAACTTTGAGACTAAGATATTATCTCACTAATTTCATACTAAATTGTTTTATGCCAAAATTATGATGCACAATATAAGGGTTAGGATCAGTAACATGTGAATATACTAAAAGGTAGTATTCAGGAATTTTAGGATATGAGAACAAGTAAATATTTCTAAATAGATATATATGTTTATTTACTAGGTTTGACTTTTGAAGATTTAAGAGACGTAAGAGACGACTAGGAATTTACTCATCTATCAGGTTCGGGTTTCCTGGACATAGTCAAATTGTTACTTATCGTTTTGTTTGTATTGATTTATTTATGGAATTATTCATGTTGAATCGAACAATCCCTTTGGCTTTGTTTAGAATAGTACAATAGGATTATTGGTTTGATCAACGGACTTATAGGATGTGTTGTGTTCAGTATGACTTTTGTGTGATTAAATGAAACGAATGTGGAATGTAATGGATAAGTTAAAGGAAAGGGGCCAATATGTGTTGAACGCATGTTGGAATGTATACATTGGGTCTAGTGTTCGACTGGACCCCTCGTTAACATGGTGTTGGTTGGCCTTCCCGTCACGGTTCAATATTTTGCTGTGGTTCGAGTCCCCATTGAGTGAGACAGTTGAACTAGTGGTGGTTAGAGTCCCATTAGTGAGACGCCAATAGCTGGGGTGGCTCGAGTCCCCCTGCTGAGGCAAAGAAGATCTAGCGGTGGTTCGAGTCCCCGTATAGTGGCACGCCCAAGATCTAGTGGGGTTTGAGTCCCCCTGGTGAGGTAGTTAAAAACTTGAAAGATAACTAAAGAAGTGTGTGTGTGTGTGTGTGTGTGTGTTTCAAATATAGCATTGCATGTGAGGATATAATTTTAATATCATGTTTTGTGTTCATAAGTGAATTTGACAAACTCCGGGACTGAAACTAAATCCTGTACTGAGAGACTGTTCGATCTCTCACCTGCTCCACTTTTACGTGGCTTCCAGGAAATGACGTGGATCAAGAAGTCTACAAGCAGAGGTAATGAAGAAGAGGCGCCTAAGGAAAGATCATGAGTAAGCGCAAGCGGAAGGATCCATGCTTTAATTAGATGCCACTTATGTTCATTTTTAATTTCGTATGTTTATTTTTCAATAAATTTGATACACTTGAACAGGAATGGAATTGGTCATTTCACCAGCCATGTCTGTCATGATCGTTTGTAGAACCCATTTGTTTATGAAATTAATGTGACATTTATGGATGTTATTGATAGTGCATGTGATGTGTGTACGCCTTACGTAGAAATACGTGACGGGTTGTCTCGGGGTGTGACAGTTATTCATGATTGTCTAAAAATTAAAAGGTGATCACCCACAGATAAAACATGTTAGTAATAGAATTTAAAGCAAGCATATCTCATGAAATGTATATGTATGTTGTATATTTCGTTGAATTAAGAATATATGTGTGTGAAATTAATGTTGAATTTATTAATTGTTTCAGTTTGTTGAATGTTGATGAATATGATTGATTTATGTATGTTGTGATGTTGAATAATTATTGAATTATGAATGTATAATATTAATGATATGTTGAATGCCTAGTAAATATGGATGCTAGCCAATTATAAATCGAATTCCAAAAACAAATTTTCACGGTTCTAAATAACAAACTATGCATGGTTTCGAAAATAATACACGGATGCCAAATAGAAACCATGTTCATATTTAACATTCAGTGATTGAAATTTGTCATTCTCATTCACTATGTATATTTCATGAGTAAGTTGTATATAACGCAAGTAAAAAATAGAGATATTGAATTTGTTTATTATTTTATTGTTATTATGTCTAAGATACAATAATTTTAAGATTTATATATCTATCATGGCGACATTGGTATTGCTTCTTATTACCCAGATTATTGAATATTTTTCTTATTAATAGTTTCTTATTTTGTCAAAGATATACAGACAACAAAGATTAAAAAAATTTAAATATATTCATTAAATCTTGTACCACGTACAAACAATGTATCAGTTGAATTATTTACTATAACTATATATAAAAAATATGGGTTACATTTTGAGCGTAATTATGTAAAATGATATAATTTTTTTAGTGCATGTTTGAATTTATTTTTGTTATACAATTTTTCTAAAAGTGCACAGAACAATATGATTAAAATTTGATTGGAAAATTACCTGACTTTTGTAGAATTTATTGGATTAATGGATTGATTAATTAACCGACGGAAATTTTGAAATGAAAAAAAAAAAAAACAAAAAATAATTGATTGACTATATTTATATATTGATTTATAAGTGTGAGCCTCTCTGGGCTGATATGAAAGAAAACAGTGGACCTAAAGGCACGGGCTGGGCCACTGATACGTTCTATGCGGATGTGACCTTTATCGATAAAGGTCCCATCCGCATAGAACGTATGGAATAAACCACATTAAAGGAAAATAACAGAACACAAAACCAGGCTCTTCCAGTTCACCTCATTCATTTTGACTAAGATCAAGAGAGTATAATTGACACTATTCAATTCAATGAAAATATACTAAATGAGAAAAAAAAAGACTAAGTAAGAAACAGACGACCAGATAACTATAAGATGCAAAAATTTAGTTGTGCGATAAACAAATTATGAAAATTGGAACAAATATATATATATATATATATACATATACATATACATATACATATATATATATATATATATATATATATATATAGAGACTGGCTAATGTAATAACGTTAGAACTTCGGCCGAAGTTATAACGGGTCACTTTTTGCAATTTCAAAATCCAAACAACCCATCCGAACCGTTCAACATGTTCTCTATATTGAAATGTGCTTGGAGACCAAATTTTACATTTTTTGGAATTTTTTTGCTATTTATTAAGCCACTTTGAAAATTCTGATCCGGTGGTCCAGAAAATTTGGCTGTTTTTTACTGTTTACCGTTGGATCAGAAACTTTCAAAGTGGCTTAATAAATAGCAAAAAAATTCCAAAAAATGTAAAATTTGGTCTCCAAGTACATTTCAATATAGAGAACATGTTGAACGGTTCGGATGGGTTGTTTGGATTTTGAAATTGCAAAAACGACCCGTTAGAACTTCGGCCGAAGTTCTAACGTTATTACATTAGCCAATCTCTATATATATATATATAGTGCTTGGCTATTATGCTTATATAAGCATATGCCCACATATGCTTAAATAAGCATTTTTGCGTTTCCAATGTTCAAATGGTTGATCCGACCGTTCATCTTGTTCTCCATATTAATATGTGCTTGGAGACCAAATTTTACATTTTTCTGAATTTTTTTACTATTTATTAAGCCACTTTGAAAGTTTCTGATCTGGTGGTCCAGAATTTTGGAAACACTGTTTTTACTGTTCACCCAGATCAGCAATTTTCAAAGTGGCTTAATAAATAGTAAAAAAATTCAGAAAAATGTAAAATTTAGTCTCCAAGCACATATTAATATGGAGAACCAGATGAACGGTCGGATCGACCATTTGAACATTGGAAACGCAAAAATGAGTTATAAGCATATGTGGGCATATGCTTATATAAGCATATGTGGGCATATGCTTATATAAGCATAGTAGCCAGCCTATATATATATATATATATATATATATATATATATATATATATTTATAATAGTGGACTACTCCACCGATTTCACAAAACCAAACCTTACATTGTTTGGCAAGTACTGGTACCAATGGTACCAGTCTTGTCTTAGAACAAACAACTACCTAATACAAAGTAAAAAATTGGAACAGATAATTATTAAAATCGGAAACTTTAGTCAAGTAATTTGCTGTATAGATGAACGAATTAGTAGAAATAAAAGTACGAATAAATTTGATTAGTTCGGTTCAGCCGGGTGCACTAATGGGTTGGGCCCAGCTGACCCGCATCTTATTGGTAGGATTTTCTTTACAATCAGACGCCAAACAGTTTGGAGATAAACACTGAAAGTCCATACAAATTAACTATATGTGAATATCGATCTACCATATCTAATGGGAAAGGAAAAAAAAGATGGTCCAACCAAATTTACTTTTTAGAGAAAATACATAGGCTACGCGTATATATTTTGACTAAGATCATTAAAGGAATTTTTTTACAAAAGATGGGTTGGGCCCAGCTGACCCGCATCTTTTTAGAGAAAAATCATTAAAGGAAAATAACATAACACAAAACCAGGCTCTTCCAGTTCACCTCATTCATTTTGACTAAGATCAAGAGAGTATAATTGACACTATTCAATTCAATGAAAATATACTAAATGAAAAAAAAAAAAGACTAAGTAAGAAACAGACGACCAGATAACTATAAGATGCAAAAATTTAGCTGTGCGATAAACAAATTATGAAAATTGGAACAAATATATATATATATATATATATATATATATATATATATAGAGAGACTGGCTAAATTGCTGCCGGCAGCATTCTGGCCAGCTGCTGCCGGGGGCAATTTGGTCATTTCCGATGTTCAAACAACAAATCCGAACCGTTCAACGTGTTCTAAATATTAAAATCTACTTGGAGACCAAATTTTACATTTTTCGGAATTTTTTTACTATTTATTAAGCCACTTTGAAAATTCCAGATCACATGGTCCAGAATTTTGGTGCACTGTTCACCCGGATCAGCCAATTTCAAAGTGGCCTAATAAATAGCTAAAAAATTCCAAAAAATGTAAAATTTGGTCTCCAAGTAGATTTTAATATTTAGAACATATCTGTATAAAAAAATTTGTTGTTTGAACACCGGAAATGACCAAATTGCCCCCGGCAGCAGCTGGCCAGAATGCTGCCGGCAGCAATTTAGCCAGTCTCTATATATATATATATATATATATGGACAGTGCTACGCGTATATAAGGTCCCTCCGTGCTACGGCTCACTTTTTGAGTTTTCAAAATCCTAACGGTCGATCCGAACGTTCAACACGATCTCCATATGAATATGTACTTGCAAACCAAATTTTACATTTTTTAGAATTTTTTTTACTATTTATTAAGCCACTTTGAAAAAACACTAATTTGTACACAACAGTAAACTTTTCTGGACCATTGGATCAGCGATTTTCAAAGTGGCTTAATAAATAGTAAAAAAATTCTAAAAAATGTAAAATTTGATTTGCAACTACATATTCATATGGAGATCATGTTGAACGGTTCGGATCGATCGTTAGGATTTTGAAAAATCAAAAAGTTTGCCGTAGCATGGAGGGGCCCTTATATACGCGTAGCATATTAGCCAGATTCTCTATATATATATATATATATAGAGATAGGCTATGGTGAGTTGTGAAGTAAGATGTCATTTTTACTTCACGCTCATATTTTCATTTTGAAAATGCAAACAACCGATCCGAACCGCTCAACATGTTCTAAATATCGAAATGTGCTTAGAGACTAAATTTTACAATTTTTGAAATTTGTTTACTATTTATTAAGCCACTTTGAAAATCGCTGATCCGGTGGTCCAGAAAATTTTACTGTTTTTTACTGTTCACAGTGGATCAGCGATTTCAAAGTGGCTTAATAAATAGTAAAAAAATTCCAAAAAATGTAAAATTTCTCCAAGCACATTTCAATATTTAGAAAAAGTTGAGCGGTTCGGATCGGTTGTTTGGATTTTTAAAATGAAAATATGACGTGAAGTAAAACGACGTTCTACTTCACAACTCACCATAGCCTATCTCTCTCTATATATATATAGAGTGGCTAAGATCAAAGTGGTATGACCAAGGCCTTTGGTGCTACCAAGTCGTTTTTGGATTTTCAAAGTCCAAACAGTCGATCTAAACCGTTAGATGTGATCTCTATATTAAAATCTGCTTGGAGACCAAATTTTACATTTTTTGGAATTTTTTTACTATTTTTTAAGCCACTTTGAAAATTGCTGATCACATGGTCCAGAATTTAGTTGTACTGTTCACCCGGATCTGACATTTTCAAAGTGGCTTAAAAAATAGTAAAAAAATTCCACAAAATGTAAAATTTGGTCTCCAAGCACATTTTAATATAGATTGAACATCTAACGGTTTGAATTGACTATTTGAACTTTAAAATTGCAAAAACTAATTGGTAGCACCAAGGCCTTGATCATACCACTTTGACCTTAGCCACTCTCTCTCTCTCTCTCTCTCTCTCTCTCTCTCTCTCTATATATATATATATATATATATATATATATATATAGAGTATGGCTAATTTGCTGCTGGTAGCATTTTGGCGAAGTGCTGCCAGCAGCAAATCTGCCATACTGATGTTCAAACAACCGATCCGAACCGTTCAACATGTTCTAAATATTGAAATGTGCTTGGAGACCAAATTTTTCATTTTTTGGAATTTTTTTACTATTTATTAAGCTACTTTGAAAATTCCAGATCATATGGTCCAGACTGTTTTTACTGTTCACCCGGATCTGGAATTTTCAAATGGCTTAATAAATAGTAAAAAAATTCCAAAAAATGTAAAATTTGGTCTCCAAGTACATTTCAATATTTAGAACATGTTGAACGGTTCGGATCGGTTGTTTGAACATCAGTATGGCAGATTTGCTGCTGGCAGCACTTGGCCGAAATGCTGCCAGCAGCAAATTAGCCATACTATATATATATATATATATATATATATATATATATATATATTTTATAAACGTGGACTACTCCACCGATTTCACAAAACCAAACCTTACATTGTTTGGCAAGTACGTACTGATACCAATGGTACCAGTCTTAGAACAAACAACTACTAAAAAATTGGAACAGATAATTATTAAAATCGGAAACTTTAGTCAAGTAATTTGCTGTATAGATGAACGAATTAGTAGAAATAAAAGTACGAATAAATTTGATTAGTTCGGTTCAGCCGGGTGCACTAATGAGTTGGGCCCAGCTGACCCGCATCTTATTGGTAGGATTTTCTTTACAATCAGACGCCAAACAGTTTGGCGATAAACATTGAAAGTCCATACAAATTAACTATATATGTGAAAATCTACCATATCTAATGCGAAAGGAAAAAAAAAGAAGGTCCAACCAAATTTACTTTTTAGAGAAAATACATAGGCCACTTCCTATCTTATTTTTTGGTTTATTATTTTTTGGAATGCTAACTTTAAAAATTTCGGCCCATGCCACCCTATCTTGAGGAGAGAAACGTCCTCAGGCAATTATTCCAACAAATTAAAATCACGATCGCTGTCAAACTATGAAAGACCCGGACTTGTTTGCGTACTGCCAAAAATTGAAAAATACACCATAACCAAAATGACAAGCGTTTTGAAAAGTTGCATTGACGTGGTGGTAAACGGAAGATAAATCATAGTAGAAAAGGCCCACAGGTGTAAACGGAAGATAAACCATTGTAGAAAAGTTTCATGTTCTAAATTGTATTTGTATTTGTTGTCAATTTTTGTAGACTAATAGTACACTTACAGATGCGGTTTGAATACTAAACAAATACGGATACAAATACAAAGATACAGACACTACATATAAATTAGTAAAAATGAACTACATAACATGTTCATAACAAAATTATAAGTTAAAAAAACTATATATTAACGAAACAAAATGAATCACAAATTATAATTATTATAAATTAATAAACTTAAAATTTTTATAAAACATGAAACATAAGCATATATAATTCAATAAGTAGATATAAAATTAAGTGTGTTTGTAATACCATTTTGTATTATAGCAAGTACCTCAGCCCATTAAATGCAGTTTACATAAGGGGAATTCAATTTCTTCAGTTACTTAACCCAACAAAAATCACGCTTTCAAACTATAAAAATTTCAAACATATTCTTTCTGTGTTCCCAAAACTAAGAAATTGTACAGCCTAAATGACAAACCTAACAAGTCATTTTGACTGAGATTAACAGAGTAATAAACGCTATCCTAAGAAGAAAAAAAAAGACTAAATAAAAAGCAGAAGACTAGATATATATGATGCGAAAATTTTGTGGGGCCATAAACAAAATCGGCATCAAAGATTTGTGGAAACTTTAATCAAGTAATTGGTTGTATAGATGAACAGTTAGCTAGGTTGGGTCGGGTGCACTAATGGGTCGGGCCCAGCTGACCCACATCTGCTTGATATCATTTACTTTAAAATCAGAAGCCAAACTTGGAGATGAACACTGGAAGTGGAAGTACATAAAAGCAATTGTGTATGTATACCGTGTGGTCCATATGTAATTAGAAAGAAAAAAAATATGCACTAGTACAAAAAACCCCTTCCGACCCTCAACCACCGACTGTTTTAATATGTAACAGTCGGTGTAGGGACTGCTGGTAAAATTGTAAATAAGAAGAACATCAATACTGACTGGTTCATTACAAAAAACCGTCAGTGAACCAACACTGACTGTTTTTTAAAAAAACAGTCGGTGTTGCTCATACACTACAGCGACTGTTTTTAAAAAAAACAATCGGCGTTGAGCAGTCACCAACACCGACTGTTTTTTTTAAAAACAGTCGGTGTTGCTCACAGCCTACACCGACTGTTTTTAAAAAAAAACAGTCGGTGTAGGTTGTGAGCAACACCGACTGTTTTTTTAAAAAACAGTCGGTGTTGAGCTGTCACCAACACTGACTGTTATTTAAAAAAACAGTCAGTGTTGGTTGACATCCTACACCGACGGTTTGTTTAGAAAAACAGTCGGTGTTTCTCTATGTTGTAATTCATAAAAACCTAGTTTAAAGTCGGGTCTGGTTGAACCGACGGTGTTGGAGGATTTACCGGCTGTTTTTTCTTGGAACCGTCAGTGAGGTTTCTTTTTAACCTCTAAAGAGCTTTCCTTTTCCCAAATATCTCTTTTGATCCGCAGCTTGTAAATTTCATTTCGCTCTTCAGAGGTTCCTTTTAACTTGTAAACAACTTTCCTTCAACTATCTTGACCGCTACTTTCCTTGCTTATTCAACAACAATTAATGTTATTCTGATGTACCAGAACCCGTCCTCCGTGCCCCTACCTTTTTCTAGTACGTTAGGCCATAGGAATTCTATATTCTTGGGGGAGCTTCAAAGCTTGGTTGGCTCTTCGGTGGCCACCTGAAGGAAAGAAAGCCCTATTCTTTGCTATCTGCCACCACTCTCGACACGCACTCCCGGACAGGAATTTTTCCTTGAAAAAGAGGATATCTGCACTATCGTCGTGGAAATTATTTTATTCAGGTAGCTTAATTCGTGTAACTCATTTTCCTTCTAACTATTTCAGATTTCCCTTCCAACTATTTAATTTCCCTTCTAACTATTTCAATTGATAAGGCCATGTATGCTGCCTCCTCAGATTGCTGTCTGAAAAACTAAACCCTAAATCAGCATCTAGCTAGAATTGCATCACATTAGACAGATAACAATACCCAAAGGTGAAAAATACAAGAAAGTAAACATCATATAGCAAAAGTTTGGAATCTCTTGGTTGTTTAGAAAATGATAAAATCAATAGAACGTTAGTGCAGCTAGTGCATGCCCCTGCTTAGATGGGTGTTTATACTTTTTAAACAGGTGCTTGTATTATTATGATATGAATATATATATTAATGAAAGTTGATAATAAATAGTTGTTTTGTTAAGAAACTTAAATTGGCGCTTATAGTTTGGATTCATGCATGCATTTATATTATTACAACATATGCTCCTTTTTATACTAATTAATGATACTGAATAATAAAAGTTGTTGTTTTGTTAATACAATTTTTCTTATGCCTTTGGAGATCAATTGGGTATGCTAATTTTTCCATGTCTAAGGGTATTTTGGTGCTTCTGTTGGGTTCTACAAGAAGTCACTTTATTACCGAAGTTACAATTGCTTGCTTTAGTGTTAATTATGTCTTTAAAATTTAAAATTTGTAATTTGCAAATTGTAGGGCTATTTATAAGGGATTTGGAGATTGTACGCCTTGTTTTATTTCTAAACTCTCAAAGGAGACTGTGCTACTTCAGAAGAGAAGGTAAATTTAATTAAATTTGTTACTGGGTTAGATTAATAGCTTTATGTTGATTGGTATTTCCTTCAACCCCATTATATATGGAATAGTTTGTAGCTTAGTATTATTGTATTGTGCGATCTATCCAATTTGCCTTGAACATTTAGTATACCTTTTAGGTCGATGCCCATTCAAAATTAATCCAATAGGGATTAATTTTGAATAGTTCCCTGTTGGGACTGCTCTTTGAATGTTTTGTCTCATTTAGGATGTGAACACATGTCAGCGGATTTGGTATTTAAGAAAAATTCGGTAGCATTTATCCTTGTTCCCACGAGTACGTATTGGATTTCATCTCCAAACGGATGTGATTTTTACGCGTACTTGGGGAACAAAGAGGAAATGCTGCCGAATTTTTCTTAAATACCAAATCCCGCTGACATGTGCTCACTACTGAGACAAAGCATTCAAAGAGTGGGTTAGGATTGTGCACCAGCCCTATGTAAGCCCCAAATTGTAATTGTAAGAGCCATTCATGACCTCTTACCTAATTATTTTATAATTACAGATGGATCGAGATTGGATGTATGGAGCTCGTAATACCATTGAGTATTTAGACGGTGTGAAAAGTTTCATAAAATTTGCTGAGCAAGACATGAAGACAAAGGGTGACGACACGATTCCGTGTCCTTGTAAAGATTGTTTGAACTTGAAGAGGTTTCGCACTATTGAAACGGTGAAGAACCATTTGATTCGTCGTGATTTTAAAGAGCGATATACACGTTGGATCAGGCATGGAGAGAGTTACGGAGAAACAAGCACCGCTGCCAGTGTTGATAGTGATCGGGAAATGGATGTGAATTATAATTTTAAACCGAATGACAATTTAGGAGAAATGTTTAGTGATGATGAAAATGACAATTTACAAGAGTTGTATGCTGAATATGAAAAATCTTTGTTTCCTGGTTGTGAAAATTTTACAAAAAGGCATGATGTATTAAAATTGTATAATTTAAAAACAAGTAACAGTTGGAGTGATAAAAGTTTTACCGCCTTATTAAAACTCTTAGGACATATTCTCCCAGATGAGAACGAGTTACCAAGATCATATTATCAAGTCAGAAAATTATTGTGTCCTATGGGTCTAGATGTGGAAAGAATACATGCATGTTCGAACGATTGCATATTGTATCGGAACGAGTACGAGAAATGTGAAGTTTGTCCTACATGTGGTGAAACTCGTTATAAAAGAAAAAATCAAACTGACGGTAATAATGATACATATAGAAAAGGACCTCTAGCAAAAGTGTTATGGTATTTCCCCGTGATACCGAGATTCAAGCGTTTGTTCTAAAATTCTAAAGATGCGCAGTTGTTGCGTTGGCATGCCGATGTCCGGAAAACAGACGGAAAACTCAGACACCCTGCTGATTCGCCTCAGTGGAGAAATATTGACAGAAGGTTCAAAAAACAATTTGGTGATGAACCAAGAAACCTAAGGCTTGGTTTCAGTTCAGATGGAGTGAACCCGTTTGGTAACATGAGCAGCAGCATAGCACATGGCCGGTTTTATTGTGTATTTATAACCTTCTTCCCTGGTTAACTATGAAACGCAAGTACATTATGTTGTCGTTGCTAATTTTAGGCCCAAAACAACCCGGAAATGACATAGATGTGTATTTAGCACCGTTGATTGAGGACTTGAAAAAATTATGGTGCGACGTGGTGCAAGTGTGGGATGCATACAGTAAGGAGAATTTCAAATTGCCAGCAATGATATTTTGCACCATAAATGATTTCCCGGCATATGGTAATTTGTTGGGTTATAGTAACAAGGAGAGGAGAGCTTGCCCTGTTTGTGAAGATGATACGGTTGACATTCGGTTACAAAATTGCAAAAAAACAGTGTACATGGGTCACTGTAGGTTTCTTCCTCTTAATCACCCATATCGTAAGAAGAAGAAAGCTTTCAATGGTGATATTGAGACTGGACGAGCTCGTTCTCCGCTGACCGGCAAGCAAGTGTATTCGCGAGTTAAGGGTATCAAAGTTCAATTCGGAAAATTTATTAAGAAAAAAACAGCCCCGGAAGGTGAAACTTGGAAGAAGAGATTAATTTTCTGGGATTTACCATATTGGGAGGAATTACAAGTGCGACATTGCCTTGATTTGATGCACATTGAAAAAAATGTTTGTGAAAGCTTAGTTTGTTTGTTGTTGGGAATTCCGAAAAAGACCAAAGATGGACTAAATGCTCGCAAAGATATGGTCATGATGGGCATAAAATGGAGAGAGGTTGCACCTGAACTGAGAAAGACCAAAGATGGAAAAAATACTCGAACTTACCTTCCTCCAGCTTTGTACAATTTGTCGAAAGAAGAAAAGAGAAGGCTTTGTCAATGCCTTCATAGTGTTAAAGTTCCTTCTGGATATTCTGCTAACATAAAAAAGTTGGTGAATGAAAGATTTAAAATTAATCGGGATGAAGTCTCACGACTGTCATGTTTTGATGACACAAATGCTACCTATTGCAATCCGTGGTATACTTCCGGAAAAAAGTACGGTTACCAATTTTAAAACTTTGTTTTTTTCTTTAATGCAATTTGTAGCAAGGTTTCGATCCCAAAAGTTTGGATGAATTGCAGCGTGATGTTGTCGTCACTTTATGTGAGCTTGAAATATACTTCCCGCCGACCTTTTTTGATATCATGGTTCACCTAATTGTTCACCTGGTCTATGAAATTAAGCTTTGTGGTCCTGTGTTCTTGCGGTATATGTATCCATTCGAGAGATACATGGGTTTCTTGAAGGGATATGTAAGAAACCGATATCGGCCCGAGGGGAGTATTGTGGAAGGTTATATTGCAGAGGAGGCTATCGAATTTTACAATAGTTATATAGCAGATGTACAACCTATTGGTATTCCTAAATCACGCCATGAGGGCCGGGTTGAAGGTGTAGGAACCATTGGTTTGGAACCAATAGAGGCTGATAAGTCTTTGCATGAAAAAGCACACCTGTTGGTCTTACAACACATGACATACATCTCTCCTTACATTAACGAGCACAAGACCATTTTGAAAGAACTGAATCCGACGAAAGGAGACTTGTGGATTACCAAGGAACATAATAATAAGTTCGCATAATGGATCAAAAATAGAGTTATTCGACAAAGCGAGAATGAATTGGCAGATAAATCTATAAAATGGTTAGCAAGAGGTCCAACTATTATTGTGAGTACGTACCAAGCATATGACATCAATGGGTACACTTTTTACACAATAAAACAAGATGAAAAAAGCATTAATCAAAGTAGCGGTGTAACTCTGGTAGCTACTTCAGAAGAATTCTCCAGATCTAAAGATGCCCGGGCAGTACATGCGAAAAACTCGTACTATGGTCAAATAGAAGAAATATGGGAGCTCGATTACGTCAAATTAAAGATTCCGTTATTCCGGTGTAAATGGGTTGATAACCGCCGGGGTGTTCAAGTGGATAAGTACGGATTTACTATCGTGGATTTGGAAAAATTGGGATATAAGAATGATCCATTCATACTTGCCAATCAAGCCACCCAAGTCTTCTATGTTGAGGATCCCCTTAATAGTAAGTGTCGTATTGTCCTTCACGGTAAAAGACGCATAGTGGGCGTTCAAGATGTGGTTGATGAGGAAGAGTTCAATTATTTTGAAGAAACACCCCCATTCTCTGTTGGCGTGCCATCTAACGAAGTGAGACTTGATGATGTTGATGATGCGAGTTATTTACGGCAGGATCATCAAGATGGAGAATATGTGAATTAATTAATCAGTCAATGTGTTATATTAAGGTATAGTGTATATATATTTTAGGCAAATTCTTCTATGGCATAAGGACCTATTTGTAAAATGAGCATATTTTCATTTTCAAAGTTCAAACAGTCGATCCGACCGTTCAACATTTTCTCCATATTACAATGTACTTGAAGGTCAAATTTTACATTTTTTTGAATTTTTTTTACTATTTAAAAGATGGGTACAAAATTCAATGGTCTGAATTTGACTAGTTTTGTAAAATACTTAATAAATAGTAAAACAAATCCAAAAAATGTAAAATTTGACCTCCAAGTACATTGTAATATGGAGAAAATGTTGAACGGTCGGATCGACTGTTTGAACTTTGAAAATGAAAATATGCTCATTTTACAAATAGGTCCTTACGCCCATAGAATCATCCCTCTATATTTTATGTGAATTAATTAATCAATGTTATTTGCATAAAATTATTTTAATATTGCTGTATGTATATTTATTGCTGGAAAAAATTTGATTCTACACCGACTGTTTTTGGGTAGAAGCCGTCAGTATAGTGTCCTACACCATCCTTTTTTGTCGAAAGCCGTTGGTATTACTTTTTTTGACCGACTGTTTTGTTTATTACGGAGAAGACAGTCGGTTTTTTATTGCGCGCGATTCTTTCTTTCGATCAGCCGCCAAGTCCTTCGAAATTTCAATTCCCTCTCCGAAATTTCAATTTGCGTTAAACCCTCTTACCCTTTCTCTCCAATGCAGAAAATTTCATAACCCGTCTCACTTTGGCCTCCGCTCTTCCTCTTTGAGACGAACCCTAAGATCCGCCCCGCTCGCTCAGCCCCGCTCCGCCTATCCTCAGCCCCGCTCGCTCAGCCCCGCTCAGTCCCCCTCAGCCCCGCTCAGTCCCGCTCGGCCCCTCTTGCTAAACCCAGCTACATCTCCTCGTACTCTTTCGACACCAAAACAGGTTTTCTAACTGTTAACCTGACCCAACCCTGCTATGCCCGCTATGCCGACACCAGTCTCGCCTACTTCGACAATTACATAGCGGGGAACCTCAGTTTTAGGGATTTGAATAGGGTAAGGGAATAATCGAAGAGAAGGGAATAATCGGCATTGGAGCAGGAGGAACTCTTTACCCGTTAAGGGAATAATCGAAGAGAAGGGATCCGAACTAAAATTGGGACTCTGGTTTACCTCTATTTGAGGTAATGTCAACTTATTATTTTATTTTTTTCATTGCAACCTGATGTCATATCATATCAGATACCCCCCTTCTCTTTTCTTTGCATTTTAATTAGTTCTATATATATGTTAACAATGTTAGAATTTAGAAAATAAAATACAATTTGGAAATTTTGCATGATTTAAGTTTAATTCATTTGAAATATCATTTGGGAAGATAGGAAAACCAAAAAATCTCCATTCAGCTGTCTTTTTTTGTGTGTGATTATTTAGCATTAATTGGGATGGTTGGGGAATTTAGCGAGTTCATATCCTTTTAGGGGCTTAATTTTCATTCAGACCCTGACAAACTTTGGAATTCTCTTGATACCCTTAATTTTAGGAACTGCTTCAACTTCTGCCTTTTTAAACTACTTATGTATTGAACCATCTTTGTTAGCAAATAAAGGAAAATTTGTAATTAGTAAACTGGAGATCAGGGCTGCTGCTGTATTTTATCATTGCTGCTGTATTTTATCATAGCAAAAGCTTGATATCTCACTTTCAATTGACAAATGTACTTCAATTGCAGGTAATCTCACCTTGCTATCTCACTTGTAATGTTGAAGATAGAGGAGCACATCAAGATGGCAAACGCTAGGATATGGCCGAGGAAGAAGGACGAATCAGTCCACTGTGTTCTTCTGTTAGAGGACCACATGAAGATGTAGTTGGATTCTGCTGTTGATGAAATCTATCTCAAGTTTTCTCTCCCAACTAAAATTAATAAGGATTTTGTCAAAATCGAAGACACATTCGAAAGTTTCATTCAATGGCCGAAAGATTAGATTATTTTGAACGAGGTAAAATATTTTTTTATTTATTATGTATTTTAATTTGAAAATTACACTGATGTTTCAATAACCCTACTGTTAATAGTGATTTTCAGCCCTTTCCTGGTATTTTCAGCACTTTCCTGTTAACAGTGTTGTGTTCAAAAGGATGTACCTATTGACTTGTTCATCTCTCTCTCTTTATCTGTTGTGTGGCTTGACAACTGAAGGCTTTCTTTGACTTGCTTGCTTTGCTGTCTCATTAAATTAAATCTGACCAGATTAATAACTCAATTTTACCTCTTGAATTGTTGAAATTAAAGTTCTGTCAATGCTGTTGCATTCCATGGCCTCTGACCTGAAAAACATGGTTTCTACCTTAATTCTAGAGGTCATATACCACATATTCAGTGCTTTATAGATCCTGGGTGCTTGATGTAATGTTTCTGGCACTGGTACCAGTCGGTACGAGTGTTATTTTGCATACTAGTACATACTGTTATAGACACTATTTTATTTAGTAAGATACATTGTGATCTGAATGAATTAATGTTTCTTGTTGATTAACTATATATTGCTATGCTTTGTGTGCTACTCTTCTTGAATCAGTCTTAGGCTTTATATATTTAAATGAAAACCCACTCTTTGATTTAAATTCAGCAAACCGCCTAAAGCAATGTCTATAACATCATAAATTTAGTGTAATCAACAATATCTTATTACGTCTATCACAATTATTGTTATTTAACAAGTTGTTATTTTGTTCTAGTGTATAGACCAAGATGTTTCAATGCCCGCGTCGGCATCTAATGAAGTGGCGAAATCCATGCATCGTAAGGCGCTTATTCCAAAGAAATTGTTAGCGAAGGTGGGACCTGAGTTCATAGCCATAAACGAGAGGGTGATGAGAGAACCGCATGATAAGAATGAGTTCCTCTTGGAAATTAAGGAGGGTGTGTTACTTCCTCAGTCGACGCTAATCAACTTAGGTTTTAATGACTTGACGGATCTAGCGAAGCAAGACATGCTCGATGTTTCAATAATATCCGTGTGGGTTATGTGAGTTTCTTTAACTTTATATGCATAGTGATTAATTTCAAAATTAACTCATTTCAACATTTACGTAATTTCAAGATTTATAGATATATGTTTAATTAATTGGGTCCTTTTAAGATTCAGTTGGTGTACCCACTTCCCTCTGCTCGTGTCATAGAAGAAACTAAACAGATAAGACTTGTGCATTTTGTTCATGTACAGAAACTAAATTTTAACCCAAGTGCTTTGATGCTAAATTTTAAATAGGTGCACAAAAGTTAAAGTTCAATCTGTCTTTCTTCACTCCATCAAAATTAATATTTTATATTATTTCTAACAACGAAGGGTCAGACAGGTCACTGACTTACAATTAACGCCTTCATTTAATCTGGCTTCGTGGGCCCCTTTCCAGTGTCTCATCAATTTGACGGTCCATTTCTTCGCAAACGGCCCGTTCAATCCTTTTTTTTTTTTTGGAAATTAAATCTTGACATAGGCTGCCAAGGTACTTCCTTCAGTCCTCCTTCTCAACCACTGACAAGTTCAGTCAATTTGGGCAGCACCATCAGCAACCATTAGATTAAAAGGTTGATTGAGATCCTGATAATCTCAAACTTAAATTTGATATTGCTCGCATCTGACCGTGTGAACTTGGGAATTTTATTCATTTTGATGCTATACTATTCACAAAATTTAGTTTACACAGCTATATATACTATTCACAAAATTTAGTTTGATGCTCATTAGTGTGAAATTGGGAAATTTTGGAAATTAAATGATGCTGTATTTTTATGCAAAACTGGGGCAATACCACCGATTTCATTACAATTAACTTATTTCAACATTTACGTAATGATTTTCAGATATTTAAAGAGACTTGTCACCGATCTAGGTCGCGAGGCTGACGTCGGTTTTTTAGACCCTAGTAGAATATCTTCAGCACTTTTTAATTCTGCTGAAAAGGAAGCCGCTTCAAGTTACTTGCTCGAGTCATTGAATAATATGCAGGATAAGAAATTTATCCTTGGACCATACTTTCAGAGGTAAAGTTGTTACTTTTATTTGCTTAATTTATATACTTTTAACGACATATGTAGCTTGATTATTACCATGTATGATTGTAGTAAACACTGGGCGCTTCTCATTTTTGTCATGCGTGATAATATGGTATATGTTATTGATTCTCTACCGCCAAAGGAACCAAGTTACGATATCACGTTGCCATTTAAAGAGTGAGCAATACTATTTGTTGGTAATTGCTAATTTCATTTACGTACAATCAACGTACTATTTGTTGGTAATTACTAATTAATTCATTGACATTTAATAAATTTCAGCATTTTTGAATCTTATGTGGAGGCCGGAGGAGTGCACAAGGAGGGATCAACGGAATGCGAGTGGAAATTCATCAAGGTGTCAACTTCTACACTTGAGTTTTAATTTGATACTTAATTTTTTCAAATCCGTTTACAACACAAATATTTGAATAGCTCTCTTCATATAGTCAAATATTAACTAGTTAGCATTAGTATTATTCCCTTCATATACTTAAATTACAACGTACTATTTGTTCTCAGTTTTTTTATAACTCAGGCCCATCAACCCTAGCCTGATTTGACATCATCTTTTCAAATTCATTTTTCTGTTTTTTAAAGGAAACAAAATTCGAATGAGCATTTATTTTTGTTCCCTTGCTGTCCAGAAAAGCATCTATCTGTAAAATCAATAAGTAAATTTTCTTTGGTACTGTCTTTCAACCACTGTTTTGGAAAAAAATCCAGAACTATCGGGTCGCAACTATTAGCTGCGCTACCAATATTTTTTCGTGTAAATTGAGATTAATTCAACTACATGTAATTTGACGGAATCGATGTTTAAAAAGAATTTCAATGAATGTTGCGCATCGAATAGCTGCGCAACTAGCCTGCTGGTCACTTGGTTGCAAACCTGGTAATTTTGGATTTATTTTCCCAATGCAGTGGTTGTTCAGTTTATTTTTTTAAATATGGTAAGAAAAAAATTCGGGCAGTTCTGTGCTAAAAGGTCCAATTATTGTGAATTATTATGAATTTGTTACCAACTAAATTCTCAAATGATGCCCCCCAACAGAAACAAAAAACAAAAGAAAAAGAGAAAGGAGCTTAATTATAGCTACATAATCTTAATTATTGATTTTACTTAAATGGAATATTTCAGAGCTCTAAGCAAGAAGGCGGCAAGGTGTGTGGATTTTACGTCATGAAACACATGCAAGACCTAGTCACTACGCAATTTGATGTATTTCCTAATGTATGAATTTTATAATAGAACTTGATTAATTTTTCATATAGATTGAATATAATTAACTTCTCAATTTGTATTCATGCAGTGTGATTTACCGATAGGAAAATATACGTCGACGCAACTTCATGCAATAACACGACAATGGTGTGCATTTTTTTGGACAACTTCTAAACTATTTATAAGAAATGCAATATATGTTGTTATGTTCATATGCATATTTTGATGATGTGTTATATATGTAAATTTTGTTATAGTGTGTTTTTTGTGAATGAAATATAAGTTATGTTGTTTATATTGTGTTTTATTATTGTTTGTGTTGCTCAAATTATTTGCATGGTATCCTAATTAATGTTAATGAATGCCGAATATTAATATATTGCTAGCAAAATATGGAGGCTAGCCCCGATACAAACAGAACCATGCCAAATTTTATACAAACACCGACTGTTTTTAGGATCGACAGTGATTATTTTAGAACAAACTATGACTATATTTCAGAACTACACCAACTGTTTTTAAAGAAAACAGCCGGTGTAGGCGGCCTACACCGCCAGTTTTTTAAAGAAAACAGCCGGTGTAGAAGGCCAACACCGACTGTTTTTGACAGAAAACAGCCGGTGTATGCAGCCAACACCGACTGTTTTTTACAGAAAACAGCCGGTGTAGGCAGCAAACACCGACTGTTTTTTCAGAAAACAGCCGGTGTAGGCAGCCAACACCGACTATTTTATTCAGAAAACAGCCGGTGTTGGTACCTACACTGACGGTTTATTTAAACCGTCGGTGTTAGTTGTCTACACTGACTGTTATTTATCCGTCAGTAAAGATATACCTATACTGGCGGCGCCATCACTGACGCCTTAATAACAGCCGGTGTAGGGATTTATTAAAATATTTGGCATACACAAATACATACATAGGCACCAATTTGTACAAGATAAGAATGCTAGCTAGAGCAAAAGATGATATGCTAGGAGAGGTTGCTATGCACCCTCGGTTCCTTTCTCAGTCACCATTCTCTAATTCAATGCATTTTGGGAATCTTCTTATCCCATCTTTCTTGAAAACAACATCTAAACATAGTTTCTTGTAATTTTGTGTCTGATAAAGATGCTTGTATAATAAAATTAATAATGTCTATTTTAATTGCTGAAAAGTCTATCTTAATATAACCAATTATTTTTAATTAGAAATATAATAAAAACTAAGCCGAACAAATATAATAAAAGCTAATATAACGTTTTTTATAATAATATTCATGCAATAGCATTGTACAACATCCAACAAAACATATATTACTTAGTACTAAGGAAATCATCATTAAACAACACTATCAATAAAAAAAAGGAATACACTAATTGTTTTAATCAAAATTATTATAAATAAATCGAAAGGTTAAAAATTATGTTGTTTCAAAACAAAATTTAGTGCTTTTTCAGAAATAAGGTCAATACACATTCAATTATATTATACGATCGGGTAGGGTTTAATCAATATATTTTTAAAATTGATTGTATTTGGAGGGTTAATTAAAATTCAATCCGTAACTAACTAAATATTTTTGTAATCCATTATTTTCACATCGGGTTGTTCAGGTTGAGCAAATTTAGGTTATTCTTTTAATCCGTTATTTTTTTAAAATTCAGGTTGATTGCTTGTATTTCCTAGTGAAAGCTCTCAAATTTTTGAACTTTTTATTTCATATTTGTCACACTGAAACCTAGCTAGTAGGAGAGTTTGAATCCTCCAAAATAGATTCAGCATAAAAATCAGACTACCAAGCGGGCATGCAATTCTGGATCTAATTAAAACCGAATTGTCAAAGCTTCTCTCTTTAGATTTTTTCTGAACTCCCAAACAAGCTCATATATATATACTGTGCACAATAGAATGGATATTGATTAAACAAAAAACTGGACTGTGAAGTCCAACTCTGCAATATATATATATATATATATATATATATATATAGAGAGTGGCTAATATCAAAACGTTTGTTCCTAGCCCCCGGTGCAACCAAGTTGTTTTCGGGTTTTCAAAGTTCAAACGGTCGATCCGAACCGTTCAACATGTTCTCTATATTGAAATGTGCTTGGAGACTAAATTTTATATTTTTTGGAATTTTTTTGCTATTTATTAAGCCACTTTGAAAATTGCTGATCACATGGTTCAGAATTTAGTTGCACTGTTTTTACTGTTCACCCGGATCAGCAAATTTCAAAGTGGCTTAATAAATAGCAAAAAAATTCCAAAAAATGTAAAATTTGGTCTCCAAGCATATTTTAATATAGATTAAACATCTAACGGTTCGCATCGACCGTTTGAACTTTGAAAACCCGAAAACAACTTGGTTGCACCGGGGGCTAGGAACAAACGTTTTGATATTAGCCACTCTCTATATATATATATATATGGGGCTGGCTACTATGCTTATATAAGCATATGCCCACATATGCTTATAACTCATTTTTGCGTTTCCAATGTTCAAATGGTCGATCCGACCGTTCATCTTGTTCTCCATATTAATATGTGCTTGGAGACCAAATTTTACATTTTTCTGAATTTTTTTACTATTTATTAAGCCACTTTGAAAATTGCTGATCTGGGTGAACAGTAAAAACAGTGTTTCCAAAATTCTGGACCACCAGATCAGAAACTTTCAAAGTGGCTTAATAAATAGTAAAAAAATTCAGAAAAATGTAAAATTTAGTCTCCAAGTACATATTAATATGGAGAACAAGATGAACGGTCGGATCGACCATTTGAATATTAGAAACGCAAAAATGCTTATTTAAGCATATGTGGGCATATGCTTATATAAGCATAGTAGCCAAGCACTATATATATATATATATATATATATTTATGGCTACTTTCAGGGGGCATTTCGGTAAAATGGTTGCTTGAAGCCAGCGCATTTCTGTAAAATGTATTGTACATATTTTGTATTTTTTTTTGCTACAGATATAAGGAAAAACTTAGTGAGCATTTTAATGTTTAGATATTATGTTTTTAACATATATTTCGAATGACAGTTGTTGACTCTCTTAAAAGATACAAAATAATTTTCTATAATATATCGAAATGAGAATCTTTTAATTTAAGATAAATTACATCAAAAAAATTATATTTAGTTAAATATTTTTAATTAACTAATTGGTTAATTTTTTTGGGCAAATGATTCATTACTATACTTATGACGCATACTCCACTACAGTAGATTAGACTTTCTGCGACTGGTTTTCCGGTTGCAGAAAGTCAAGGCGCCGGTCGCAGAAAGATGATTCCGGTCGCTGAAACCCCGGTCGCTGTAAGCATTGTCGCAGATACTCTTCTGATGATGTCACCGGTCGCTGAATGACGTCATCCGATCGCTGATACTTTTTTTGCGACCACTTTTTTTTTTGTCGCTGTTATTTTTTCTGACGTCAGAAAAAGGTATCTGCAAAAACGGTCGCTGATACTTAAAACCGGTCGCATAAAGTCTTCTGTCAAGTTTTTGAATTTTTTTTATTATTAAATTTGCACCATTTAATAATTGGTACGACACGTACCAACATACAACACAAAAATACAAATAAATTTAAACGTAAACATCAATATATACAATAAATAAACATACAAATCCAGATGCGTGCAAAATAAATCCAGCAATAAATTAGAGACTAATAATGTACAACAGAGGCTGCCTCCTTGGCAACTGCTTCAATTCATTTTCACCACATGACATTATATTCACAACATTACATATGCACAGATTCCACTATAACTAAAATATCAATCAACCAACTGCTTAATGCTTCAGCACTAGCTGTAGAATGATACAAACTTGAATTAGAGCAACAGTTGATTTTAGATATCAATTCTTCATCAACCAAATGTTCTCTCGCTGATGTAGCACATGTGAAGGAATCCATCCTCATCCTTGTACCCTTCATATATGGAATCCATCATACTCGCTGCAATTATCATTTCACACAATTTTTATTTCCAGTTCCCGCAAATTTGAATTTAGTAACAAATCAAAGGGGTTGAAATGAAGAGACCTGTTTGGGGAAGAGTGTTTTTGACAAAGACAAAGAGAGCCTTTCCAGAAAATTAATTTGGGGGCTTTTCATGAAATTAAGTTGATGAATTTGATGAATTTGGGGATTTTTTTGGTATTTCATAAAATTAGTTGCGTTGAATTCCATGGTTTTTTTTTTTGGTATTTCATAAAATTTACTTGAAATTTCAAGTATTTAGTTTCATGAATCTCATGAATTCTAGTATTTTGCTTGTTGATAGAATTAATTGAGTAAATTGTTTTTATTTTTACCTAATTAGAACTAATTGAGTAAATTGTTATAATTCGGCGTTGTCCTTTGGACTCAGCAGCAAGCGAGGACTAGCGAGTCAGTATTTTATCATTGGAAACTGAGGCATTCCTGTAGTAGGAATTAATGCTTTGGATTTAAATTCAGTTATGTATATTTTTCACTGGTATATTCCTGTAGCAGGAATTCATAACTTCAAGCGTGTGCTCCAAATTTCTACTTACTTTCCACAATTTGCTAGAATGGTTCGCTCTTAGAATATCAAATTACCAAGGTCTTTTACCAAACCGCACCAAGCAAACAGAAAAACAGAATTATTTACACCAGAATTAATTTAAATTAAGTTAAATTAAAAATAACCAGATCAAATAAATAATCTAAGCCTTCTAAAATCATATCACGATAAGAAAAGTGTTAGTGGCTAAGTGTGCTCTTGCACACAATATTTGCTACCTTGTTACTTTTGTTAGGAAAATATAAATAGTTAAAAAAATAATATAAATAAACAAACACTTCCCTTTAAAGGAGCAGTCAATACTCAATACTTGACTAGATAAGTTTTCTGCGGAACTAACAGACACATTTAAAAACGCAATAAATACACATCATTTAATTGATGCTGATGATTAGTCAAGTCTCTCTACAATTATGTCCACATATATTTTCTTTCCAATCGCAGTCACTCTATAATCTACATAAGTATTTTCTGGTAATGATTTTAACAGAGCAGTTTTGACTTCATGCAACACACAGACAATAGAATCAAAACCGCACTGCATAAGCTTTGTATGCTGCATTAAGCAAAATCTGCTAAGTAGCAAAAAGTTCTTTGTTGCTGATTCAAGGAAAGAAGGGGCCCGCTATCAGCATCATAGGCCTTCTTTTTTGCTACAATTGTTCATCACGAGACAAAGATAACATAATGGAAAATAAAATTATGTAGTCATTAACAAGTATTTGATTTGACTGTTCTAAGTCAATCCAAAAACACTACAATTAAATATTCGGAAAGGTTGAGGCCCAAAAGAACCCCATAATATTATAGGGTTATTTGATATTTATTAGTTCGCATCTTTTCTTCCTAAACTGTAGAGAACCAATTATTTATTCTGATTGAAGAGCAAAAGATGATATGCTAGGAGAGGTTGCTATGCACCCTCGGTTCCCTTTCTCAGTCACCATTCTCTAATTCAATGCATTTTGGGAATCTTCTTATCCCATCTTTCGTGAAAACAACATCTAAACATAGTTTCTTGTAATTTTGTGTCTGATAAAGATGCTTGTATAATAAAATTAATAATGTCTATTTTAATTGCTGAAAAGTCTATCTTAATATAACCAATTATTTTTAATAAGAAATATAAATAAAAACTAAGCCCAACAAAACATATATTCATGCAATAGCATTGTACAAAATCCAACAAAACATATTTTACTTAGTACTAAGGAAATCATTCATTAAACAACACTATCAATAAAAAAAAGGAATAAACTAATTGTTTTAAGCAAAATTATTATAAATAAATTGAAAGATTAAAAATTATGTTGTTTCAAAACAAAATTTAGTGCTTTTTTTAGAAATAAGGTCGATACATATTCAATTATATTATACGATTGGGTAGGGTTTAATCAATATATTTTTAAAATTGATTGTATTTGGAGGGTTAATTAAAATTCAATCCGTAACTAACTAAATATTTTTTTAATCCGTTATTTTCACATCGGGTTGTTCAGGTTTATTTAGGTTATTGTTTTAATCCGTTATTTTTTTAAAATTCAGGTTGATTGCTTGTATTCCCTAGTGAAAGCTCTCAAATTTTTGAACTTTTTATTTCACATTTGTCACACTGAAACCTAGCTTAGTAGGAGAGTTTGAATCCTCCAAAATAGATTCAGCATAAAAATCAGACTATCAAGCGGGCATGCAATTCTGGATCTAATTAAAACCGAATTGTCAAAGCTTCTCTCTTTAGAATTTTTCTGAACTCCCAAACAAAAAACAGGACTGTGAACACCAACCCTGCAATATATATATATGACTACTTTCAGTGGGCATTTCGGTTAAATGGTTGCTTGAAGCCAGCGCATTTCTGTAAATGTACATGTTTTGTATTTTTTTTGGCTACAGATATAAGGAAAAATTTAGAGACCAATGGCTTAGTCAACTAATCCAACAATCTGAAATCTCGCTATTAAGCTACAAAAACTTCCAAATAAACTTGTTGATATATTAACAAAAGGACAATTTTATTGAAACTTCACTTTGACCATAGGGCAACAGTGAAAATGAAATCATTGAAGAAAATAACAACAGGACTTAACAATGCGTAGAAATTTGGTACAAACCTTATTGTTGGACTACAATTGTATTTGAATTTTGAATTTGCACATCACTTCAGATATATAACAGATGTGCAACTACAACAAAAATAAGAATTTCACAATAATAAACCTAAAAAAATATATAAATTACAAAAAATAGATATTAATAAATCTGTATATTCTAGCTGTTTGATATTCGTAATCCTTAATTCTAACAAAAGGAAATTGCCAAATTTGATTCGGAAGCTGTACCTCACAAAAAGAACGAAGTTTGGCTGCTAGATCATAAATCTTAAAATTAAATCAAAGAATCATGTCCGTTCATTTAAATTTATACAAAAAAAGTGGCTAGAGAGCCGATTACAAACCATTTGGGTTAATGAAAGCAGTGATTCCAAATTTTTTGAATTGCTGTACCAAATCTTCTACTAAACAGTGAAATGAAAGTTTGAGAAAAAAATGCAGACCAATCCCTTGCCACCCTATCCTTCTTGAGAAAAAATGCAGACTAATTTTCTTTATTAGTAAATATTTTGTTTATTAGTAAATATTAGAAATGAGTATTTTCTTTAAGTTACAAAATCTGGAATTAAATTTCCTTATTTAACAATTAATACCTTCTATTATATAATCTGAAAATATAAATCATTAATAAAATATTTCCTTAGGTCTATTAAAATCTGAAACTATGTTATATTAATTTCACTTAATTTTCTTCTGAGATCATATAATATGATATGTAATTTATTTTAATAAATTCTGGAAAGGTTATTGTGTAGAAACATTTTGTGAGCATTAAAATTTATATTGTTGATTCCAATTAATTATATAAATATTTGTGAGAAAAATGTTAGTAAGCATTCATAATTTAATATCGATAGGAAGAATTCCTTAGTCTTATTTTTATATTGATCATGTAATTGTTATATTATCTTAATAATGAAAAATAATGTCAAAATAGTGAGGTTCTTTTATAGATTTAAAAATAAATCCAGCAATTATTAAAATTAGAAAACTTTGAAACTAAGATATTATCTCACTAATTTCATACTAAATTATGATGCACAATATAAGGGTTAGGATCAGTAACATGTGAATATACTAACAGGTAGTATTAAGGAATTTTAGGATATGAGAACAAGTAAATATTTCTAAATAGATATATGTTTATTTACTAGGTTTGACTTTTGAAGATTTAAGAGACGTAAGAGACGACTAGGAATTTACTCATCTATCAGGTTCGGGTTTCCTGGACATAGTCAAATTGTTACTTATCGTTTTGTTTGTATTTATTTATTTATGGAATTATTCATGTTGAATCGAACCATCCCTCTGGCTTTGTTTAGAATACTAGGATAGGATTATTTGTTTGATCAACGGACTTATAGGATGTGTTGTGTTTAGTATGACTTTTGTGTGATTAAATGAAACGAATGTGGAATGTAATGGATGAGTTAAAGGAAAGGGGCCAATATGCGTTGAACGTATGTTGAAATGTATACATTGGATCTAGGATTGGACCACTCGTTAATGTGGCGTTGGTTGGCCTTCCCGTCACGGTTCAATATTTTGCTGTGGTTCGAGTCCCGATTGAGTGAGACAGTTGAACTAGTGGTGGTTAGAGTCCCATTAGTGAGACGCCAATAGCTGGGGTGGCTCGAGTCCCCCTAGTGAGGCAAAGAAGATCTAGCGGTGGTTCGAGTCCCCGTCTAGTGGCACGCCCAAGATCTAGTGGGGTTTGAGTCCCCCTAGTGAGGTAGTTAAAAACTTGAAATATAACTAAAGAAGTGTGTGTGTGTGTGTGTGTTTTTTTTTTTCAATTATAGCATTGCATGTGAGGATATAATTTTAATATCAGGTTTTGTGTTCATAAGTGAATTTGACAAACTCCGGGACTGAAACTAAATCATGTACTGAGAGACTGTTCGATCTCTCACCTGCTCCACTTTTAGGTGGCTTCCAGGAAGTGATGAGGACGACAATGACTACAAATAAATGGGACCTAGATCAAGAAGTCAACGAGCGGAGGTAATGAAGAAGAGGCGCCTAAGGAAAGATCATGAGTAAGCGCAAGCGGAAGGATCCATTTTTTAATTAGATGCCACTTATGTTCATTTTTAATTTCGTATGTTTATTTTTCAATAAATTTGATGCACTTGAACAGGCATGGAAGTGGTCATTTCACTAGCCATGTTTGTCAAGATCGTTTGTAGAACCCATTTGCTTATGAAATTAATATGGCATTTATGGATGTTATTGATAGTGTATGTGATGTGTGTACGCCTTACGTAGAAATACGTGACGGGTTGTCTTGGAGTGTGACAGTTATCCATGGTTGTCTAAAAATGAAAAGCTGATCACCCACAGATAAAACATGTTAGTAATAGAATTTAAAGCAAGCATATCTCATGAAATGTATATGTATGTTGTATATTTCGTTGAATTAAGAATATATGTGTGTGAAATTAATGTTGAATTTATTAATTGTTTCAGTTTGTTGAATGTTGAATGAATATGATTGATTTATGTATGTTGTGATGTTGAATAATTATTGAATTATGAATGTATAATATTAATGATATGTTGAATGCCTAGTAAATATGGATGCTAGCCAATTATAAATCGAATTCCAAAAACAAATTTTCACGGTTCTAAATAACAAACTATGCATGGTTTCGAAAATAATACACGGATGCCAAATAGAAACCATGTTCATATTTAACATTCAGTGATTGAAATTTGTCATTCTCATTCACTATGTATATTTCATGAGTAAGTTGTATATAACGCAAGTAAAAAATAGAGATATTGAATTTGTTTATTATTTTATTGTTATTATGTCTAAGATACAATAATTTTAAGATTTATATATCTATCATGGCGACATTGGTATTGCTTCTTATTACCCAGATTATTGAATTTTTTTCTTATTAATTAATAGTTTCTTATTTTGTCAAAGATACAGACAACAACGATTAAAAAAATTTAAATATATTCATTAAATCTTCTACCACGTACAAACAATGAATCAGTTGAATTATTTACTATAACTATATATAAAAAATATGGGTTACATTTTGAGCGTAATTATGTAAAATGATATAATTTTTTTAGTGCATGTTTGAATTTATTTTTGTTATACAATTTTTCTAAAAGTGCACAGAATAATATGATTAAAATTTGATTGGAAAATTACCTGACTTTTGTAGAATTTATTTGGATTAATGGATTGATTAATTAACCGACGGAAATTTTGAAATCCGAAAAAAAAACAAAAAATAATTGATTGACTATATTTATATATTGATTTATAAGTGTGGGCCTCTCTGGGCTGATATGAAAGAAAACAGTGGACCTAAAGGCACGGGCTGGGCCACTGATACATTCTATGCGGATGTGACCTTTATCGATAAAGGTCCCATCCGCATAGAACGTATGGAATAAACCATTAAAGGAAAATAACAGAACACAAAACCAGGCTCTTCCAGTTCACCTCATTCATTTTGACTAAGATCAAGAGAGTATAATTGACACTATTCAATTCAATGAAAATATACTAAATGAGAAAAAAAAAGACTAAGTAAGAAACAGACGACCAGATAACTATAAGATGCAAAAATTTAGTTGTGCGATAAACAAATTATGAAAATTGGGACAAATATATATATATATATATATATATATATATATATATATATATATATATATATATTTATAATAGTGGACTACTCCACCGATTTCACAAAATCAAACCTTACATTGTTTGGCAAGTACTGGTACCAATGGTACCAGTCTTGTCTTAGAACAAAAGACTACCTAAATACAAAGTAAAAAATTGGAACAGATAATTATTAAAATCGGAAACTTTAGTCAAGTAATTTGCTGTATAGATGAACGAATTAGTAGAAATAAAAGTACGAATAAATTTGATTAGTTCGGTTCAGCCGGGTGCACTAATGGGTTGGGCCCAGCTGACCCGCATCTTATTGGTAGGATTTTCTTTACAATCAGACGCCAAACAGTTTGGAGATAAACACTGAAAGTCTATACAAATTAACTATATGTGAATATCTACCATATCTAATGGGAAAGGAAAAAAAAGATGGTCCAACCAAATTTACTTTTTAGAGAAAATACATAGGCCACTCCCTATCTTATTTTTTAGTTTATTATTTTTTGGGATGCTAACTTTAAAAATTTCGGCCCATGCCACCCTATCTTAAGGAGAGAAAGGTCTCCAGGCAATTATTCCAACAAATTAAAATCATGATCGTTGTCAAACTATGAAAGACCCGGACTTGTTTGTGTACTGCCAAAAATTGAAAAATACACCATAACCAAAATGACAAGCGTTTTGAAAAGTTGCATTGACGTGGTGGTAAACGGAAGATAAATCATAGTAGAAAAGGCCCACAGGTGTAAACGGAAGATAAACCATAGTAGAAAAGTTTCATATTCTAAATTGTATTTGTATTTGTTGTCAATTTTTGTAGACTAATAGTACACTTACAGATGCGGTTTGAATACTAAACAAATACGGATACAAATACAAAGATACATACACTACATATAAATTAGTAAAAATGAACTACATTTAACATGTTCATAACAAAATTATAAGTTAAAAAAACTATATATTAACGAAACAAAATGAATCACTAATTATAATTATTATAAATTAATAAACTTAAAATTTTTATAAAACATGAAACATAAGCATATATAATTGAATAAGTAGATATATAATTAAGTGTGTTTGTAATACCATTTTGTATTATAGAAAGTACCTCAGCCCATTAAATGCAGTTTACATAAGGGGAATTCAATTTCTTCAGTTACTTAACCCAACAAAATTCACGCTTTCAAACTATAAAAATTTCAAACATATTCTTTATGTGTTCCCAAAACTAAGAAATTCTACAGCCTAAATGACAAACCTAACAAGTCATTTTGACTGAGATTAACAGAGTAATAAACGCTGTCCTAAGAAAAAAAAAGACTAAATAAAAAGCAGAAGACTAGATATGATGCGAAAATTTTGTGGGGCGATAAACGAAATCGGCATCAAAGATTTGTGGAAACTTTAATCAAGTAATTGGTTGTATAGATGAACAGTTAGCTAGGTTGGGTCGGGTGCACTAATGGGTCGGGCCCAGCCGACCCACATCTGCTTGATATCATTTACTTTAAAATCAGAAGCCAAACTTGGAGATGAACACTGGAAGTGGAAGTACATAAAAACAATTGTGTATGTATACCGTGTGGTCCATATGTAATTGGAAAGAAAAAAATATGGTCCAACCAATTTTACTTTTAAGAGAAAAAAGAGGAGCCAATCCCTTGCCATCCTATGTGAAGGAGAGAAATGCCCTCAGTCAACTAATCCAACAATTAAATTAAGATCGCAATCGTTGTCAAACTGCAAAATATCTTGACTTGGTTATGCATTGCCAAAATTGAAAAATGCACCATAACTAACGACAAGCGTGCTGAAAAGTTGCATTGACCTCAGGTAAACGGAGGCTCTTTCCAAAATCACAATCTCAATACAGAATCACCAAAGATGAAAAATATTTAGTATATGTTGAAGTCAGCACCATCTAGAAGGCCCAAGCCCAATTCGGCAAAATCAAGATCACTCTAGAAATATGTATAATAGAGAGTAATCTATAAAATACCAAACCAACTAGAATTAATTTGTAGAATCTAGAGTATTCCATTAGCTAGTATAAATAGGGACCCTTAGTCTTCATTTTGTATCAAGCAAATCAAGCAATTCATCTTCTAGCTTAAAGTGAGTAGTGAGTAGTGAGTGTGAGATAGTTGTGTAGAAGATATATATTGTAGTACTCCTCTCTTAGTGTTAAAAATAAATTTAATATTCAACAGTATATATGCCCCTACAAGTAAAGATTGTAATGGTTAACTATGATTGACTAGATAAAGCTACATTACTTTGTCAGTTTCCTTTAAACACTGCTTTAAAAGTTAATTGATTTTTACGAGAAGCTTTTTATCTTAATTAATAAGTGTCGTCAAACACATATAGCTCGAGATATGGACCATGAGACATCATAAGGCCTGTTTTTATGCTATATTGAATATTAACCAATACTAAACCCACATTTCAATGTAGTATTTTTGTCACAATAGCAATAGGTAATCATAAAAAAGAAAAATCAACCAGTTATGAATTCCACTTTGATTCAATTTTTTTCTTTGTTTCTTAGAGGGTTTTAATTTTGACTAATTTATGTGTCAATTCTTATTTCCTAATATGAATACTTATTATGATTCATTGACAGACGGACTCATGAAACCAATTAATCTTTCTTGTGGAAACGTAGAATGTGAGAAACTTAATTTAATAAGGCTTAAATCATAGCTTAGGATTAATTCCAATAGACAATAGTGTGTAGGCACGAAAAATCTCATCTTAATTTCTAAATAAGTATATAAATTCAACCTGCTAAATGCACTAAAGGTTTCCTGAAACTGTGCATAAGAGAGTTATTAAGAGTCTAGAACGGTTAACTCTCTCAATTAGTAGTTAGGATTTAATTAGAGACAAAAATAAGACTGTTATTTAAGGGGCAAAACGAACATTAAATTTATTCACTTTTTATCCATTTTATTTTATTTTCTTTTAAGACTCATTTTAAATTTATAAGGTTCTCATTTTACCTTAATTAAATAAAAATAAAAATATATAGTTTGTGTAGAAAAAATATTCATTCTTCTAATTAGTTGGTTTTCAAAGACAAATAGTTTATTTTTATACTTGTGATGTATACACAGTGACATTTAGATATACACATGTGTGTACGTTACAACTTAGTAGTAAGAAAATGAAGAATTTTCCCTCACAAACCATTCAATTAGACAACCGAACAATTCTCTTAACTGTGCTACATAATTTTTTTTTTAATAAAGGATAAAATAGATATTTTATAAATTTAAAATGAAAATTAATAGAAAAGAGAATAAATTGGATATATTTGTGAGTTTCTAAAATTTAAAAGTATAAATATGATATTATAATTTAAAAAACAAAAAAAAAACACATAATTTAAAAGAACTAGCCTTTGGTCTAGTGGTAAAGGCACATGACATATGATGTTGGAGGTCATGGGGTTCGAAACCCAGATAGGAGAAATCATTTGGTGTAATTAAAAGAATATTAAATAGTTAGGTGGCTTGCCCTCTAACATTTACTATAACACATAATATCAAAAATTTTGAGGGGTATACCTGAAATTTCTCCATATAATATCATCTAAGCAGGTGGTTCCGCATAGTAGATCAAGTCACTATTTTCGATGCTTTCGCCTAGTGGATCTGACCACCGCTCTTCGATCCGGCATTCGTTCGTGCTGGTGCTTCCGTTTAGTGGATCTAGCCGCTGCCCTTGGTGCTTCCGCTTGGTGGATCTGCCCACCGCCCCGTCTCTTAATTTTTGGGGGCTCTTGTTCTCCAGGACAAGTTGTCCGCTTCTTCTTCTCCTCTTTTAACGGGATGTTCTTCTCCTGTTTGGCAATGGAAGGCTGGGTGGAACGAGTTATACATATACTTACTTTATATTTTTTATGTTGTTGTTTATCTTAGTTGTTTGTGTTGGTGTTTGCTATGTGCTATATTTCTCCTCCTTCTCTTCTCCCTCCCTTCTCTCCTCCTCTTCTTTTTATGATCTCATGTTTCCGAGCTCCTTTTCATGGCTTCCACACTGGCGGCTCTTTATTGGAATATCTTAGTGGTGACTGTCCATATTTGGTTTTTTTGGTTCAGTTGTTAGTCAGTTGGTTCGGTTATATTTTTGAAAATAGAATAAAATTTTAATTTGACTATTTTATATTGGTTTTAACTGAACCGACTCAATGAACACCCTGAGCAGCAACATCACTAAAAGGCCTCCTTTCTTTTATTTCTTCTGATCTTTAGCTAGGATTTGATATATATTTGATGTTCACATTTTATACGACATGCCAAATGAAGAATAAGCTCTGAGCCTGATTGATACAGTATCATAACTTACATATCCAAGTTAACTAGTACCTAAATGACCTAAATCAACCAAAAAAGTACCACAAGACACTAAGAGGCAAAAAAAAAAAAAAAAAAAAACATTACGTATTGTGATTTTAGACTTTAGTTCTCAGCTTAATTACCTTGCTTGCCAAGACACAACTAGCACACATATATAGAAACTGCTTCTAGCTAGTGTGGATATATGGTCCATAAAAAGCGGAATTTTAGCTCCTCCAGCAGGGTTGGTTTTGGAGATGTGGTCTTAATATAGTAGGAGCTAAAATTAAGTTAGTTATTGGGTTGGCCTTTTAGTCCTACTTTCCGAAATAAAACTTATATACAAAAATAGGCATTGGCAGACACAATCAAATTTGGTCCGATCGCATTTCTAGACACACTGGAAATTAAAACAAAGTATTCACAAACAAACTGTTATATATTTCGGTCATATATATTCGGAGTACGTACTGAACTTTTAGGATTAGTGTAAATTTTAAACAAATGCAAATAATTATGATTAATTACAATACAAATTATATAATGCAAATAATGTTAGACATATATTTTTGAAAATGTGAGAGTTGCTTTTGGTAAAAAAAATCAATATATGTTAAAAGTAATAAATTAGTCGTCCCTTCAAAACTTCCAAAAATTTTATTTAAAAAGAAAATTGATTTTTGTTAATAATGTGTGGTACGTGCAGGTTTCCTCAAATTAAGATCTACTGAATTAAGGTTTTCCACTTGTTGAATCACTTTGCTAAGAAATTAAAGATTCAAGTTGAGGCCAACTCGATTTCAATAGCATACAGGTTTTACTTTCTTTGTGGGTGATGTTAGGCTTAATAATTGGTGTTATGTATGTAGTGTGTAATAATATGACTTGCAACCACAATATATTTTTCAATTATGCAACAACATGCTTGTACTAAATCAAAGTCAACAGTCAATCCTTCTTTGAAAAAATAAACTTCGTTAAAAAAGGTCAATTGGCAATATTCATGAGGCGAAATCACAATGTATTAATTCCCTGAATCACTTTTGAAGCACTTTAATAAGAAAAAAAAATGTTTTGCTTACATATGGATGTCCACATCTGTGTGCTACTTAATTCAAAAGTTCTGTTTTGAGGTTCATTACCGTTATATATAGTTTTATCGAGTTAGGTTATTTAAGGTGAAATAAAAATTAATCTCATCACAATATATATATAGAACTGGGCTATGGTGAGTTGTGAAGTAAGAGGTCATTTTTACTTCACGCTCATATTTTTATTTTGAAAATCCAAACAACCGATCCGAACCGCTCAACATGTTCTAAATATTGAAATGTGCTTGGAGAGTAAATTTTACATTTTTTGGAATTTTTTTACTATTTATTAAGCCACTTTGAAAATCGCTGATCCGGTGGTCCAGAAATTTATTTAGAATATGTTTAGTTTCCAAGCACATTACAACTCACCTTAGTCTATCTCATATATATATTGTAGTAATTTATGGATAATTAATATATATCATATCCACAATGTTGTATTTTACAATTTAAACTTCATTTGTGAAGTTATCAAAATTATCAAAAACAAAATGGTCGAGCAATCCCCTCTTATTAAGTACTAAATAGTTTCTATCATATTCCTGAATTAATATAAAAGATCCTGGCATCCCGATGTACTTTGCCTTATATAAACCCACATACATCCAACCATATGATTATAAAACTTCAAAACAAACCAAAACACGAAACATACCAACAAAGCAAAGACCCTCTATCCATATCCGCTTTTCACTCCCAATGTACCCGGCGATTGAAATAACATCAGCCGCAGAGAACCGGGAGACAAGACTAACACTAACCTCCACAGAGATCGAACTAATATCAGCCGCAGCGAAATCTATTTTCCGTGCCCCATCACAAATCAGATACAGTAGAGTATCTGATTTTGAACCCAAATTGGTTTCTATTGGCCCGTACTACTATGGACGAGAAAACTTCAAACGAGAACACCTCGAAGACATGGATCATTTCAAATTCCGGTGCATCGCAGACCTTCTAAGGAGCCGGGCAGCTGGTAGTAGCAATACTGATAGTGTGCCTACCGAACCATTTATGGAGTTTGAATTGCCTGCTCGAAATTTTTATAAGGATGAGTTCAACCTTCCTGGTGTTAAATTTGTTGAGATGCTGATTCGTGACAGTTGCTTTATTATCCGAATAATTCTCTCTCTCTCTGATCATGAGGAGCTGAGAATGCCTTTCCTAGATGTGAATATAAAAGAGGTAAGATCTGACTTGCTTCTGTTGGAAAATCAAATTCCACTCTTTTTTATCTGGAAGATGTTTGATTGGCTTTTTGGGTATAATCTACAATCTGCGTTTGAGACTAAATTTGGGTATTCTCTACGTTCTGCATTTGAGACTGCCCTTCTTATGTTTATAAACTTGGATATGCCCTTGAGAACCAATCTTGGTGGCATGCCGAACAATTTCAGAGAAATGTCGAGCAAAGCAGTTCATTTGCTCGACCTTTGTTGGATTCTCCTTGGAGATCAACATCACCTTGAAGATCGTCGTTTTCAGAAGGGGCAATTCAGCTGGGGAGAAACCTACGCCTCAATTAATCAGTCAAAGGTGATGGAAAATGCAACTTTACTTCAGCAGACGGCAGGTATAAAATTTAAGAAATTAAACAGTCCACGAGTTAATGGTTTTAACTTTTACTTTTCCAATGGCATCATGCGGATGCCATGGCTGAAGATTGACTCAAATCAGACAACCTTATTAGTAAATCTCATCGCCTTTGAAGACTGCATAGATCGCAATAAACAAACTGTTAGCCCCTATGTGAAACTTATGGATGCACTCATCGATTCAGAAAAGGATGTGGAGTTACTTCAGCAATGTGGCGTTATCAATAACTCACTGAGCAGCCATAAGATGGCTGCCACTTTCTTCAATGATATTGGTAACTTTTGTTTGATCTACCCCAGTTCATTTCCTTACTCAGTCTTGTCTAAGGATGTGAATGAGTACTACAACTCATTTTGGAACCGTAGTGTGGCAACCTTGCGACAAAAATACTTCAGTAGCCCATGGTCATACATCTCCGTGGGTGCAGGTACTGTCCTGCTAATTCTTTCAGCAGTTCAGACACACTACACTATCCACTAAAATAATTAATTTTCTGTTAGTTTTGTTTATTTTACTATTTGCAATGTTGTTTTCCTAATAAGCCCGTGATATTGCTGCACTTCCTGAACTGCCTACCTTGTTAATTTTCTTTCTTCTTTTTTCGTTTGGTTTGGTTTGGTGTTGTATTCAAGTTTGTCTTTGCACATTTGCTTCCCAATGTATCCGCAATGATGTTTACAATTTGGAGTTGAATTTGTCATTAATGTACTATGTTGGCACGTTGGTCCCTCTATGTTTTGTTATATGTATCTCTCATTGTACTTTGTTTATCTTGTGCTATTACATTTTATATATGGGGCTGGTTTTAGCTTTTTTTTTAAATAAAAAAATCAATTATCTTATAAATAAATTGTGGACTTAATTCAAACTGGATGCAAAACAAACATCTGTAAAATTGAAATTAAAATTTGTTTCTAGCAAATAACCACAATTATTTTACCCAAGTTAATTTCCATACACCCTTTCTCCAGATATCTCCCATTAAACAAACAAAAAGCATTGGACTCGCCCCTGGGCTCTAAATTGCAGCTCTCTGGCTGAGCTCTGATCCAGAAAGATCCAACAATGACTGGAGAAAAAGCGCAGCTATTTCTTGTCAGAAGATAAATCCATTTAGAAATTGTCCCGGAAATAATTGGGCCGGGGATGGATTGTCTAAGATACAATCATTGTTGATTGTGGAAATATTTACAATTACATAGCTAAGAAAATTAAATTATTTGATAAACAATAAAATTAATTATATTTCTACATACCTACATAGTTTGAAAATAAACATTCCAAAAATTTTGAAACATGCTTTTGTTAGAATATTTTTTACTATTTTTGTAGATAGGTAGAAAATCGCTACTTTTGAATGGTCTAGAATCTTTAGATCATGTGATTTATAAGTAATTTAGATTGATGCCAAATGAGTTATGTAGATATATATAATTAAGCTTGAAATAGTGAGATATAGTGTTTTGCAGCCCCACTTAAGAGGGTGGGGATTATAAATATAATCATTGCTAAAGAGCACTTAATTATTCGGTAAGATAGTAGGATTAAAAACTGTGACTTAGTACAATAAAATATATATTGTAGCATGAAAAGACCTAGATAATTATCCCACATTTTTCTTTTCATTTAATATAATTATCCCATATGATGCACATTTTAGTGTCAATAATTCAAAATTATTTAAAGCTAATAGTTAATACTGAGAAAGATGATAATAATAATTAATGCAACAAATAGAGAAAGATGATAATAGTAATTAATACAACAATTGTAATCCATTAAACAACACAATCAAACAACAATTAAACAACAATTAAACAACACAATAGTAATAAAGATTCATACAATTAAACAACACAATAATAGTAAAGATTCATATCACATAAATTTAAAAAGAAATTCGGTGTACTGATCACAAATTACAATTTGGAAGAATCATTGTAATCCATTGAGGACCTGATTGAGTTAATTAATTACGATTGTAATTCACTGTAATCCATGCTTATAAATAGGGGTCTGTATCAAAGACAATCAAGAAATAAAATGCAATTCAGTTCACAAATCTCTTGTTCTCAATACTGTATCGTATCATAATATTTTAGATTTTACCAGAGTAGTTTTTCTTCCCAATTTCGTTAACAGTAAAGTTCTAATTGAACAATTATCATCTCTCACTGTCTATCATGGCAGAAACACCCTCCTAAATTATCTCTGCTACACCAAATCCAACAATCAGATTATTCAAATCACCATTCCTGTCTTCGCAAAGCTCTATCGACTGAATTTCCTAATCTAGAAATCACAAGTAGAAGTAGAACTGATTGTTAATGGATTTGGTCTCTTCCATCATCTTCACCGACGTCACTGATTGAGATCAATGGTGTTTCGCAACCCAATCCGCTCTATCCTTCTTGGCGGAGCATCTAGGATCACAGTCTCTCATCGCTAGTTGGACGCACCGGTGTGCCTTAGTGTCAGAGTCGGAGTGTCAGACTCAGTGCTTCAGTGCCATTTACAAAGAGAAGGATGAAGTATCCGTCAAAATGGATATAAAAAGAGAGCTTGTCGCGAGGAGAAGCTATCTGTGGCAATCAAGGCAGAAAGAAGTGGTAGTTTTTTTCTCATACCTAGGGACCTGTGCTCAGCTGAAGAGAAGAAATACAATAAAAAATGATAAAACAAAGGAGGCCCTTAGGAGACGAGGGTACAAATCATCCGAAAATAATTTAGAAAAGGCTCTAAGGAGCTCCTTAAGGAGTCCAGTCCTTAAGGAAGGGGTTGAGATGGATTAAGATTTGATCTAAAGGAACTGCTTTAATACTGTCTAAGGAACATGTGTTCGGTTGAATTAAGAGCTTAAGGACTCTTAAGGAGGTTTAACCCCTCCAGCCGAACAGGTACAGAGTGTTATGACCTATGTGAACTAAGATCATGGGCTGTGGTTAGTTCTGATACGCTCCGATTAGCAATTCTGATATCTAGCTAGTTCAGTCAGGTATTATTTTGGCCTTCTGTAATTTGAAAGAGGAAATCTGTAAATAGAGTATCAATGTAAGCAGGTTGTACATAAGGCTTGACAAGTCAGAGTCGTAGGATCTTGTAATTATAACATTTTTTCTTATTAATGAAAATGTTGGGGCTTAGTCCTTCAACCTTATAAAAAAAAAAATTGAAAGAGGAAAGTAATTAATTTTTATTGATTTCTGATTCTAATACAATAGCAATTGTTCTTTTTATAATTGTATTTTTTGTACTAGCCGTTACACTTTTCTAATTTGTTATCATTCTCTTTTAATGGAAGCTGTTTTCTAAGAAGACCTGTACACATAAAATCCTATCCATATATCGACAAGGAGAACGAAGTAGGTCCGATGGGCATCGGATATACTTTTGAGTCCAATGAGCTCCGACACCGTCCGATCCGCATTAAGATATGCGCGCATGAAACTGAAGCAGATGCGTACGGATTAAAAGCAGAGCGCATACATCTTAATGCATATCGGACGGTGATTGAGCCCATCGAACCAAAGTAGATCCGATGGGCATCGGACCTACTCTAAATTCATCTTGAATTTCTTGATAGCGAAAACAGCAAAGGCCAGTATATATAATAGAAACAAAAAATGCATAAGGGGCAACATAAGAACAATGACACTACATTCGGCCAAGTACAGTATGCATTTGCAGTATGTGTGTGTGTGTGTATCTCTCTCTATATATATATATTATCAATTCTATTACCATTTAACCGATGAAATGAACAATCATATATAATAGAAAACAAACTCGCGCAGCAACTCGTTATTCCAACAAAGATCGATGAAGATTTTATTAAAAACATTAGATTCTTCATTTTATTGTGATGACAAACTTGACAAATTTTAAATTTATTTTACTTTTTTAGGAACATGCTGAACCAAACTGCAGATTTCTTCGGATGTCTTGCGAGATTGTTGTTGTAATCGACGAAATAAAGACCAAACCAGGTTCGTGTAGCCGCTTGTCCATTCAAAGTTATCTATGAATGACCATGCAAAATAGCCTCTCACATCCGCACCATGTCTATTCAAAATCAATACAAAATATATATATTAGAGAAAACGTCATTAATTCTCTTTACAATGCTAATTAGATCACAGAATAATTCATCCTCAGGCAAAATATTCATGCTTAATTATATTAACCTCTCTGAATTAACTGGTAAAATTACTACTTATCTTAGAAAAAATGTGGATCATTTCTCAGGGGCAGTGCAAACCAAAAATAAATAAATAAACAAATAAGCAAATAGATAAACAGTAGAAACAAAATACAGATCTTATTGTGAATCTTTTTGTTACTTTTGGGAATTTTGACTAAATAAAATAACTTGTTCTACACTTCCAAATACAAGTTACTCCACTAAAGAAAAAAATGTACCTAATTAATAACAAAAAAATGGCATACCTAATTGCACTACGCAATGCCAGTACCCAGTAGATGACTACGGTGGTACGATAACCTGATTGTATCATTCAAAGCCTCCTTCAGTGATAAACTGTTGTTATCGAGCTGGCTCACACCTAGAAATTATTAATTATTAATTATTAAAGGGCTGTAGTGAAAATCGACACTAGCAAAAGAAGATGAGAAAGAAAGGAATTGTATCAATATGTACATACTTACTGTTTTCAGTGATGTAAATGACAGGATTGTTGTAGTTGGTTTTGGTATAATAAGCATTAAATCTTGTAACCCAGGGGGGTATATGTAAATCCAAGATGTCTTGAATGGCTGTATACAGAATAATATGTTTTTAGTCAAAATAAAGATAACACAGTAGCTGGAAGATTTTCAAAATAATCATTAAAATTATTAAAAAAATCACATACCTGTGGTAATTTTATACTATTGTGCTCACCTGGTAAAAGTACAGGAAAGGATGTACCAGTAAGATGCCCTTCTTGTTTGCAATTTTTTTATAACAGAAAAGAACTTTCAATGATAATGAGACTTAAAATACAGTAATTAATTATAAGTATTTTATAGACAAAAAGGATGTACCGTAAGATTAGCCTGAGAATCGGTGTCGTAACTCTGGCGTAGTGAATTGCTAGCAGGATTGCTTGTGGCATAATAGGAAGCATAATAGTTTATCCCAACAAAATCACATGATCCTTTCAGTGACGAAGTCCCACTGATTTTCTCATGCTTACTGGGTAATCTCCATATGTCAATTAAAGGATCCATAAATCTACATGTAACAAATTATGAACTAATCATAAATCAAGAGGATTCAAATGCCTCAATTTTTAAAATTTTAATAACTCATAATTTAAAACTTAACTGTAAAAATAAAACCGTTAGATATGATTTATATCAATTTCTCTACGCACATGTAAAAGATTACGATATTTCAACTTTGTTTTGATTGTTTTCCAGGAACTTGCGGAAATACATTGATGTGGACAATTTCTAGATATTAATTCTTCAACTTATTGATTCACATAAGAACAAAACCGAAAAGTGATAAATATTTTATGTGTATATAAAGAAAATAACATAGATCACATCTAACGGTTTTATAAATATCATCATATCATATCATAAATTCATAATAACTATAGCAGTAATAAAAGATTCAAGAAATAGTCTCAGAGAAGAAGAGATCATACCATCCATACATGAAATCCAAGCTACGCTTCGCAGCGATAGTGTCTGCTTTGGATGAAGAGTGAGGAAGAAACCAATGTGTAACAACTGTAATACCAATTTTGCCCCTCTGGGTTCCCTGGTCATAGCAAATCTAGTAATGACCTTCTGCTTCTTTCAGTAGAGTCACAACTTTCTTTTTCTTAATTCCAGCTTAATTTGTTACATTTAATATATGATACTTAACAGTTAAAAGTAGGCTAAATTATTTTTAAGTGAATTATATGTAGTTATGTGTGCCTCTTCTATCTCAGTAATTCAACAAAAGTGTTGTTTTACCTGATATTTTTCTTTGCAGAGCTTGACAGCGGCACTATGAGCTAGCAACATGTTTTGACCGCAAATGTAGGGCTCAGTTGCTGAGTTACCAGTGCTACATTCGCCGGCTTCCCATGGGGAGCATCGACCCGGTGCAAATCTGCCACTGGCATAACCCACTCAGCAAAATGAATATGGCTCGTTGAACATTATCCAGTGCTTCACCTTGTCGCCGAATTCCATGAAGCAAATATCGATGTAGTCGACATAGTCTTTTCTGCAACGGTTCCTTATCGTTAGATGATCAACATATATTTCTCTGAGTGAGGGTACGGTACTATGCATAGCACAATTGGGTCCGTGTTACGGCTCAATATTTGAGTTTTCAAAATTTTAACGGTCGATCCGAACCGTTCAACACGATTATAAAATGAATATGTACTTGCAAACCAAATTTTACATTTTTTCGAATTTTTTTACTATTTTTTTAGATAGGTAGAAAATCACTTGATCTGAAAATTCTGGACCATCCAAAAACAGTGATTTTCTACCTATCTAAAAAAATAGTAAAAATAATCGAAAAAATGTAAAATTTAGTTTGCAAGTATATATTCATTTTATAGTCATGTTGAACTGTTTTGATCGACCGTTAGAATTTTAAAACTCAAATATTGAGCCGTAGCACGGACCCAATATGTGCTATGCATAGTACCGCAGCCTCACTCTATTTCTCTTATCATGCAAAAAAATTAGAAGTTTGGTAGTTTGAGGAAGTGCTTGTGAAAAAAAATATGGAGGAATAATTGTCACAATAAAAGGCTTCTTGTTATAAAAAACTAGTCATAATGAAAATCATACAGAAAATTTTGTTATTGATTGAAACAATAAAAAATCTGAACAAATATACAAGCTAATAATTTTCATTTTTCTTTGGATATATTTGATTGTAGATATAGTTGTTGTAGTGTGTTGGAAAGAATACTTAGATGTTAACACCACACATGCATCTCTCAAACTTTAGAACATGCAGTTTATTGTTATCATAATATTATTTTGCTTTGAAATTTATAGGTTCATAAGTGACATTTGTAAGGTCCACATAAGTTGCTATCATTGTCATAGTATTTGATTTGTCATTATGCATATAAATCTAATCAAAATCAAATGATTCAGATTATGACTTGTCATCATTTGCATATATAGTATTTGATACGGACCCTCATTTAACCTAAAAAGAAAGAAATTCAAAAATCCAAACATAACATCACTCTTCAAAAATCTCGAATCATAATCCCAAATCATTTAACTTTTTTTTTTTTGGTTTTTTTTCTATTAAAATGTTATAATTATAAAAAGTTTCTAGAAAATAGATGAAATATCTTAGAATTTGGATGTACTAAAAAAGACTGCGAAAAATGATTCGAATTCAAATTTTGGACCGGTATAAATGGCTCGGATCCAAACTTTTTAATAGATAGAGTGCCTTAGATATGGGCCATTGATTATGGTCCAAACTTTGGACTCAGGTTATTTCTCGCAGTCTTTCTAGTGCATTCAAATTATAAGGTACTCTATCTATTAATTTTTCTAAAAGTCTTTTTAAGAAAAAATATAAAAAATATAAAAAGATATTGACAGAATTATATATATATAGAGAGAGAGAGAGAGAGTGGCTAATATCAAAACGTTTGCACCAAGCCTCTTGTGCAACCAAGTCGTTTTCGGATTTTCAAAGTCCAAACGGTCGGTCCGAGCCGTTAGATGTGATCTCTATATTAAAATCTGCTTGGAGACCAAATTTATATTTTTTTGGAATTTTTTTACTATTTATTAAGCCACTTTGAAAACTACTGATCACATGGTCCAGAATTTAGTTGCACTGTTTTGACTGTTCACCCGGATCAGTAATTTTCAAAGTGGCTTAATAAATAGTAAAAAAATTCCAAAAAATGTAAAATTTGGTCTCCAAGTAGATTTTAATATAGATTGAACATCTAACGGGTCGGATCGACCATTTGGACTTTGAAAACCCGAAAACAACTTGGTTGCACGAGGGGCTTGGTGCAAACGTTTTGATATTAGCCACTCTTTATCTATATATATATATATATATATGAGGAGGGCTCCAATGCCCCAATGCTTCATGCTCCATTCGTGCCCCAACATCTATATCTTCAAATGCAAAGTTCAAACAGATAATCCGAACCGATCAACATGATATCCATGTTAAAATATGATTGGAGACCAAATTTTATATTTTTTGGAATTTTTTTACTATTTTTTAAGATAGGTACAAAATCAGAAAATTCTGGACCATCTAAAAACAATGATTTTGTACCTATCTTAAAAAATAGTAAAAAATTCCAAAAAATATAACATTTGGTCTCCAATCATATTTTAACATGGATATCATGTTGATCGGTTCGAATTATCTGTTTGAACTTTGCATTTGAAGATATAGATGTTGGGGCACGAATGGGGCATGAAGCATTGGGGCATTTGAGCCCTCCTATATATATATATATGAGATAGACTATGGTGAGTTGTGAAGGAAAACAACGTTTTACTTCACGCTATATTTTCATTTTGAAAATTCAAACAACCTATCCGAACCGCTCAACATGTTCTCTATCTTGAAATGTGCTTGGAGACTAAATTTTACATTTTTTGGAATTTTTTTACTATTTATTAAGCCACTTTGAAAATGCTGATCCACTGTGAACAGTAAAAAACAGTAAAAATTTCTGGACCACCGGATCAGCGATTTTCAAAGTAGCTTAATAAATAGTAAAAAAATTCCAAAAAATGTAAAATTTTCTGGACCACCGGATGATTGTTTAAAAGCCATGTTGTATTATTGTATGTCTTTTAATTCCCCTCACTTACAAAGGAGGCTTTATATATATATAGAGAGAGAAGTCTAGGGATGGCTTTATTGTAACAAGAATTTACACAAATGCCCTTCCGAGATAATTAATTATAGGGTAAATTCCGTTCGAGTTTACTAACTTTTGCTCTTTGTAACAAATTGATAACTGAAATTTGATTTGTATCTTGGTAGTCATTGAACTTTCAATTTGTTTCAATCAAGTCACTATGTAACTATTTTCGTTTAAAATAATAATAAAATGACGTGGTAACCTATTCACCATATTTGATAAATTATGTAGAGTAGAACTAGGGTGCTCTCGAGTTCACCAAGCCCTTGGTGAACTCAAGTCCAAAACTCATCGGATCGGCTTCAAACGACAAATCCGACCGTTGAAACCCGTCTACCTTACGAGTGATGCGTCTACATGCAAAAATTTTAAATTTTGAAATTAATTTTGCATAGAGTTAAGTGGTCAAAAAACGTCAAAAAATGAATGCATTAAAATTAATTTATTAACCTTCTAATTTTGACCACTTGACTCTATGCAAAATTAATTTCAAAATTTAAAATTTTTGCATGTAGACGCATCACTCGTAAGGTAGACGGGTTTCAACGGTCGGATTCGTCGTTTGAAGCCGATCCGATGAGTTTTGGACTTGAGTTCACCAAGGGCTTGGTGAACTCGAGAGCACCCTAGTTCTACTCAATTATGTAACCTGTTTTGGGGACATAAAGTATTTCTCACCCACTCCTAGCACGTTTCTACTTTGTTCATTTTTTTTTTTCAGTTGATGATGTGGCGAAATTTACCCTTAATTATATTAATAAGTGTTCGGATAAAATGTTGTTGTCACGAGTAATCAAGAGAATAGATTCTGAATTCATGGTGTCAAATTAGGAGATATTTCAAATGTACACATGGATGCATTTTTCTAGCTAGAAAAATGCATCCCTTGTTAGTAGGGGTGTAAACGGTCGGATACGGATCGGATAGTGATTAAATTGTATGCTTATCCGTTATAATTTTTTGGATACAAATACGAATATGGATAGTCTCGGATACGGATACGGATTGGATATAAACAGATACGAATACGGATCGGATATCAGACGGATACGAATAATAAATTACTAATGTACAGTCTAATAAAAAATAACATCTAAATATAATTTTTTTATTCATAAATAATATCTAATATTTTTCATAATAAGTTTGTTAGTTACAAAATATATATCATCACTACAACAAAAAGGGGCTTCAGCGACCCGTTGGGTCACCGGTCGCTGAAGACCAAAAAAAATAAAAAAATAACAATTGATGTTTTGGCGACGAACCCTTCAGCGACCGACGCCTTATCCTTTTGTGACCGATTTGGCCCGGTCGCTGAAGGGTACCCCTAAAAACCCCCCTCCAAAGCCTTTATTCTCTCTGATTCCCGCGTTTAGGGTTTAGCGAAAAAAAACACACCCCTGTCGGTCGACTCCGCTGCCGCCCGACCCACGGCCGACCCTGCTGCCGCCCGACCCCCGGCCACCCCGACCTCTCCCTTCCTCATTCGACATGAGCGCAGAGGAAGCGTCGCCACTGTCCGAAGGAGGCGACAAGGCGATCACCATGGCGATGGAGGCGACTGAGGAGCTGTACCGCGTACGCGACACCTATTTCCCGACCGACCCCGGCACAGGACCTCCAAGATCCAAACCCTAGCTGACGCCGCACTTGCTGAACTCGATTCTATTCCACTTGGTATTACTTTCTATATCTCGTTTCTCTCTTACTAGTGAAACTGTGTACAGTGTGATAGTAGAGTTTGACACTATACTAGGAGGTTTTCTTTGAGCATTGTTGACATGTTATTCCTGTTAAAGGCTGATTAAACTTTGGAAAACTTGAAGAATGAAATACATGGTAATTAGCACATAAAAAGGATTTGTGAGGGAAAATATAAAAAAGATATTGGCAAAATTTATACAGAGGTTGAAAAAATTTGGTTGTGCCTCGAAAATTTTCTTAATGGTTGGGTGGCAAATTGCTAACCCAACTTTGATTTGTCCAACATTGTGCAATGCTCGAATTCCTCAAGGGGAAAATACTAGATGTATTTCTTGATTATCATAAGGAAGCGGAAGACCACTTATCAAAAGCAGTATGCAATAATATACTTTAAATTTGATTATTCTTTATTTTATGTAATACTAATTGGAAATTAAGATATGACTATACCAAACATATAGGGTATGTTTGGATGCACTAAGAATAGTGCTATTCTTATAATAGCATTGCTATTCGAATAGCTTGAGCAATCAAACGTACTAGTTGCTATTCGGAACAAGAAGAATAGCGTTGTTCCACTATTCTAACAAAAAGTTGGAATAGTGATTGGAGCTTTCAATATTAATACAAATCTAACATTTAAAATAATATTATATTACATTTAACATTTAAATTAATATTATATTGTATTATATTTAATCTAATATAATATTATATTATATTTAATCTAATATTTTATTTAATACTAATCTAATATTTAAAATAATATTTTATTACATTTAATAATTAAATTAATATTATATTATATTATATTTAATCTAATATTTTATTTAATACTAATCTAACATTTAAAATAATATTATATTACATTTAACATTTAAATTAATATTATATTGTATTATATTTAATCTAATATTATATTATATTTAATCTAATATTTTATTTATACTAATCTAATATTTAAAATAATATTTTATTACATTTAATATTTAAATTAATATTATATTGTATTATATTTAATCTAATATTATATTATATTTAATCTAATATTTTCTTTAATACTAATCTAATATTATATTATATTTAATCTAATATTTTAGTTAATACTAATCTAATATTTAAAATAATATTTATTACATTTAATAATTAAATTAATATTATATTGTATTATATTTAATCTAATATTATATTTATACTAATCTAATATTTAAAATAATATTTTATTACATTTAATATTTAAATTAATATTATATTGTATTATATTTAATCTAATATTATATTATATTTAATCTAATATTTTATTTAATACTAATCTAATATTATATTATATTTAATCTAATATTTATTTAAGACTAATCTAATATTATATTATATTTAATCTAATATTTTATTTAATACTAATCTAATATTATATTATATTTAATCTAATATTTTATTTAATACTAATCTAATATTTAAAATAATATTTTATTACATTTAATCATTAAATTAATATTATATTGTATTATATTTAATCTAATATTATATTAAATTTAATCTAATATTTTATTTAATACTAATCTAACATTTAAAATAATATTATATTACATTTAACATTTAAATTAATATTATATTGTATTATATTTAAACTAATATTTATTTAATACTAATCTAATATTTAAAATAATATTTTATTACATTTATTAATTAAATTAATATTATATTGTATTATATTTGATCTAATATTTTATTTAATACTAATCTAATATTTAAAATAATATTATATTATATTTAACATTTAAATTAATATTATATTGTATTAAAATTAATCTAATATTATATTATATTTAATTTAATATTTTATTTAATACTAATCTAATATTTAAAATAATATTATATTACATTTAACATTTAAATTAATATTATATTGTATTATATTTAAACTAATATTATATTATATTTAATCTAATATTTTATTTAATAATTAAATTAATATTATATTACGTATTGGATAAAAATATTTTTATATTACGTATTGATAAAAAGATTTAATCTAACACATAAATTATTATTCTATTCATTCCCTCCAAACTCTATTCCTAATATGCAATCCAAACAACTTTTTCACTATTCCGAATAGCTTGAGTTAGCACTGTTCTTAAACAGTAACTGTTCTAGCTATTCTAGAGTGCATCCAAACGTAGCCATATAGTACTAAGTGTGTAATAATAAGTGAAAGAGTTGAACTTGTTTTGCTGTCTTAAGTTGAAAATAATATATTATTTGGTAATTTAATTTCTTTCACATCTTGTAAACCATGAAATTGCTATCTCTTGAGGTGCTACATCACTGTACCAGACATCATTGCCCCTGGTACCACATATCACTGTACCTGACATCATTTTCCAAAATAAACTAATGCCAGAAGTTTATTTAGCTGAAGCTCATTTCTCATCCAAAATATAATTTGGGGGGTTTTCTCTATATGTTTGTACGTAGGAATAGCAAGCAAGAACAATTTATACATATGCACAAGTACCTTGTTTGAAATTCTTATTATACTTTGCTTTTATATACAGATAATCTTGGAAATGCATATCTGACCAGTTTTTTTTGTAAGTGGTGCATGGGACCACACCAAGCTCCAGCACTCACTGAAAGCGTACCAAAATGCGGTAAGAAATCTCAGATTTACATAAGAGATGCACCAGACAATTTCAGGGTCAACATAACTTATTAAATATAAATTGATTTACTTTTTTCTATACTCAGGCGAAGGACGAGTTGATGAAATCAAATCCAGTCCTTAGCTTCAATTGTGCTACTGTAAGTTTTGGAAAAAAAATGATGCTACATAATTTTTTTTATTTCAAAATTAGCTTGCATATTCTATTGTTACATCAAGTACACTAAAATAATTCATCATACTAGAAACTAGCACTGCCGTTGTGCCATTGATAGTTTTATGTGATGAAAATATTGCAATTTGTGTTAAATATTGGTTACTTTGCCCTATCTTTTGCCATTTATAGTTTTTATGCTATAATTTAGTGCTTGAAATTCTTGCAATAAATAATTAATTGGGCATTGGTTATTGTAGGAAAATGACACCGCCCAGATTGCACCGTTTTGATACTCATGAAGCATATAGGCCTTATCATTTAGTGACATGTCATATGGGACACTCAACAGGCTTAGAGATTATCCAGGTGCTTAGACAAAAGAGAATTAATCCAGCAGTGGCTGTTTTATGGTCCAAAACCGCCACTGTGTGACAGATCCGCAACTGTTTGACACGCTTCAGTATTTTGATCATATCGGGCTCATACGAACTCGGATTAAGATGATTCAAAATTCTGTGGAAAGCTGTCAACAAGCTCTACAATGTTTATGTGATACATTTGTCCAGATTCAGAACATATCATGATGAAACAGGCGTGCCAAGAGAACTGATCTGTTTTGAGTCAGTTTGTTATTAATTAGTTAGGTGTGAGTCCTTAGTGGGTTTTAAATATGGTCAAAAATGTATTTGAATTCTGTGGGTTTCTAGGAGAGTCTTTTTAGAGTCTCTAGGAGGTTATTAAGAGTATTTTGGTATTAGCAAAAGTAGTTGGGGTAGTATTAATGTCTAGGTGTCTTTTGGGGGTTAATGTAAGGCTATAAGAGAAGCCAAACTTAGTTTGTAAGGCAGCTATTGAATTATTACGAATTTATTCTGTTTGAGTTGAGTTTTATCTCCTCTTATCCTCTGTTGGGTTGAGCTTTGCTCCTCTTTGAGTGAAATTTAGTTGAGATAGTTGTGTCCTTGTGAATCTCCGTGGCCGGACCGTGTCATTTGGTATCAGAGCTCAAGGTTGAAGATGGTGCGTCGTGCAACATGCAACCGGCCTGAGTATGAAGACCAAGACCGACGAGACGTTGAGATGAACGAGTTGAGACAGCACGTCCAACAACTCCTATGGCGTATTTCGCTAGTGGAGACCGCCGATCGAAACCAAGACCGCCGAATGAGGCATGGATCTTCGAGAAGCAAAACTTGTGAGAATCGCGATCGCCGAATGAGGCACGGTTCTTCCACAAGCACAACTCGTGAGAGTCGAGACCGCCGACCGAGGCACGAATCTGCGAGCTACACCGACTTTTCTTTTCACCACCGCCTCAACAACATTTCTAGCGACAATGTTTCTCCTTCACCTCACTTCCAGCAGAGAAACAACCATTCCAAAAACCTCAAGAGAAAAGTTTGTAAGAAGTATTTTTCTAGAGGTTTTCTTAACCCTTTTCCCTCACATTCTTTCTTACCAAAATCTGATTTGAAAGTTAGAAAACAAATGAAGGAGCAAAAACCCAGCAGCAACAAAGGATTTTGTTCTCTCAAACCGTGTTCACCCAAGCTTGACAAAAATGGGTCTTCTAAGAAGAAGTTTAAACCGTTTGTTATGGTAACCAAAAAGACCCGTAAGAACCTAATAAAATCAAAGAAGCCTTGCTTGGTTCAATCCCAAATAAGAAGTGTACGGTGTTTTAAGTGTGGTTGCGATGGACATAACTCAAAAACTTGTTTGGTGAAAACAATTTCTGGTTTAGACCTTAGTGTTTTTGAGGTTGCTGAAATTTTTGTGAATGAAAGCATGACATTTGAAACTCCACCAATATTTGATGAATATCCCGATGGAGAGGATGATGTCATCAACTTGATGGGTGAACCCGAGAAAGAAATGGAGTCATTTGACAACCTCTCAACCTTTGATGAAGACATTATCGATGGTTTACCGGTATCCTCAACCGTGATGAGTACAAACTTGGAGGTTCATTCTTTCTCAACAGCCCATGATTTGTTCGTATTGAAAAATGAAGTTTCAAGGTATGGATATGAAGATCCTTTCCTAAAACCGAGAAGTGAAACAACAAATGAGAGGTTGGTGGCTAGCAACACTCTTGTGTGCAACAAAGAATTTCGTGCGCATATTCAACAAATTTTTAAGGAGTTTACACAGCAGACACTACACGCCATGTTGTTGAATTTCGAGCTCAAAAATCAAGAGTACCAATTTCAGGAGCGCAAGGTGACCGACCAGGTGCAAGCAGGCTTTGAGCTCAACACCGACATCGCTCAATTTCAAGTCCTCACTCTTCCCTGCCTAAAAAATTTGTTTGAGCGAGGAGTAGCGCAGCAAAAGCATGGTGGATTGCAGTCCATTTGTTCCTTAACGGCGATTATTCTGAGGTTGTACTGCTGCAAAGAAATTTACAAAGATGAGATGAAGAAAAAGAGCCGAACTCGAGGGCGAGTTCTTTTCAACCCGGGGAGAATGACACCGCCCAGATTGCACCGTTTTGATACTCATGAAGCATATAGGCCTTATCATTTAGTGACATGTCATATGGGACACTCAACAGGCTTAGAGATTATCCAGGTGCTTAGACAAAAGAGAATTAATCCAGCAGTGGCTGTTTTATGGTCCAAAACCGCCACTGTGTGACAGATCCGCAACTGTTTGACACGCTTCAGTATTTTGATCATATCGGGCTCATACGAACTCTGATTAAGATGATTCAAAATTCTCTGGAAAGCTGTCAACAAGATCTACAATGTTTATGTGATACATTTGTCCAGATTCAGAACATATCATGATGAAACAGGCGTGCCAAGAGAACTGATCTGTTTTGAGTCAGTTTGTTATTAATTAGTTAGGTGTGAGTCCTTAGTGGGTTTTAAATATGGTCAAAAATGTATTTGAATTCTGTGGGTTTCTAGGAGAGTCTTTTTAGAGTCTCTAGGAGGTTATTAAGAGTATTTTGGTATTAGCAAAAGTAGTTGGGTAGTATTAATGTCTAGGTGTCTTTTGGAGGTTAATGTAAGGCTATAAGAGAAGCCAAACTTAGTTTGTAAGGGAGCTATTGAATTATTACGAATTTATTCTGTTCGAGTTGAGTTTTATCTCCTCTTATCCTCTGTTGGGTTGAGCTTTGCTCCTCTTTGAGTGAAATTTAGTTGAGATAGTTGTGTCCTTGTGAATCTCCGTGGCCTGACCGTGTCAGAAAAGGCAAGAATGATTTGTATGAAGTTCGTCTAGTTTTCGCAAACTGCACCCTGATTAAATTGAAAAATAAAATAAGACAACAGAGATATCACACTTCACTATACTTTGTTATACTAATTAGCAAGGTGCTTCCTTTTCCCCTTGTAATGTTGAAAAGTTTCTTATTTTGGTGTATGATTTTGTTCATAACAGTATAAATGATGAGTTGAAAAAGAATGCGTCAACTGCTGATTTGGAGCATAAAGGCTTTAATTTAGATTGCCATGTTTTAGATTTGCATTCCACTATAATAGTTGTATTTGGTGAACTATTTGTAATTGTTCATTGGATTGAAATTTTAGATGAATATTGCTTAGATTTTTGGATGAATATGATCATGTTTTGGGATAATTCAATATGATAGTTTGTTGCTTGTGTTGCATTATGAATGATAGTTTGTTATATTTGTTTGAAACATTTCGTACCAATTGGGGAAAAGAAAAATAACAAAAAAAAACCAAAAACAAAAAAATTACCCTTCTGCGACCGATTTTGGGCCCATCAGCGACCGCCCAATCAATGTTTGATGGGCTTTAGCCACGTCAGCATATAGCATCAGCGACCGATCTCATTGGTCGCTATAGGGGTATCTGTGACCGATTTTTGACCCTTCAGCGACCGATGACGTCAGCGAGGAGGGCATCAACGACGGTGCAACTGCGACCAGCCCTTCTGTGACTGGTTTCGGCCTTCTGCGACCGGCACCCTACCCTTCTGTGACTGATTTGGCCAGTCGCAGAAGGGTTGTCCTGCTGTAGTGCATATTACCAAAACAATAGTCATTAATTATGTCCTAGTGTTAAATTGTTCATCAGAATATATATGTATATGCAATTTAATAAATTATTGGTATGTATATGCAGTTTAATAAATTAATTTAAAAACAGAGAGTACCTTTTTTGTGGTTCAGGAATATAAACGGTCGGATACGGATAGTTACGTATAGTTAAAAATCAAACCGTATCCTTATCCGTTATAAATTTTCGGATACGGATACATACAGTCTCGAATACGGATACGGATCGGATAATTTAAGTAATTTTTCGAATTCGAATCAGGATGAAATCAGATAATATCCGATCTGTTTACACCCCTACTTGTTAGACAATTTCAAAGAGAGGATAGGACTAGAGGTGTCAATGGGTACGATATGGGTAGGATGGAGGTATTTTCATACCCATACCCACTAAGAATTGATCTTATTCATACTCTACTCTTATCCATTAAGAATTGACTTTACTCTACCCTACTCTTACCTGTTAAAATTATAGGGTATCAAAACGATAATGGATGAATAACGAAAATTCTAATATAATTAATTTTTATTATATTTTACAAATAATTTCACACATATGCAATCACATTACTAATAAAAAACAAATACAAATATACAATCAATTCAATTAAACTATTTTTTTATAAAGCAAGAAAATTTAAAAACACGAATATTTCTCTGGACAAATTCAATTATGTAACTAAAGAATATGTTTAATATTTTTCTTATAATAAAAAAACATACACTAAATAACAAAAGTACATCACTAATTATTGCTCAAACATTATTATATAGCACGCAAATAAATTTTATCATCACTAATTATTAATTATTGCTCAAATATTATCATATAATTTTATTTTATATAATTACTCTATGGGACAACAGGTACGAAATAGCCTTTACCCGTATCGTTTTCTGTTAGCTAACGACAAAAAGATTCTTACCCATACCCATACCTGATAATCTAACGAAAAAAAAACTTACTCATACCCGTCTTAGTGAATACGGTACGGGTAGAGTAGGGTAAACGGTTAAAAGGATATCATTGACACTCTCCTAGATAAGACCTTCATTTTAGGCACTCTTATTTCTTCTTTCCTTGTAGCGGATCTTTGCGCATGGAGAACCGGGTTCGGGTTGCATTATTGGGTTGCTTCTTGGGTCTTTAGATTCAGATATTTTTTTTCTCCAAGAGACGAAAAGAACGATTGGAGAAACTGCAACATTCAATTCCATTTTGAACAGGAAAGAAATTTGAAGAATTAATGGTGTACTGTTTATTTTCTTTTTTTCTTTTCTTTTTATAGTGAGGTTGGATGCATTTTTGGTCAATTATTTTCGAGTAATATCAAATATTTATACAATAAATCTATTTACGATAATTAAAAGGAATGCATCAATTGTTGTACATATATATTATTACATCACGTTGAATACTTTTGTTGGTGCTTTTGATTAATTCAAAATCATTTCAAGTTTACCTTCATCAAAATTGACAAATATTTTCTACTATTATTAAAATTTAGATACTAGTTTTGTTCGGATTAAAATTTAGTCTCCAATAATTTGCAAATTATATCACAAATTATATGTTTTGTCGTTATAAGCGAAAGAGGGAAGGAAGAAGGGGACGGTAACAGGGTTTCATGACTCCTGACAGTGGGGCTCACTCTGTCAGAGAAAGGACACAGCAATAAAAGGAAGGAATTAAGAAGGGATGCATCTAGAGTGGGAAAAATGGCATGGCGGAGCCGGCTCTGTCACGGAACGACACGGCACGCGTGTCAGTTCCGTGCCGTAACCATTCACGTGCCGTGTTCATCTTTTGAAACTTTGGCACGGAACGTAGTCACGTGTAATTATGACCATTAGATATTTGATTTAATGGTGAATCTTGAATAAACTAACCTAAATTATGATTAAATGGTCGCATGAGTCACGCGAGTCACGTATGGTCACAGCACGTTTAGGCACGGCGTGACTCACGTGACATGACCATTCGCGTGCCGTGACCACATCTTAACATTTTGGTCACGGCACGGCACGACACATGAAAAATTAACTTGGTCACGGCACAGCACGACACGAGACCAAAGTCACGGCACGGCACGTTTTTTTCACTATGCATCCTCGAGAAAGAACTGGGTAAAGATTTTAACAAAGCAGTTTTGGCTTCATACAGCGCACTAACCATATGCATAATGCATTTGAGAGGACGAAGCTGAGCTTCTCTCTTATTTTAATTAGATCTGTTTTAGCTTTAATCTTTTTCATTTATTTTTCGCATTAAAGAACAGGTATAAAAGGAGAGACAATTGCATTTGAGATTTTCAAGCCTTGATTAATGAACTGAACCAATTTCTTCTCATTCTCTCTCTTCCCCCTTCCTTGTCTCTGTTCTTTCAAAAAATTCATAAAATCACTACAAAATTCCCAAAATTACATTTATAAGTGCTTGTATTAGATTAATTAAAAAAAGTGCTTGTGATAGTTGTGATAAGTGCTTTGATTTTCAACTATATAATGTATATTTTATCAATAACTATATGTTGGTTCTTGGTTTTTAAGATTGCTTATTTTAATTGAATAACGAGAAGAAAAAAAAAACCACACAAAGTAAAAATAAAGCAACAATAAGAACAGAGATGAATTCAAATTTAAAACTCTCAATGTAATTTAATTCTCAGATCACAAAAGAGAAAAATAATAATAAATAAGAAATCTATTTTTATTTTTTTAGGGGGGGGAAAACTACTCTTTTAATTCTATCTTTCTAAACAAATTTTTCTATCATAAAAAAACCCTCACATAATATCAAAACAAGGAATTCTTGAAGAAAGAGATGAGTTTAGGAAAGAGAAGCAAGAAAAAGGCGATAACAGATCCAAATAGCATCTTTACCGCATATTGTGTGGCATCCGTCTCACTGTCATCGGTACAATTATTATCATTCCTGCTACGTGCAACTGCAGAGGCCGTAGGAAGTGCTTCTATGACAAGGTTGGCAAGGTCAGAGATGAAAGAACTGGTACAGTTTAGAGCTGGTACGCGTCCCCAGTTCTCGATACCAGATTCAAGTGCTAGTTCTTTGTACTCCATGTCAATCTCTTCTAGGGTTTCTATGTGCTCACTCACAAAACTGTGATTATTTATGAAGATTGATGTCAATCACAAACAATTTTTTGTACAGCATGCTAGAGTGAGGCTATGATACTATGCATAGCGCAGATTGATCCGTACTACGGATCGATATTTTTTGTTTTTTAAAGTCTAAATAGTCAATCTGAACCGTCAACATGATTTCCATATGAAAATCTACCTGCAGACTAAATTTTACATTTTTTAGAATTTTTTTACTATTTTTTGAAATAGGTAGAAAATCACTACTTCTGAATGGTCTGAAAACTTTAGATCAGGTGATTTTCTACCTATCTAAAAAAATAGTAAAAAAGTTTCTAAAAAATATAAAATTTGACCTACAAGCTACAAGTTATATTTTATATGGAGATCATGTTGAACGGTTCAGATTGATTGTTTGGACTTTAAAAATAAAGACTTGATCCATAGTACGGACCAATATGCGCTATGCATAGTACTGTAGCCTCACTCCAGCATGCCAAGAAGATATCAATTACAAATGTAATTCTGCAAAAGACACCATTGTGAAAAAAACATAAAATAAAAAAGAAAAATCAAGATAACAAATTAGTACCTTATGGGAACAGCGAGGAGACTTTTTACGCCGTTTTGACCTAGCTCAACTATTTTTTCATCAGTGTAAGGCTTCAACCATTGAACTGGGCCCACTCGACTCTGTTAGTTTATACAGTAATAAACAGTGAAAAATAGCACAATCATACACAATAAATTCCAAAAGTATCATATCCCATTGAAAAAAAAGAAAAAAATTTACTGACCACCCCACAACACCATCACAAACAATGCACAATAACCACATTGAATGTAACAAAATGACAAGAGTGAGGTTACGGTACTATGAACATGATCTCCATATGAAAATGTACATGAAGGCCAAATTTTATATTTTTTAGATATGTAGAAAATCACTACTTCCGTATGATCCACAATTTTTAGATCAAGTAATATTGTACCTATCTCAAAAAAAAAAAAAAAAAAAAAAAAATTCTAAAAAAAAATGTAAATTTGGCATCCAAGTACATTTTCATATGGAGATCATATTGAGCAGTTTGGATTAACGGTATGGACTTTGACAATGAAATATGGATTGTATGGACCGATGTGCGCTATGCATAGTACCGTAGACTCACTCAAATGACAACATACACCAATAACAATTCTGAACTCAAGAGACTAGAGAAAAACATAAAAAAGAATTATCAATTCTGAACTCAAGATTATAGTGTTGATCAAGCCTCAATTCAGTAATTTCAAGAAAAGCATCACACTTGCCCCTCTGGATTAATTTGGCATCTTTTACCGTCATTTTGCACAAATTAACCTTGATTACAACTTCACTTATTTTACCCTGATTAATTTGACCAGGAATTTGAAAGCTAAATGCCCCTCACAAGTTAAAAAATGTCAAAAATATATTCACCTGGTAGGCTAGGACATGGCTATTTTTAACCCCTCTTGATTTCAGTTCACACATAATAAGAGAGATACAGTCTTCCATTTGATCTTTGTACGGATCTCCGGCATCTTCTACATAGCTTACTGGTACACCATGTGCACTGAAGAATATCATAACCTAAAGTTCCAAGGGTAAAAGAGTAAAATATCAGTACTTTAATTCTGGATTTGCAGTACTAGATTGCAATATCAAAACCCTTTGATTTCTTGGATCTTAATTGCAGAAAGAGGATAAATCAAGGCTAAATCAGAGATTAATTGGTAAATTGAGCAATCTAGGTAGAGTAGGTAGAGTGAGGCTATGGCAAATTTTTTCGTTTTCCATATGAAAATGTACTTCCCGACTAAATTTTACTATTTTTCTAGATAGGTAAAATCACTACTTTTGAATAGTCTAGAATCTTTATATCAGTTCTACCTATCAAGAAAATAGTAACAAAATTTGTAAAAAGTGTAAAATTTGATCTACAAGTACATTTTCATATGGAGATCATGTTTAACTGTTCAGATCGATTTTTTGGACTTTGAAAATGGAGATATTGATCCATAGTACGGACCAATGATAGTACCTTAGCCTCACTCAAATTAAATTTAAATAAGAAATTTATGATGGCATGCAAGTTGAACCCAAAAGAAACTGTTTCACAGCGCACTGCTGAGCAATTAGGTTAAACTGATGCATAACAAATTGGCAAATCAGAGAGTCTAATTGACCATCTGGAAATGAACTAATACCTGATCATACCAATTTCCAAATTGACTTGGAGTAAAGAGAATAACTAAGGATCAATTACCTCCTCAGAATTTGAAAAGCTCAGTAACTCCTTTTGAATAAGGTCGGCCATAGATTTGATATAACCGTCTCGCTGATACCATGATTCAATAATAGAAATCGGCAACCCTTCAAAATATCCATCTTCCCTGTAAAAATAATAATAATTCAATTCCATGAAAAATCTGACCATTTTTACTTTTGCTAAATTCTCTGGAGATAAAAAATAAGTGAATATTTGCATGTGTGCCCCTCAGATATAGAGTATTTGCTCAAGTAGATATATGGAGATTTGGAGGGAGATGTCCAAGACCATATTTTTACAAATATTAATTAATTAATGCAATAACTTATGAGAAAAATTTAGAGAAAATACCTGAAAATGTTATTGAGAACACTAATGCTTGACCCGCTTGTAGAAATGGAGAATTGGGGATAAAGTGGGAGTACAACAAGCTTTGAAATATGATCCTTTTTAATCTGCCACAAAATTAGAAATATGTTATCATCTCGTCTATAAGTGCAACTAAATAAATAAAAAAACTCAAAAAGAAGAAGAAAAAAAAGCATTCCCCATGTTTTAGAACAATAATATGAGTAGAACTACGGTGTGACGTGCTCACCAACGGATTTGGTGAGCACACCTCCAAAAAACGCATTTTCAAAGTTCAAATAGTCGATTCGAACCTTCCAACGTGTTCTTCATATTAATATGTGCTTGGAGACCAAATTTTACATTTTTTGGAAATTTTTTACTATTTTTTTAGAATTTTTGAAAATCATCAGCTTTTCATTAAATAAAAAAAAATTCAAAAAACACTGATTTTCAAAAATTCTAAAAAATAGTAAAAAATTTCCAAAAAATGTAAAATTTGGTCTCCAAGCACATATTAATATGAAGAACACGTTGGAAGGTTCGAATCGACTATTTGAACTTTGAAAATGCATTTTTTGGAGGTGTGCTCACCAAATCCGTTGGTGAGCACGTCACACCGTAGTTCTACTCCAATAATATTATAGGTAAATAAAAGAAATGAAGGAAAATTTGTTTGTGAAACCTGATTAATCGCTTCTTCGGTGAACGGATGCCAATATCGCATTCCAACATATATATTTGCATGCAATTTCTTCTCTTCAAGGGCTTCCTTCAGAGCCTCAGCCTAAAAATGTATATGATATAATTTACAATTATATAGATAAATTTCACCAAAAAGTTTTATAAAGCAAATTAAGCAAAAATTATTAGTAAAGGATAATTACGTGAAATAAAGTTAATGAACCTGTTCATTTGTGATTCTGAGCAAGGGGGACCCACCACCAATAGAAGCATAAGCTTCTTTACTCTTTGGAGCTCTTAGTAAAGATATTAGCTGTGCCAATGGTTTCTGAAGAAATTTGAATAATCTCGGTAGCCTTATAATATCCTGTACATATAAATTCAATTAGCAAAACTAAGGGCCATGCATATAATTCGCCTTAACAAGTACTAATGTTGTATTACTAATCTATGGACTAGATAAATCAACATCTAGGTGCTCACAATTTAGAAATTTACCTAATTCCATAGAAATTTACAAATTTACCTAATTCAAAACTTATGCAGCTAAATACAAGAAATGAGAAGAAAAATCACGTACCGGATCGGCAAATAGGTTGTATAAAAAAGGTTGAACATCATTTAGGGTTTCGGGTCCACCGAGATTCAACAATAAAACCCCAATTCTTTCTTGTTTAGTAATCGAATGTACTTCGTCAGGGTCGAATTTGTCAATTACACACGGTTCAGCGGATGAAAAAGCTCTTGTAGCAATATCATGCTTCCTTTCTGATCGATAAACCAAATTTTGAGGGGCAGACAAGTCATTTTGGTGCAAAACCAATTTGGTTGATCTACCTTTCACAGGGAAGGCCAAGGTCTTTGTTCTATGGCTTGGACTGAAAAATGAAAAATAAACAAAAGAGTGAATAAAAATTGATAGGGGGAATTTCATGTATACCTCTCAAAAACCTCAAAATTATGTATTCCCCTTATAAAATTCATAATATCAGATTCACCCTTAATTTCAAACACACAAACTTACCCAATTTATTGACTTTTCTATTAAAACTCATTTTAAATTTATAAAGTACCAACTTTACCCTTCATTAAAAAAATAAAAATATGTATTCCATATAAGAAAAATGTTCCTTTGCGGTTGATAATTCAAATTTTGAGGGGTAGACAAGTCATTTTGGTGCAAAACCAATTCGGATGAACTATCTTTCACAGGGAAAGCAAAAGTCTTTATTCTATGGCTTGGACTGAAAAATAAAAAAATTAAACAAAAAAGAGTAAAAATTGATATTAAGCAGATCAGAAGTTATCTATAATCAAAATTGAAGAACTACAAACTTACATTTTTGTAATTTTATGGCCTTGGCATAAGTTAGTCACTTTATTAGAGAAAACCTTAGTTTGCATAGACTCCATGGAATCAAAACCTACAAATGAGAACTCAAATATTACACTAGATTTCTCACATATAAGCTAGTATTTACAAAATTGAACCTCAGGCGAATCAATTCTCACCAAACTTCACCTATTTTTGTGAGATTTCTCGACGCGATTCGCTCTCCTCTTCCGATCGCTGGAGAAAGGTCAGACGCGAATTCCTTTCTTGTTTGAACGGAGAAGAAATCGTTCTGATCAGACTCTCTGATTCTTCCGATTTGATTTCTCTTCTCTTCTCTCTTTTTGTTTCCTTTTTCAGCTTTGATCAGTCAAAGGAGTCCTTCCTATTCTCTAAAGTAACCCAAAGTTTAGATCTGGCCGGAGATGGAAAGCACATGTTCCTTCAATATTCGTGCGGATTTTGATCGGACGGTTAATATATAATATAAATATTCAGTTACCTCAGGGAAATTTCACACGTTTTCAGAGAGATAAAAAGAGGGTAAAGATTTTAACAGCGTAGTTTTTGCTTCATACAACACAAATCATATGTAATGTTATATTGATTCTATAGTCTTTGATCTGCATGAAGTCAACTGCTCTGTTAAAATATTTACCCGAAAAAAGTGAGTGTTTGGAATGATGATATCATTTTGTCAATGGACATGTTTCATTTATTTAATGTGAACCATTTTATTAGAGTACGGGTGTTAATACAACACGTAGTATTACTTATCACCACAACATTTATAATTTATAAAATATTAAGTTGCCTCTAATGACTTCCACGTTCATTGACAAAAGAAACTTTTTATAAAATTTGATCGCATGAAATTATATATTTTTTCTTAAATTTAGATATATATTTCTTTTTTCTAAAATTTATAGTAACAATAAGTAAATTGGGGAGACAATATCCCGAATTTTTTTTCGTTTTCATTAAAAAAATATTAAAATAAACTAATAGTGTTTTCCGAAAAATTTTATTTTTACCGGGACGCAGTTATTAGCTTGCGATCTGTTCCTGATAACCTTTTTTTTTAAAGAACTTCACACAGCCACAGGCTGTATGGAGCTCCTGGCCTCTGCGCAGCTACAGGGTGCCTGGATGATAAGAATGAAGTTTTTCAGAAACCAATGGTAAGTTAATTTGTTATATATTTGAATTAAATTATTTAAGCTATCAATTTACTCCATAATAATTTAAGCTAAATATCAAACAACAAGTACATACAAATTAAATTGTTAATGTAACAAGTATGAATATTCAAACAGGATTGAACAGTATGTCGAAGCAAACAAGTGAGGCAACAAAATACCCCTCAAACAACAAAATCATCAAATTTTATTCATCCAAATTTCTTTATTTGTACACAGTTTGAAAAACAAAAGATATACAGCAACAAACAATGTGAACCAGAAGTAAACAGAATTTAAAAAGGCATACATTGGTCAATCTAGGTGTATGATCTATGAATTTAAATGTCTTTGAGTCTAGTTTCAAATGGTTAAGGTTTCAAGTTAGTTGGAGACATAATAATCACATCAAATGGTTAAGGTTTCAAGTTACATAATAATCTAACAAAAGGGAAGAAAAAAAAAATAACATCCCAGACCATAGTAATTGCCCAATAAGGTACTGGTACCAAACCATCACAAATCTCATCAGTACCACCACATCCCCAAAAGTACAAGTTTCCAAAATCCATCTTGGAAGCTAAACCCTGGTACTCAAATTATCTATTAAAGCCCCTGCATCCCCAAATTACATCCACGCCAACAAAATAGTAGGAAAATGCAAAATGCACCCACAACATATTACATATTATATGACATTAATACAACTGAGTCATTTATGAAAACTCCTCCAAGTTATCATGGACAACATCAATTTCACCAATGATCTTAACATAAAGAAGTAACTTGTTGATCAACTGCATCAACAAATTCATTACCATTTTTAAATCCTACAATTCTAACGGTCTTAAGGAACTCCCGTTGTACTAATGCATCTCCCGGTCCCTCCTGAGTTATCTCCTCGTCTACAAAGTCCATGTTCAAATCCTTCAATAGTAATAAAACAAGTTACATATGTTTCATTGATAATAGATCCTTTGACAAGGCCTTAATTGAGGGGGCCAATATGAACAACACCTGGTATTACACGGCCTTGACTATCTTGTTAACTTCCTAATCTAGTCCATTTATAGTATTATCTATTTACCATAAATACTCGAAACTTGTCATTATTTTATTTGATAAAATTTGGATATTTCTATCATCTCATTAAATGACTTTGTTTTAGTCTGCTTCCCTTAATTGAGGCATGCAAAAATAACAAGTACCAGTAACAGTACCAAGAGAGAGAGAGAGAGAGAGAGAGAAAGATTACATCATCATAGTCGTCACTCAAGCTCAACACCTGTAGTTTAGGGGATTCAAGGATGAAAAACAGTGCAAGATCAGACAGGTAGAAACACCCAACAATCTGAAATTCCAGGCTCTTTAAGTTGTCAAAGACTGGGCAATTAGCAAAATCCTTCTTCTTTACCTAGTTTCATCACAAAGTAAAATTAAAAACTATGTTCCAGAGAAAAATAAAATTAAAAGAAAAATCACATAGTTATTTACAGATTTTTGTTTCAAATATATTGCGAAGAGAAAGTACCTTTCCCATGGGGTGAAGACATAAGCTTTCGACATTTGAAAGGCTCTGAATAAGCTTGGGTCCCCTAGGGACATATTCATCCTGATCATACCAACCATAAGAAAGGATGAAGGCTTCAACTAGTACTGGAAGATTTAGCAACTGAATATCCCACGTACCCCCATCAATGACCAAATACAGGAGATTAGGTGTGGAAATCTGAATTCTCATTCCGTCACAACAACAAAGAACCAACTTCTTCAAAGTGTTGGAACATATCTGAATGGTGTTGAAAACACTCATTTCTAGCACTAGTTCTTCTACTGCAGGACACCCCAACAAAAGCTTCTTCAAAAAGTTATCAGCTCGTTGCAACACCATTAAGGTGAAGGGTTTTGAGGCAAGGAAGGTTTACTGAGTTGAGTTCTAGATCAACTTCCGTAGAGAACCGCAATTGGAGATGTATTAGTGATGCGCAAGTGAAAATGAGATTAGTATTTAACTTCAAATCTATACTCGGACCCACATTGACTAAGCACTCTCGAGGGTTCAACTTCATCACATCACCAATACAATCGGCAAAAGCTTGAGTCCAAGGCAAGTTATTTGAATTAAACAAAAGTTGAAATTTGTTAACACAAGATGTCTCTCATTTCTCCAACACACTTCTCAGAAGTAGTTCGAATTTGGTCACAAATTCTACAGCCATTTCATCATCAACAATCTCTGGCAATCCAAACTCTTCAATGTCAAATTTCAGATCCAACACAGAAGCCCATGTTTTTATCCATCTTTTGGACAAGATGCATGTTTGCACAACCTCTTTTGTAGTAAGAAAAGATAGGATATGCGTGCGAACATCATCAGGCAAACTACTGATCCTATCAATGCCATAATTCTCCTCACTACCATGTGCCTTGATATTCATCATCTTTCACCTTCACAAATGCAGAAAAAATGGAACTTTAATGAGTTGCACAGAGTTAATCGCTTCTCAATTTCAAGAATTAAGATAAACATATCTTAATTAAAAAAAGAAGTTACATAATCCCAAGTGTTAAAAGTACAACATTTTTTTACTGTAACATTTGGTCGATGCTCACACCAAAATGGATTAGACTATTGCAATAGCATATTAGAATTAACAAATGACCTAAGAGCCTTTGTACAATTTGATATGACAGTAAATTCTTCAAAATACCGTTTTTTGTGATTGCTACTATAATTCTCAGACCAATAATGAAGAAGCCATCAAAAGCAAATATGCTGGTCTGATACTGACATCGAAGCAGTATTGTTATATTTGTTATACCAACTAACATATTTTGTTTCATATGAAACTAATAAAATATAATTTCATATAAACCTTTAAATAACTGCTTACAATATATAAACCATATTCTGTCATATGAGTCTAGAAAAGGAAAAGGTGAGAAATATCAATTGAAGTTAACAAATTTAGTTACAGCTACACGGCTATAAATCCATTAAAATTTATAAATGTTGCTTCTTAATTTTGTTATTTTCTTTCTTGAAAATTAATCTTCTTCATCAAAGTCCTTTTCTTCCATTCTCTTGACAATTCAAAACGATACACCAGTGAAAAACTTGCTTTTGATATCAATACCAGTGGTGAAAGACAAAGTGCAACTTATGCTACTAAATGACTTAAAAATTGAAAATAAAAAACGAAGCACGAACTAGAGTAATTGAGAATTGAGATGGATAAAATAAAAACTGAAAAGACGAAACAAATCTCTGCTCTAATATCAAGAAAAATCAGATATCAATGACCTTGATTCAGAATTCCAGATTTTGATTGAAAACTAAATTAACAACGAAACCTTACTATAAATCAAATAGGAAATTGACTTCAGTAACAAACAAATAATAATGAAAACCTTTTTCGAGAGTACACAGGCGGTGATCAGCGGCTAGGGCTAGCGGGCACAGGCGCCAAAGTGGCGGCAATCCTTCTCCTTTGCGCAGCAGCGATCCTCTCTCCTTTCTACTCCGCGTATCGCGTGTAGGGACGCGTCTCAGACTCTACTCCGAGGGTTAGGTTTTTTTTTTTATTGATCTCCCTCTGGACTCTGGACTCTGGGCTAGGGAAAACTTTAAGTCAGCCATTAATGGCTATTTTACCCAAAATCAAACAAAACTTAGAAAGAGAAAAAAAAAAATAGGATTTATAACAGTATCAAGAGAATCGAGCAAAGGAGGGTCCCTTTACTTTTTCTTTTGCGACAAAAAATTTTAAGAAAAATTGAGAGATAAGAGTTTACCTAGAGGAGCCGGGACAGAAAGAGAGGCGGCGCAAGGGGAGTTTGAGTAGAGAGAGAGAGAGAGAGAGAGAGGGGGAGGCGGGGTTTAGGGTTTTGGTCTGATTACGAGTAGAGAGCGAATCGGTCTGATTCTCAATGGACAATAGTTGGGGTCTGGATCGCCTAAAGTAACCCAATTTTTTTGTTTTGATTGAGACCGTTCGATTCGAATTTGTCGTTTAGAATCGTCTTGAGATTCGAATTCATTGTCGGAATGTGCACGCTCACTTCGCAGATGTGCATGCTCAATTCGAATCGGACGGTCTCAATCCAAAATTCAAAGATTGGGTTACTTTAGGGGATCCGGACCTCTATTGCTTGGATCCAGTAAAGTAATCCAATTCTTAGATTTTGGATTGAGACCGTCCGATTTGAATCTTTGAAAATCCATCTGCGAAGTGAGCGTGCATTCATGTAATTACGAACTCTATTTAACAAGTAACAAGATCATACTCTTATGATTGAAAATACTAATTAACTTTTGCCATTCTTTTATTCTATTTTTCTATTTTTATTATTAATTAATTCATTTATAGAAATTCTCTGATTTCCAAACGTCATTAATTTAGTGATACGAGGAAGACTGATCGAAAGACGCCATCCATAATAATTCGCAAACAAAATAATAAAGATTTCAAATGTTGCATGTTTCGATTATCCAACCTTTTTTTTTTTCTCTTAAATCGGTTTAGAGTAGATTTTCAATATCACAAATTTTGTGTTATAAAATGCTACAAACTCATGTTGAATGCAAAAATATGATTTTGTGGAGATGTATGCACGTAAAATTTATAATTTTAATAATTTATGATTTTTTAGATTTTATTTTGTACTAAGCTAAGTGGTAAAAAATAGTGAGACTATGGTACTATGAATCAAGGTTATAAAATGCGGTTTTCATGCGGTATGCGGAAGGTCATTGCATACATCATATACGATATTCGGCCGCATATGCGGATTTTTATGCGGACTTACATATGCGGATTTAAAAAAAATAATCAAATAAAATATAGCATAATATGTAATTATTAATGTCACAGTCTTTATGTTAATTAAATGAATAAAAGTTTATAATGCAAATATGCAATTAAAAATTTATGGTGCATGAAACAATGATCATTAATTAATTATTAATGCATGAAATAATGTTATAATAAATTAGTACTGTGCAAGGTTATACAAAAAATCATTAAACAATGATCATTAATTAATTATTAATGCATGAAACAACGAGGCTATACAAATTTCCATTTGATTTCCGATGCTAATTGGCCCAGCGCATATGCAGTCCCAAGTTCCAACATTGGTTTTGACTTTTCCGATGGTCATGCTGCCCAAGCACCCAATTGGCCCAAGCGCCCAGTCCTGTTTATAATCTTCCTTTATAGTCCCACATCACTTGCGAAATGAAAAATCATTGCTCTCCTGCCTATAAGTGCAGTTGGAGATTAGCATGAAAACCCACTCAACTGGACTCCCGTCTGGATGGGTATTTTGGTTTGGGTTTCGGTTATTACCGGACATCCAATCCGTTTTTATTAATAATTTTTTTAATAAATAATAAAATATTTGGATGGACTGCATAATACTATATGCGGACTGCACAAAGCAATATGCGGCCGCATATGCGGAACTGCATATTGGGACCGCATTTTGATTTTCTATGCGGTTACCAACCGCATACGCATATACGGCCGCATGAACCGCATTTTATTACACTGCTATGAATAAAGTATATTGGCTCGTGCTACGGATTCAAATTTTTTATTTGAAAGTCTTAACAATCGACCCGAACCTTTCAATATAGTTTCTATATGAATATGTATTTGTAAACTAAATTTTACATTTTTTGAATTTTTTTACTATTTTTTTAGATGAGTAGACAATTACTAGATCTGAAATTCTGGACTATCCAAAAACAGTGATTTTCTATCCATATAAAAAATATAAAATTTAGTTTACAAGTACATATTCATATGAATCATGTTGAACAATTCGGATCGACCTGTTAAAATTTTAAAAACAAAAATATTAATATGTAGTACGGACCAATCTGAGCTATGCATAGTACCATTGCCTCACTCGTAAAAATTCAATGCACTTTAGTAGTATTTTATTATTATTGTTATTTCAATATTCTTCTTTCACCTATACATGTCATTACTAAAAAAATATCTGGTAAATAGTTTCTTTGATTTAATGAAATTGTTGAGGGAATCACCATCTCACCTTAAAAAAAAAAAACAATCACTTCTATACATATTTGCAAAAATAATAATATATACTTGTGCTTATTTATTTTTCTGAAAATCAGTACAACTAAAAATATATTCATAAATCTAACAAAGGGAAACTTTATTTATTTTTTCACTAACACAAAATATCACTATATATGTGAGACCCAAATTTAAACTCTTATTTGCTAATCTCTTTAATTGATCTATGTGTAAAATAAACAATCAATGAGTTCAATTATTAAAAATGTTAAAGAAATATTAATTGTATAGTAATAATACAGCTTTTCCTTTTTGGAAAAATAAGTATAAACTGCCTAGTGAAAATTTTACTATAATTACATGGAAGATGAAAATTTCTCAAAATATTTTGGAAAAAGGGGACCAAATTTTACTATAAACTGCCTAGTGAGAATATTATAAATTAATTTTATAAAATGTTTTTCTTTTTGAAAAGTTAAAATAAAATATCCTCCTCTAAATTGTTTTGACAAAATGTCTTTGTGCGTTCTTATTTTCCCTTCATTCTACAATTTTTATATAATCTTGATAATAATTTTTTTTTCATTTTTTTCATTTTTTGCAATTTTTAATATTTTCACTTATATAGTGGAAATTTTAATTATTCAGTTATCATATTTCATAATTTGAATTTTTTTTTTCAATCTACTTTGATGCAGATTAAATTCCAAAGTTAATACGAAATCCAAAAATTAAGATGCACAAAATGATATATTCAAATTATAAAAAATTTCATGTTCTTATAATTTTACAATTTGATTTTTAAGTTCATTATCCACAAAGGAATTCATTGGACAGAATTACTAGAAAGAATTGAACTTGGCAGTGCAATTTCTGATATCAACCAGCAATAATCTTTATACAAAAAATGTCAGGTACATTACCAGAAAAACTATCCTACAAATTAATTATATTGCAGCTGTAATTCTCTTCATGTGCACGCTTTTACATTATCCCGACATTTTTATTAATACCCTAAAAAATTAAAATTATCAAATCTGCCCTCAAAGGCAAATTTTTATTAAAAATGCCCTAACCGCCCCCCCATGGGGCGGTCCAGTATCTATAGCAGACCGCCCCCCAGCTGGACAGTCCACTATGCATAGCAGACCGCTCTCCCCCGGGGCGGTCCGCTAATGGAATTTTTTTTTTAAACGGGCGGACTCGACCCGTCCGAACCGCCCCCCTCTCTCTCTCTCTTGCTCTCTGTCTCTACTCCCCCCCGCCTCCCCGCCGCCCGAACCCGACCCCGACCCCGCCACCCTCTCTCTCTCTTGCTCTCTCTCTCTCCCTCCCGAACTCTCTCCCTCTCTTCCTCTCTCTCTCTTCCGATCTCCCTCTCTCTCTCCTCCTCTCTGCCTCTCTCTCTCCCCTCCTCTCTGTCTCTCGCTCTCTCTCTCCCTCTCCCTCCCTCTCTCCCTTTCTCTTCCTCTCTCTCTTGCCCTCTCTCGCCTGAACCCTAATTGTCGGCCATCTCGACCATCTCGGCCATCTCAGCGACAATCTGATTATTTTCGGGTAAGTCTCTAAATAACTTTTTTGATTTATATTTTGTATCTTGTATTGGCATTGGAACAATTGGTAGAAATTGAATTGTTAATCATCGTGTGCAGGATGTTGATTTTCCTAACGCGATTTAATTGTTTAAAATTAGGGTTTTTAAAATTAGAGTTTCTAAATTATGATTTAGGGTTGACAAAATTGGAGTTTATAAATTAGGGTTGAATTGTTAATTATCGTGTGTGGGTTGTTGATTACGCGATTTAATTGTTCAAAATTAGAATTTCCAACATTAGGATTTATAAATTAGGATTTAGGGTTGACAAAATTGGAGTTTATAAATTAGGGTTTAGTGTAAAAAATTATTCAAAATTAAGGTTAATAAAATTAGGGGTTTATAAATTGGGGTTTATAAATTGGGGTTTAAAAATTAGGGTTTAAAAATTAGGGTTTATAAATTGGGGTTTATAAATTAAAATTTTGGGTTTATAAATTAAGTTTTAGGGTCCAAAATTGTCCAAAATTAGGGTTCATAAAATTAGGGTTTATAAATTAGGGTTAAGGGTTTAGAGTTTTTAAATTAGGGTTTATAAATTGGAAACTATGAATTAGGATTTAGGGTTTATAAATTAGGGTGTAGGGTTTATAAGTTAGGGTTTAGGGTTTATAAGTTAGGGTTTATAAATTAGGAATTATAAAGTAGTAACCTTCTGTTTTCAAATGTAGTATGGCCAGACCTAGACAGAGACGTGCATGGGATACTATGGAGACGGGGGAGAGTTCACATGATCACAGTGTAGAGGCATCCGGTGCAGAGGCTTCCTGTGCGGAGGCCGTTGGAGATTATCCAACTCACCGTCCTGATACATTTAGTCCTCTTCTATGGATCCCACATGTCAGGCACCGTGTCGCACTCGCATCTATGGAGGTACATTGGTTTTGTATTCCTAATTTAAATAGTATTATTTAATATTATAGATAATCAGTCATTTATATTGAAATCATTGTAAAATACAGGACGAGACGATGATGACAGTGAGGCATCGCACCCCCGAGATACCATACATCGCTAATCCGTTGATGGAGTGGTGCATCATGCATCTCGGCTTGTATCAGTTGGCCACCATGCCTCACTGAAAGATTGACCAGGCTCTCGTTTGCGGTCTAGTGGAGAGATGGCGACCGGAGACGCACACATTTCAACTTTCGGTTGGGGAGATGACAGTCACACTAGGTGACGTCAGCGCCTTATGGGGTTTACGGATAGATGGCGACCCCATATGTGGTGTCTCAGACCATCCAGACCTGACGGGGATGAAACCAGAGCTGCTGGGGGCCGCGCCGACAGTGATGCAGAAGAAGAAGAAGAGAGAAGAGGAGGAGGAGTTCCGGTATTCTGGGTATTGCATTAGTCTTGCGTCGCTCCGCACTTACTTCTACCAGCGTAGGATCACCCCCGATACAGCTAATGAACAGGCCGTTTTGAGGTAATCACAAACAATTGCAAATTAAAATATGTTATGGACTCAACAATAATTGTATTTATTTATGTTGACTAATTTCTATTACAGGTATATGACGGCGTTTGTCATGGATTTATGTGGCAGCGTCATGTTTGTCGATTCCAGCGGTGACGCAGTTTCGATTATGTTCCTCTCTCTGCTGAGGGACATTCAGCGGCCGTCGAAGTGGAACTGGGTTGGAGCTGTGATCGCCCACTTATACCGGAGCTTGTGTCATGCTTGTCTGGTAAGTTTGTACAAATATTTTAATTTTTTTATTACAAATATTGGGGTTCAATAATTACCAGAAGTGCACCACATGCCCAAAATTTAGGTGAAGAACAAGCAGATTGCTGAGCCACTTCTTCTACTCTAGCAATGGTCCTGGTCGCATCTACCGGTATGTCGGCCTGTTTCTCCAATTCAGGAGGGGTTATGGACAGGAGATGACCCCGAGAGACGTCCGGCATACGGTGCCATATGGGGGTAGTCACCATACATACGAGAACACGGGCAAGGGAAGGACCGTGGGGATTTCGTATGTCCGGGGTCAGCTCTAGATGCTTCACGAGACGAGCATCACCTGGTACCCCTATCGTGTGTTCTACGATAGGAACCTTCTGTGCCGGTTGATTAGAGCAGATATATCTCTCGTTTTATCGGGGACTGTGCGTTTGTTTCTGGATAGTTGAGTATCACTATCCTGATCGAGTGCCTGTCAGTTTGGCTTGGATGCCTATGTCTTAAAGTTTCCAGAGCTGGACGAGGACCAGACCACCCGGCTGCACAGGTAACTACCACTACTGTATTGTTTGTCTATTTTATTACTTGTTCAGTCATACACGTTACTAATAATCTGCTTTAATTAATTTATATTGCAGCACTAAACACAACAAGCCCAAAGTCGACTTGAGCACGCATTTTTTAGAGGATTACCGGCGTGCTACATCACCGAGGATTACTTATGGACCCCGTCTTCAGCTATTGATGCCTCTATGCCGGTTGGGCCTTGGACATTGCGATATTTAGTCTGGTACCAGAGATGGGGCATGCCGTCGGTTTATCTACAGGGGGACTATGGTGATGCTCTTCGACGGAGACTCACGAGTGATAGATTTAGGACTTACTTGCCTTTCGGCCCGATCCATGCTCGTTCGGTATATTTAAATGAAACTGACATACTTAAAATATTAAATGTTTATTTATTCATCTTCTAATAATAATAATGAAAATACATTGTGTGCAGATTTTGACCGGTATTAGAGGAGTGGCACACAGCTTGGTGTGCATGGCAAGAAAAAGTTGGAGAGTGATAGGATGTCAAATGCTCCAACACAATGCACCTCGTGGAGGACTCTGGCTGGGACGGGCGCCTCATTGGTATGTTGCACGATGCTGGAGAGGACATCAATTGGCGCGAGATAAAGCCCCCACCACCAGATCCAGAGCAGCCTCGAGTCGATGTCTACCCTGATGAGATGCCGCCACCTCCTACAGGTATTAATATGTCATACACATGATCATTATTAAGTGTCTCTTTAAAAGTCCATTCTTATTAATTTATCTTCATTTCTGCAGATGATGACTCGGGTTAGACGATCCACCAATGGGTGTTGAACAACAATGCGTGGAACGCGTACTACAACAAGCATGGAGTTCCAGTGCAGCTCAGCGAGGTAGCAAAACTTCATTGTTTAATTAATTTACTAGTTATTTCTATGTAGCAAAAATAACATTATTTACATGCAGGATGAAGCTGCCGCCACCTGTGACTTCTCCTTGGATGACCTCACTGGAGATGATGGCAGATATGAGCCACCTATCCTCCACAGATGATCAGAGTCAAAATAACGATAATTTACGTAGGGTTTTGGCTTAGGTTTTGCATATTTTCTCACACTTATGTTTAATTAATTAGAGAAAAAGACTACTGTCACCCTTCTTTATGTTTTATTGCAGAAAACAGGTTTTGGGACTATTTTACACCAAATGGAGCTAGAATCGGGTCAATCGGATCAGCGACGCTTATCGACTAAGTCTTTGTTACGGTCCGTATTGCCTGATACGGACCAGGCCTAGCACAGACCAGAAGATAGCGCTGGAAGCATTAAATCCTAACCGTCGAGGTCCTAATACGGACCGTATCAAACTGATACGGTCCGTATCCGAAGGCGTCTCTTGGGGAATAACTGCCGACAGCTGTTTCCAGATCAGTTTCTTAGCCTCCACTCAACCTCCAGACGTCCCTCCACTCATATATAAAGCCCCTGGGCAGAAGAATAACTTATCTTTGGAATTAGGGTTAGATTTGATTAAAGAGAGAAGAGAGGAGTGCTTGTAACAATGCCGTTCCGCGGCTAAGTTCCTTTTATTAGGGCTAGGCAGTAAACCTTGTTACTCTTGATATTTTGATATATATATATTTCTGTTGATTATGGTTTCTTGTTGTTGTATCAAAATACTTTTGTAATTTATTATCTCTTCATCTAACTTCAATGATCTAGTTTGAGTCCGTTAGGGTAGTGACAGTACTTTAATGGTAAGAGAAACTATTTGTATGAATTAGCCTCGTTGAGATCTATTAGGTTTATGTGAAGAAAACCTTAGCGGGGAAACCATAAACTAGACCAACAAAACGAGTACCAAATTCTATCACTTGCGTAAGGAAAATCGCAGTGATCTGTGTAGTAATTTGGGGTTTTTAGAGATCAGTCATTTGCGTAAGGAAACTCGCAGTGTCCTATGTAGAATCTCGATGAAAGATCTGTCATTCTTGCGTAACATAAATTGCAGTGACCTATGTGGTTATCTTTCATAAAACAACAACAGGAATTCAGATGCAACAGGAATATATTGTCAAGGCGGATTGAGTGACAATGGTGTGCCGAAACCCTAGGAATTCTCATCTCTATCTTTATTTTAATTACTTTTAATTGCTTCCTAATTTACATTGATCACAACAACATCTCTCAATTTTCAGATTTCGTCTAACCTTTCGAAGGATTGCGATTCGATCGCTCAAAACATTGAACCAATATTCCCTGTGGATCGACCTCGAATATACTACTCGATAGGATTGTGCGCTTGCAGTCCGAACCGATAGCATTTCCGAGTTTATAAATATTAAAAGAAACATTGCTCTCTTTTGAGTGATCAACAAACCACGATATATGGAGGCCAGACAGCACGATTATAGGTTTAATTTATATATATGTTCGGTCTGGTTCTTATCACATAATAGCACAAAATATCTTGTATTTTAGTATAATATAGGATTAAATACCCCTAGAATCAAGTTACTGCATTTGTCTGTGTGAAATTCGTTGGAAAATAAGAAAAAGAAGCAAAGTGCGGACGCACTGGCCCAGAGTGCGGCCGCACTCGTCACTTAGAAGAAAATGCAAGCTCCAGAAGCAAAAGTCTGAGACTAATGCGGACGCACTCACAACTTAGCCAAATTTTCTGAAGAAATCCAGCAGCAGAGGAAAAGTCCGAGAGGAATGCATACGCACCTGACCAGTATTGGACCCGCACTCTGGACTTAGAATATTTCAGAATTCTGAGCAAAGGAAGAACAGAAAAGTCAGAGAGGAATACGGACGCACTGGGAAGCTATGCGGACGCACTCAGCACTCAGAGAGCAAATCAGAGCACAAACCAAAACCCATGCAGACGCACCATGGCCGCGTTCAGCCTAAAAACTGCTATTTTGGAGGATTTTCTATTTTCAGCGCATCGGACCACGACCCAAAGGTGGGAAATAGAAGGTGGAAACGTGGAGAACACGTTGGGACATATTTAGAATGATTTCCCACGTCCATATGCTCCAGATCTCCTATAAAAGGAAGGGAATTTCTTCTCTATGAGGATCACCATTCTAAGAGAGAAATTCACGAGAAAGAGCATCAATAACAGGAGCAAATTAAGAAGAAAGAAGGCGAATTCTCACAGCAAACGCAATGAAGACTAAGGTTTTTGATTAGAGAAGGGTGTATTCTATTTCTCTAGTTAGTTTCTCTTTGTCTTACTTATTTTTGTACTTCAATTCATGATGAATGCTTGCTTCTCCATAAGAGGCTAGTTTCCTCTCTAGGGGTTTATGTCATGTAGCACGAACTTGTTTAATTTTATCTTACTCGGATTTTAGTTTTTATTATGATTGTTTAATTTGATGTTAATTTCTGTGATTTATTCTTTGTGATGTTCCATGATTTGTGCTTGAATTGTAGTTATCCCGCTTAGGTCTTTTAGACTCAAAGTAGAATATGATCATATAGGATAGTACAAATTGTGATCACAAATACCTTAGGATTTGGATTAGAATGGACCAAATTTGATATCCAAACCGGAACTATAGGAATTAAGGTTAGGGTTTGGTGAATGACTTAATCGTGAAGTCAAATCCTTAATTAGGAATCCTTGAATTGAATTGCATGTTGGTATGAAGGACTTAATCGTGAAGTACCAATATCTAGGATAGGATATGCTAACATTAAGCTTCATGGTCTAGGTGATCTAGGCACGTTATTTAATCACGGATGTGACCCTGGGTAACATTTTAGGTTGGAAACCTTGTCAAATCGAACATGAATTTAAACAAACCGAGTAGATAGAATTAGCAAGTGATTATGGACCGAATACCTCTAGACTTCTCAAACTTGATTTTCACCCGACTTTTATTGCTTTTTGTTACGAAACTTTAATTTTCCTTTAAAAAACGAAATTACACAAAACCCCCATTTTTACTTTTATTGTTTAGTTTTAAAAGTAGTTTTCTTTATTAAAAATTAGTATTTCCCTATCTCTCTGCGGATCGATACCTAAATTCTACAATTGATAGGTTTTGTGCGCTTGCAACTAACCTATTCATTGTGTACGAAGGTTTATAAATATTAAAGGCAAAAATAGTACAAAAATCTTATACCTAAAATACTCAACACACGACAGCAATGCCAGTAGGAGTGGGGTGCAGACTGTAGATGACTTTGCCTCTGCTATATTTGGCATACCGCCTCCGGCCACGTATCCTTCTACTTGGGAGGCTGATCCGTGGGTGTTACGTACACAACTGGAGATCCATGAGGAGCATACATTTCACCTGGGGGAGGACCCATGGGCGTAGGAGGATGTACACGATGACATGCAGGAGGATGAGGTTCACCAGAGACATGTGGTGCCTCAGAGGGACCGCAGTCCATCTTCTAGGTTGGATCTCTCCGGTCGTCGCCCTCGTCTCGTCGTTAGGGTTTTTATGTTTTTTTAATTTGATAAATTTCTAGTATTTTATATTTGAATTATTATATTTATTGTTTGGACTGTTATGTTTCATGTTGTAGACTTACCATTTAGATTACCTTGTTTTGTTGTTTATCTAGTCGGAAAAACCAATTTCTAACATTAACCAAATAAATATAAAACATTAAAAACATTAAAACATTAACAACTAAATATAAAACATTAACCAATTATATAAAAAACAATTAAATGATCGGCAATTACATAACATATAAAAATAGTCGTCAACAAATAATAAATATATATCATATAAATTATTACAACAAACAAATATAAAACATTCAAACAAATAAATATACCATATTATAAAACATTAAAACAAATTTAAAAAAAAAAAGGTGGACCGCTCAGAAGAGGGGCGGTCAGCTATGGATTCTGGACTGCCCCAGGAAGGGACGGTTAGGACATTTTTAATAAAAATTTGCCTTTGAGGGCAGATTTATTAATTTTTTTTTTGGGTAGTAATAAAAACGTCGGTACATTATCAAAACAAATTTACATTTTGAGTCTTAAATTAAGGCACTCTATATATATATATATATATATATATATATATATATAAAATTTCAGGTTGCTACTGTTATTGATGTTGCTGGAGCCATTCTTGAATGGCAGAACGAAGGGCACGATTTGGAGTAAGTTCGAGGTGGTCAAGGGGCAAATTTGTCATTGGTGATGTCTCATGCCCGCCATCGAGCCAGCCTTTAATGGCTTCAGCTTCATATGTATAACCATCTGCTGCTATCTGAGGATCCTTCATTACCTCCTGAAAATCATTTTTGTTCCCAAATTCAACCGATAAAATATTAGTGTCGGCGCTGGATCTTTTCCAAAATAAGAATATCTAAAAGAAATATTTAGATATTTATTGTTATACTTAGAAAAAGAAGATGGAAAACACCGTCCCAAAAAAAGAAAAATTACTCTCAAGGCAATTAAATATTAGTGCAAGCATTATCAGGTTCAGATTAAATATTAGGTTATATGATTGCCACTTTATTTGCTTGGTTTATGCTTACTAAGCTAGTGCATTATTATTACTTAGGCATGCTAAGTGTTCAACAAAATTAAGTTCCACTAAGAATAATGGTTCATCAATTCAAACGAGATCCAACAAAATCTTACCTGAAAAATAGGACACATGAAGTAGGAAGGTATGCCTTTGTCATCGAGTTGAGATTTGAAACTTGGCAACACAGATAAGGAAGCAGCCATCATCAAGGACTCAACCAACTTCCACTCACTCTCCAAATTCGGGCGCTCCCTCCTACGCATTTGAGTGCATCTCAACCCAAGGTTTGTCAATTGATTGGCTTGTACGAAAGGCCACTCTCCAGCTGACTTATCTATAATCGAATGCAAGGAGTTATCATTAACGGCATCCTCCACACCAGCTATTATGTCTTTTGGAGGTTTTCCGGTCAATAGTCGAAGGACGATTATACCAAATGAGTAGACATCAGATTTTACTGTTATCTGTCCACTATTAAAATATTCTGGGTCCATGTATGCAAATGTCCCCTTAGGATATTCGGTGCGGTACACTAACGTGTTTCTGTTGGATTCAATTAGAAGGCGAGAAATGCCAAAGTCGCTGAGCTTACTAACCAAGTTGGCATCTAGGAGGATGTTTGCAGGGTTAAGGTCTCCATGGACAATTGGATTGGGGTTGTTTGAGTGAAGGAACAGGAGAGCACGACATATTTCACCGATGATACGCGTGCGCACCTGCCACGTCAGTGGCGGGGTGCCACCTTGGCATGCAAGTCGATCTTCAAGGCTACCATTAGGTAAATACTCATAGACTAGAGCTGATTGTTCTGAGCATGTTCCTATAAGGGTAACAAGGTTCGGGTGCCTCATTGTGCTTAGGATAGTGACCTATCAATGCCAAACGAGAAACATGAGTTAGTCTAGAAAAACTATTGCATAAATTATCGGAAAACAAAAATTGGTAACGACTTCCGTGTATGAGTTGATACTGTCCCATATCATCCAAAATAGGTAAAAACATTGAACATTCTTTTGTTTCATTTTTTTTTGTAACAAAAATGTCTCCCGTAGATTCAGTCGAATGACTGGTTGGTTCCAATAAAATGAAGTTACCTCTTGTTCAAATTCTGGCTTGCCTTGTAGGCTTTTAGGATGCAGCATCTTTATAGCAACCATGGTGTTGCGCAAAAAGCCTTTGTAAACACAACCAAAACCTCCTTCGCCGATCTTATGTGAATTGTTGAAGTTCTCAGTTGCCTGTTGAAGTTCTAACATAGAAAACTTAGAGAACGCTTCATAAGATCCAGGACCAGCACCACCACGTAATTCTTCGACCTCTTTAATTGCATTATCTCGCTCCTCTTGCAATTTTTTATTTTCTTCTTGCAGCAAATCTAGTTGGCTTTTGCACAAGTCCAATTCTTTTAAAAGGACATTTTGTGATGCTTCGACCTCTTTAACTGCATTATCTCGCTCCTCTTGTAATTTTTTATTTTCTTCTTGCAGCATATCTAGTTGGCTTTCGCTCCAGTCCAAGTCTCTAAAAAGGGCATTTTCTGATTCTTCTCCCTGAAACGTCCAATTCAATTGGGCCAATAATCCTACTTAATTTTTATTGTCGTAATTGAAGTTCCAAATAACTTGCTTTTGCATATCAAATAGATACCTTTTGAATTAAGGAAACCAGTTCCATTTCAGCCTTTTTACGTTTGCAGATCTCCTCATTAAGTTCGAACCTGTATTTTGCAGCATCTGCTAAGGCTACTTGAAGTTTCGCACAAATGTGTTTGATATTTCCCTGAAAGAAGTAGGAAATTTTATGTGAAATTAGTGTGATGGGAACAACTAGCACATTAATTTTTTTTTTTTGTAGGTTTTGGCAACCATTGTTTCTGGAAAATTGCTTGTTTTAATCATTTCTACTTAAAAAACCTATGGGTTTCTCTAAAGACAAAAAAAATTGAATTAAGATTATATGCAATTGGAGGGCAGTGGAGGAAACCGAAAAAAGTGTAAGTTATTTTTTATAATATTTTGTAAGGCAATTAAGCAAGCATTAGGCTGCTGACGAGCACCTGCTCACATGTTGACGTGGAACCATTGGCACCTTGAGGCATAGCAGGGCTGGGGGTTACTCGTGACGCAGATGTGGACCCTACAGACTTCATCTGTGGAGCAGGAATTTGAGCTGCTGCTGAGCCATAGAGAGAAGATTTTACAATCTCAGGTGTTAAGATGTGCCCATTTTGTGCCACAGTAACCAGTCTCAGGAAATTGAAGAATTCTAGGCCGCCAAGAAAGGCCTTATTGTCAGGATTGGCATACCTCCAAATCTATATATAAGAATGTAATGTAGCATCAGTTGAGTAGAACTAGGGTGTTCCTAAGTTCACCAAGCCTTTTGTGAACTCAACTCTAAAACCTATCGGATTGACTTCAAATGACGAATCTGAACCATTCAAACCCGTTTATCTTACGAGTGATGTGTCTACATGCGAAAATTTTAAATTTTCGAATTAATTTTGTATAGAGTCAAGCGGTCAAAATTAGAAGGTCTATAAATTAATTTTAGTGCATTCATTTTTTGAACATTTTTTGACCACTTGACTCTATACAAAATTAATTTGAAAATTTAAAATTTTTGTATGTAGATGCATCAATCGTAAGGTAGACGGGTTTCAACGGTTATGATTCGTCATTTGAAGTCAATCCAATAGGTTTTAGAGTTGAGTTCACAAATAGGCTTGGTGAACTTAGGAACACCCTAGTTCTACGGCGACCAATTAATGCCCAAAACAGTTCCGTTTGAAGTCAGAACTAGCACTTGCGCTTTCTAAACCCCCTACCCATGTCTAATTTCAGTTTAGTTTAGCGCCTCAAAGGTTCACCACAACCCCTAATTAGTAGTCCAAGTTCAATTAGATCAATAAATACAAAACTAACCTGCATAATCACTTCAGTGGGCAAACCCAATTATTTTATAAAAGAAACACTATCCTTATCCAAATCTGCTTCCTTGAAGTAATTCTCAAAGGCCTCCATGGATATGAATCTGAAGAGATAGTAGAGAGGAGTTGAGGTGCTTTGATACCGTTGATGAGACGGGAGGGTGTTGGTACAACTCTCTCGACGCGAATGGGGTGAAGTCTTGAGAGAGTAAGTTGATTAAACCCATAGGAAGGGCATAATTCTATGTATACCCCTAAAAAAATTGAAATTACCTATCTCCTCTTTTAAAGCTCATAATATCAAATTTATTCTTATAGATTTTAAAAACTCATAAATTTAGTCATTTTATTATCTTTTTGTTAGAACTCATTTTAAATTTATAAAATGCTAATTTTATCATTTATTAAAAAAATATAATATGTTTAAGAAAAATGTCAGTATTCTAATTAGTCGATATTCAAGAGTAAATGATTTATTTCTCTGTTTTTGATGCTTATACAAGCGTATACCTAAAAGTTTTAGAGGAATATACATGAAATTCCCCTATGAAGGAAAAGAGCAATAGTTTTACCAAAATTGATTTTGTTTTCTGGGTTGTGCTGTTTTTTTCTGGGTAAATGTTGTTTCGTTGTCCAAAGTTTTGAGAGCGGTAGTTTATTTTTTTTATGGAAAATTTATGGTGTACCCATACAAACTTTCAAAATAGTCAATTTCCTCATAAAAATATCATAATATCTAAGAGTGAGGCTACGGTACTATGCATAGCACGGATTGGGTCCGTGCTATGGCTCAATATTTGAGTTTTCAAAATCCTAACGGTCGATCCGAACCGTTCAACATGATTATAAAATGAATATGTACTTGCAAACCTACATTTTTTTTATTTTTTTTACTATTTTTTAGATAGGTAGAAAATCACTATTTTTGGATGGTCCAGAATTTTCAGATCAAGTGATTTTCTACCTATCTAAAAAAATAGTAAAAAAGTTCGAGAAAATGTAAAATTTGATTTGCAAGTACATATTCATTTTATAATCATGTTGAACGGTTCGGATTGACCGTTAGGATTTTGTAACTCAAATATTGAGCCGTAGCACGGACCCAACCGTGCTATGCATAGTACCGTAGCCTCACTCTAATATCTAATATCCCCATAAAAACTCAAACTTCTTTCTTTTATCCTCTTTCATTGATTTAACATTATATTTAGTTATTCTAAAAACAAAAATGACAAATATACCCTCCTCTCTCTCCTTCTCCTTCACGGTATACACAAAACTAATTAAAGATGAAAAGTCAAGATGAAATTTTGACATGTAAATCAGTCAATCGCCAACCCATGAAATGTCCAAATCTTTTCTTGTTGCCTTATTGTACTATGCTAACTAACCATGAAATGGAAGCGCGCACCGACAAGCAAGCGCCGGCTCTTTGAAGAAAATATGTGTTACTGGCATTCCAGTACAAACATCCTCTGCACCAAGGGTTGCAATCTTGCTAGATCCAGAGTTGTTATTTATCTTTGTCAGCTATTATAAAATCCGTTCAAGCTCAAACGAAGGTTAAAGCCCAAAGTTTCCATTTACCTCTTTGCTTGTTGGCTCTGGTGCTATTTTCTGTCTGGTTATATCCTTGGAGATTAAATGAGCCTTAAGTCCTTAACATTATGATCAAAGAGAAGAACAGTTAATACAAGTAAATGGCATATGACAATTATTATAAGTTGCTTGCTATTCAATTTTTGTGGGATTTTGTTGAGCAGTTAATCACCATGTCGAGTGGGCATGCCAAAGGGAGCATTAGGCTATGGGATAGTGAGAGGGGCACAGAGTACCAGCAAGATCAATATAACAGGTGATAATCCCCCTCAGATCATTGGTTATTTAGAGCAGAGTGATTGCCAGGATTTTGTTGCCAAGTGGGGCCTGCATATACTGCTGCAGGTAAGCCAGTGGCTGGAGCAGTGCCTCATCAAATCTGAGCAAATCAGGGAGTGATTTCGGTAAAGTAGACCTTTGTCGGTGTCTCTCCATCAGATAAAGTTCAATGCAAAACTCTCTGAGAGTAAGCATACCATCACTATCCTGGGTCTGACAAGTACCACACCTGCTTTAATATTTCTGTCCATTCCCAAAAAGGTAATATTAGAAGTATAGAACAGAATGATCAATATGTCATTTTGGCCAAATTAAGTATATATTAGTGAACCTTAAAGGGTTTGTAGAATACCCTCCCTAAGTTTTTCCTGCTAAGCTAGCTAAATGTTTCAGCCAGTTTTTGTTTGTAATAGTCCTAACTCCTCACCCAAAGAATGCTTCCATGGCAAGGTAATTAAGACTAAGTTCAACCAACCACCTTGACTAATCCTCAATTGTGCAATTGAAATTTAAGCCCCAACTGTGCAAAAGTCAAAAGTTTGGTAAGCCCCTACAACAGTACAAAGTGAAGCAGACTTAACTATATCAGTTCTGTTTCGAAACTAAGAAACTATATGATACTCAGTTATTTGATAAACTATAGTTTTTGTTCAAAAGAAAGCTACAGCATGGGATTCAAGAGTGATACAGAAAAAGGAATGATACACTAAAAACTGTGCACCTAGCTCTAGGGAGCTTCCAGCTAAGAAACATATTGCGAGCCTCCATGCCAGTGATCCTCCCATCTCTGTCATTGTCCACCACATGAAACACCGTAGTGTACGTATTTACATCAGATTTAGTCATTTTTGGCCACTGGGGTTGTGTTGTCCTGAGCCCGAACCAAAAACTCCATCACTAGCACTTGGTTGTGCCAGGGTCAGTTGAACCTGGTTACTACTGGTACCACCCGAGGTTGCAACCTGAGTAGACCGCAAGGTGTCAAGTTGAGCAAAACTAATTTCAGGAGATGAACTGGACATAAAATGAGTCATTCCCAAATCCCGAGGTAGACAAGAATGGGTCCTGGAGCTGTGATTTCGAATCTAGAGCCGGTTGCGTTGGTAGTGTCAATGAAGACAAGAATGGGTCATGCGGCTTTGGAGGGATAGAAGAGGCTGTAGTTGGTGATGATAGATCGAAGACATCTGTGCTGTTACCAAGCCAATCCCCAAAAAGTTCCATTGCATCTGAGGTCTCACGCCATGGGCCAGGCACAGTGCTTCCTCCAGCGAATCCTTGGGTGACACCAAGTGCTTGAAGTGGAGATGCAGAAGAAGCTGGAACAGGAGCACCACATCTTGACCAGAAACCTGCTGCCTGAAGTGAGAATGCAGAAGAACCCTGCACAGCAGCCAAATTTTTAGTTAATCTATAAAGCCAGGTCAAATTATTTTCATTTTTCGGTGCAAAACATATTTCGAAATGCACGGGTCAGTACTATTGTGCTTTGAGAGTCATGCAGAACATATTTGAATGATCGAGATTTTCCACAGATCAACTAAAAGTTTGAGATATCTCAGAGGATCCGACCGTGTATCCGGATCCGTATCCGAAAATTAGATACGGATATCCATCTAATATCCGAATATTCATGCAGATATGGATATGATTTTAAATTTTAATTATCGGTATCTGAACAGTTGATATATACCATATAGTTTAATATATATTATGAAAAAAATTATGTATATATATATACCAATAACCGATCCGTATCGATCCGTATCGATCCGTATCGATCTGTATCCAAAAAATAAATAAAAACAGTTACAGACATGGTTTTCAGCTTCTCAAAAGTTCAAAAAAATAAATAATTAGGGTGAAAGTTCAATTAATTAGATCAATAAATACAGAACCAGAAAACAAACAACCAAAGGTAGTTACCTGCGCAATCACTTTCTGGGGCAAACCGAATCCCTGAAAAAAGACAGCATCCTCGAATGGGTTGATCTCCCCTTAGTTAAAAGAAGGGAAATTTCACACATACCCTCAAAGAACCTCAAAATTACGTATTCTCTCCTCTAAAATTCATAATATCATATTTATCCTTCTAAATTTTAGAAACTCCAAATTTACTCATTTATTGTCCATTCTACCTTTTGTGAAAAATAAAATAAAAACTGTAGCATGTTTAACAAAAATGTCAATATTCTAATTGGTCGGTTTTGCTTGAGCAAATGGTTCATTTCTTTACTTCTGACGCTTGCATGCACAAGTGTATACCTAAATGTCACCGTGTATGCATCAGAAATAGAGAAGTGAACTATTAATTTGTCTTCGAAAACTGACCAATCAGAAAACTGAATTTTCTTAAACAGGCTACATATTTTGTTTTTTTTTAAATAAAGGATAAAATGGGTACCTTTTAAATTTAAAAAGAAAATGTAATAAAATTGATAAATTTGTGAGTTTTTCAAATTTAGAAGAATAAATATGATATTATGAATTTTAAGAAAGAAATACGTAATTTCAAAGTTTTTTGTGGGATATACATGAAATTCCATCAAGGAAGGAAAAACCAATAGTTTATCAAAATTGATTTTGTTTTCAGGGTTGTGCACTTATTTTTCAGGAAAATGTTGTTTTGTTGTCCTACATCCTAATATCTTAAATAAATTTCTATTTTTCATAAAATAGTGAAAAAAATAGAGAATTATTTTTCTAATGGAAGTTGAAACAAAAGATCAATTCATTTAATTAGAAAAGAACTAAATAGGAATGAATTTAATTTTTCTAATGGAAGTTGAAGGCAAAACTATATCAGTAAACAAAAGTGAAAACATTAATTAAGAGGGGCAAATTAGAAACTCGAAGACTTAAAAAAATCCAAATAACATAATAATAAACTAATAATAAAATATAAATTATTCAGTCCAACTTTTTTATTGTGCTGTGCCGTCACCATCTTTTACTCCACTTGAAAGTAGGTCCGATGGGCATCGGACCTACTCTGGTTCGATGGGTTTAATCACCGTCAATTTACTTTAAGATTCGTGCGGAATGCTTTAAACTTTGTGTGAGTTTGTTTCAATTTTCGTTCACACAAATTTTAAATTAGATCGGACGGTCATCATGCTCGTTGAACCTAAAAGTAGGTCCGATGGGCATCGAACCTACTCCGTTCTCCTTTTACTCTATTAGTATTAGATGGCCATTTTAAGATATGGGCTTTCTTGGGCCGAGTTTGGTAACAATTTGTAAATATACATTCAAGAAAAAAAAAAGGCTAGTAGGACAATTCTCTTTGGAGCATTGTAAGAGAACATTCTTTAATTTCTCTACAAATTGTGTTTGGTGATGATCTTCTTGCTATTTTTTATCAAAGATCAAACTATAGATCATTTTTCTATTTCTTTTGATTGGTCTGTTTGGTGTATTTTGTTGGTATCGGATTATATGGAGAAGGAAACCAATTTGGATCCGATGGGTTCCAGGTATATGCTTTAAGAGCTATGCGCACACTTATTTAAGCAATGTGTACGAATCTTAAAGTGGACCAGACGGACATGGAACCTATTGGAATTGGTCCATGCACAGATTCTTTTCATTGATTTATGACGTTAACGGTTCGAGTTCTACACTAGACTGCGGGTCGGATATAATTACAAGATCTGAACCCGAGAATTATATTGGGCTGTATTTATTTATGGGCCCGGTTTTCGTCTTGGGCCTTAAGAACTTCTCGGATGAGGCGTTGCTTATACTAGTAGAATCCGTATACACTTAAGTAACTCAAATTTTTAGGTTTGATCAAAACCGTCCGATCAAAATTCGGGTCTATCCGGTTCGTGGTCATAATGCACGGGTCCTTTAATATTCGTGCCAAAATAAATCGAACGGTCGTGATCGTACCTCAAACTTTGAGTTACCTCAGTACTATATACTATGCTTCTTTCCTGGTTCGGATTCCATTAGCGCTGCCGATGCTTCACCTCTGTGGAGACTAGAGACTAGGAGAGAGAGAGAGAGAGAGAGAGAGATGGAGATGCACTGGGTGAAAGCTGATCCGTCGGATTTCGGAGGTGATCTCCCAATTGCTCGAAGGTAATTAAATGATCTCTCCTTTCTTTCTAAAAATCAGAATTTGCAACTGAATACCAGATTGATGTACCAGTTTTTGCCTCAATTGTCTTTTGTTCTGTTAAATCTGCAAAAAAACTGATACACATTTATTCTCAATTCCTTCAATTGATGTACCTAATTCATGAAATTACAAATGAGAAAAAAAGATGATAAACTTCCAACATAGAACAGAAATTACAAACATAAATCATGGACTTAGTTGAATGCAACTATGAAAATGCAGTGGACACACAGCTGTGCAAGTAGGAAAATCAAAGGTGGTGGTATTTGGTGGGTTTGCTGATAAGAGGTTCCTTGCCGACATCGCCGTTTATGACATCGGTGTGCATAATTTTCTCCTTGTCAAATTTAAAACTTGATATGCCCTTTTTATTGTACCAGTATTATTCAATTCTGTATGATACCTGTATGTACAGATTTTCTGAAATTTCTGCCGGTGTTCCATGGAAAACCCTTGATCCAACCATACCCAATACGAATTCACATCACCCCCGGTACCGTAATAGGGAATCTTTTACAATTACTTGATCTGGACCGTTCTTTTTAACTTGGCACGAATCTCAAAGCATAATAATTCTGCCCCCTCCGTCAGCCCGAATCCCAAAGCGGCTGGGAGTTAATCTCAAACCGTAAAGTGAAGGGAATCTTTTACGGTACCGGGGAGGATATTTGCCCTACCCAATACTGCACCATTGGGTCTGATATACCAGTACTGTTACAAAGAGTGCAACTGTACCAGTGCGACATCTCATAATTTTACTTCTCTTTTTCTTTCTTTTGTTTTCAGAAAATAAGTTGTGGTACACACCAGAGTGTCGCGGCAGTGGTGGTTCGGAAGAGCATGTTGGCCCTACTGCCAGAGCATTCCATGTTGCAGTGGCTATTGATTGCAACATGTTTATTTTTGGTGGCCGATCTGGTACTAAAAGGTTGGCACTTCTTTTGGAAGTTGCGATATTTTATATGACCCAATAAGAAACACAGCAACTTCTGATTAATATTTATATTTCTCAGGTTGGGTGACTTCTGGATGCTTGATACTGGTACGTGTCTCACTGTCTCTCTTGTGCTCTCTTTTGATCCTATATTTATATTGTATATTAACTAATGCATAGAATAAACTATTTTTGTTGTTGATCTTTGTATTATAATACATGAAAAGTGAGGCTATGGTACTATGCATACGCAGATTGGTCCATACTACGAATCAGTATTTTCGTTGTCAGAGTCGGAATAGTCAATCTGAAACCATTCAACCTGATTTACATATGAAATTGTACTTGCAGACTAAATTTCAAATTTCTTAGAATTTTCTTACTATTTTTTAGGTAGGTTGAAAATCACTACTTTTGAATGGTCTAGACTCTAAAATCTTTAGATCAAGAGATTTTCTACCTATCTAAACAAATATTAAATAAAATGCTAAAAAATGAAAAATTTGATTTACAAGTACATATTTATATGGAGATCATGTTCAACGGTTCAGATCGATTGTTTGGACTTTGAAAATGAAGATATCGATCCATAGTACTGGTATGCGCTATGCATAGTACTGTAGCCTCACTCATACATTATTATTCTATTTTCTAGGATCTCAAAGAAACAATGAACAAGAAAAAAGGAATGAAATAAAACACTTAATATAGATTCAAACAATATTCTTTTAGTAATGTCAGTAGCTCTGACATTTACTTATTGCTTTTAATATTGTCTTTCGAAGAGATATGGCAATGGTCTGAACTTACAAGCTTTGGAGATTTACCGTCACCGCGGGAGTTCGCTGCAGCTTCAGCCATAGGAAACCGTAAAATTGTTATGTGGGTCCTACTCTCTGATTCTTTCCATTGGCTTTTAACTGTATCCAGTTTATGTTCTTAGAACTTTTGGTAATTGGTAATATTATGTGTGATCTAAATTCAGGTACGGTGGTTGGGATGGTAAAAAGTGGCTTTCAGATGTTTATATTATGGACACAAGTGAGTTTGTTTTTAATTTTTTATAATTTCATTATGAAATTAACCTTTTCTGCCCCCTATACAACCTCAGTATATCAAAAAAAAAATATTAAATGTGGGTCCATATCCTCTTTGAGTTATCCCAACTTTTCAGTTGATGTCAAAATTGGGCCAAAAAGTATTTTCGGTGCCTATTGAGATGCACGGGGCAGTATTATTTAGATGTACGGGGCAGTACTAATATAAAATGGGTTGCTTTAATATTCGTGCTGATCGGTTCAGATTTTGTAAGGATTAACTCAAACTTTGAGATATCTTAGGGGATACGAATTCTTAAAAAGTTACCCAAGCTAATGCTCCTTTTTGCCTCATGTACAGAGAAACAAACCGTGAGGAAGGAGTAGCAATTTAGGCATCCTTTTGATTTAATATAAATTTGCTTAACTATGTTGAGATGATTTTGATTTAACCTAGATATGTTGAGAATGAGAAAATGAGATATCTAACGCATTTTCTTTTATTTGTTCTCTTTTTTCTTTTCATTTTGGAAACAAAATAGTGTCACTTGAGTGGACTGAGCTGTCAATCACAGGGTCGGTCCCACCGGCAAGATGTGGCCACTCCGCCACAATGGTCGAGAAGAGATTGCTTGCATTTGGTGGGAGAGGTATATCTCCTTTTGTTGCTTTAATACTTTGCTAGAGTGAGGTTATGGTACTATGCATTGGACATATTGGTCTGTACTATGGATCAATATCTCTATTTTCAAAGTTCAAACAGTCGATCTGAACCGTTCAACATAATCTCCATATAAAAATGTACTTGTAGACCAAATTTTACATTTTTTAGAATTTTTTTACTATTTTTTTGAATAGGTAGAAAATCACTTGATTTGAAAATTCTGGACCATTCAAAGTGGTGATTTTCTACTTACAAAAAAATAGTAATAAATTTAAAAAAAAATGTAAATTTAGTTTACAAGTACATTTTCATATGGAGATCATGTTGAAGGGTTCAGATTGACTGTTTGTACTTTAGAAACGAAGATATTGGTCCATAGTATGGACCAATCTGCGCTATGCATAGTACCATAGCCTCACTCTGCTATCTTTTCTTAACAAATTTCTGGTGTACTAGCTATACAATTAGGGCCTTTATATTTCTTGCTCTGATTATGTGGTTACTAGAGAAACTGAGTACGAATGAAGAAAAATAGACTTGTGTATAATTTTTCAATGTAGTTATGATGTCAGATACTTATATCTTTTGTACGCTTGTATGTTTTTTTAGGTGGCAGTGGACCTATAATGGGTGATTTATGGGCTTTAAAGGGCCTTATTGAAGAAGGTGGGTGTTATGCTATAGTTTCTGTTGAGCTGTTGAAACAAATATTACACTGCAAGGTTTTTATACTATAGCAGTTTATGAATGGTACTCGTATTCGTTTGTTCTCATTTTATTTGTATTCTTGGTTTGTGCTTACCGGTTATGATTCTACCGTTGAAAAGTTTGTTAAATTCAGCCCGATACATTTAATCATCATAGAAATAAATGTCAAGATATCTATCAATGGAACCGAAATAAGGGAGATTAAACCGAACCAAATATAAAAAAGTCAAAGTAATTCAAGTAAATATCAAGTAAATTTCGATATGTTGGGTTGAACCGAAATAAGAGAGATTAAACCAAACCAAATATAAAACAAAATTCAACCGAACCGAACCATTTAATCCAAAATTTGACGGTTCAGTTGAAAACCAAATAAACCGGATCCAATGAACACCCCTAATTCTTGGTTTGTGCTTACTAGTTATAGTTCTTCTGTTGAAAAGTTTGTTAAATTCAATTGAACCATTTATTATAATTGGTCTGTGAAGAACTGGTACTGATAGCAAAATCCGTAATTAAATTTGAAGATAACGAGACGCCAGGCTGGACTCAGCTTAGACTTCCAGGTCAATCACCAGCTCCCAGGTGTGGCCATACTGTTACTTCTGGAGGTCATTATGTAAGTATTATAGTTTTATTTTTTTATTACTACATGTAGCATTTTGTTGCATTGACCTCTTATTTCCTGAGTTCTTACCAAATATTAACTCAATATCAAGAACAAAGTTAATGTGAAATTCATAGTTAAACCATTTTGAGATTAAAATAGATTGTTTATCTATTTATCTTGTAGTTGTTGCTTTTTGGCGGGCATGGAACGGGTGGCTGGCTTAGTAGATACGATGTATACTATAACGACTGTATAGTTTTGGACAGAGGTGAAGTAGAAACTGTTCTATTATTTTATCAAAAAAAAAAAATGTGTATATGCCAAAAAAAACCCTGAAAATATCATATAAACAAATGCAAAAAATGAATCATTTCTCATATCCGCAAAACATGGGAATATCTTCTCCAACCCGCTCATCTCCTTTTTTTCAAAAGACCCAATTTATCCTTTCTCTCATCAGTTATGTTGAGAGGCAGTGAGATGGGTTAATTGAGTCATATTTCAGGAAAAATGTTACTCTTGAAATCTTTCTTTTTTGCAAGGTAAAGAAAAGTACTTCTATTTTCACTATACTTTTGTTCTTTGGGGGTTGATTAAAAGTGACTAAAGAAAACTAAAATTTGTTGATGATTCAGCGTATATGCCAAAAAATACCCTTAAAATTTCATATAAACAAATGCAAAATGAATCATATATGCACAAAACATGGGAATATCTTCTCCACCCCCCTCATCTCCTATTTTGTCAAAAGATACCCAAAATTATCCTCGCTCTCCTCAGTCAATTTTTTTACTATACTTTTGTTCTTTTGGCTTTGGGGTTGATTAAAAGTGACTTAGGAAAACTAATATTTGTTGATGATTCAGTGTCTGTTCAGTGGAAACTAATGAATACGAGTAATGAACCACCGCCTCCACGTGCTTACCATTCTATGACTTGCGTTGGTACACGGTACCTTTTATTTGGTGGATTTGATGGGAAGACCACCTTTGGTGATTTTTGGTGGTTAGTTCCAGGAGGTACTTGTCATTTCTATATTACATTCATTTTGTGGTTTATTGTTTTACAGTTAACACTTAATTCTTTTATTTTGGCTGTATAGAGGGACATTTCGATAGTGATATGGTAAAATTGCAGTATGTGAATATATATATCCTTTTGAGTGAGGCTATGGTACTATGCATAGCGCGGATTGGTCCATACTATGGATCAATATCTCCTTTTTCAAAGTCCAAACAGTCGATCTGAACTGTTCAACATGATCTCCATATGAAAATGCACTTGCATACTAAATTTTATATTTTTTAAAATTTTTTTACTATTTTTTGAGGGACATTTCGATAGTGATATGGTAAAAATTGTAGTATGTGAATTTATATATCCTTTGTCTTTTCAGACGATCCTCTAGCAAAGAGACCAACAATAATTCCAAGTATTACTTCAGAAGTCACTGTGCCTTCTGGTGGGTCCCAAAATACTGATGCGAAGGTACTGGAAATTATAATGCAAATATGCTCAAAACCTGTCTCTTTGGAACACTACTTGTATGATAAACAAGGGTATTTTTGGAGTTCTGAAGAAATAGGCACAGGAGGGTTATACAAGTAAATATATTGTTTGAGAGAGGCTATGGTACTATGCATAGCACAGATTGGTCAGTACTATGGATTAATATATTTCTTTTAAAAGTTCAAATAAACGGTTCAACGTGATCTTCATATGAAATTGTACTTGTAGACTAAATTTTACGTTTTTTAGAATTTTTTACTATTTTTTAGATAGTTAGAAAATCACTACTTTTGAATGCTCTAGAATTTTTAAATCAAGTGATTTATACCTATCTAAAAAATAGTAAAAAAATTCTAGAAAATGTAAAATTTGATCTACAAGTACATTTTCATATGGAGGTCATGTTGAATGGTTCAGTTTAACTGTTTGGACTTTAAAAACGGAGATATTGATCTATAGTACAGACCAATCCATGTTATACAAAGTACCATAGCCTCACTCTTATTGTTTTATAAATTACATAGGATGTATATAACATAGAATAGCTTGTGACCATTTACTGACTCATTCAATTGCATTTATTTGTGATTTCAAGGAAAATGAAGTGACAAACGAAGAGTCCCTTATTTTAGAATTAGCTGATAAATTGGGCATTTCAATTTCTCCAAAAGCTGATCTCAGCATTACCGATGAAATGGAGGACAAAGAACTAAGTGAATTATCGGCACGATTTACCGGAGAGAATTTACCGACTAGAGACCAAGCTGCTGGAATACAAGTAATTGTAGTTTTATTCTTCTTAGATTACAGTGTACATGATTAACATATCGTCTGTCTATGATACTCACTTGTATTATTAGAATATTAGCACTTCTTTAGGTATGATTTAGGTTCTTAATCTATGCATAAACCCACAAAAGTTTAGAACATAAATTGGACAATTAAAAAGGAAATATGAAGAGTAAGAAAATAAATTGTTTGATTTTCTTAGATTGCATGATTATTTAAATGAACTACCAAACAGGTTTTTCTTGCATTTGTTATGTCAACCATCTTCGTTTTTAAATATAAGAATACTATTATGCCTCCAAAGAAGAAACATAAATATTATGGATAAAAGCACCAAACCTTGAAGGTACTTAAGTAATTTCTTTTGCAATATTTGATGGTGTTAAATGAATTAGTGTGTGTGTGTGTGTGTGGTGTTATATTGTTAGACAATTGGAGTTATATCGTGAATTTTAGGCAGTAAGAGATCACTGGAAAACCTGTAGTCCCAGTTCCATACAACTCCAGGAGGTGGGTCCCATGTTGCGCGATTATAAGCGTCTCATTGTTCGAAACCACCTGTAAGTTCATTTTCATTCTTAATTTTGTGTGTTTGTTTATTTTGAGGTATTACATGAAAGCCCCAAGTTATTGAGAAATTACAAAATTTTAGAATTGTCGGAGAAACTAAAAAGAGACCCTGTTGCTAGCTCATCTTAAACAACAGAATTATTTACTTCAATAATGTGGTTAAAAATTAAATGATGAAGCTAACTACGGTTAATAATTTAAACATCATTTTATAGATTAATTTGATGCAGGGGAGGAGTTTAAGAGATTTTCTGCAATGTAAATAATAGTATAGGGATTTTTTTGCAAAATTCTTTTTTCCCCCTATTTCTGTTATGTAAATGTAAATATGATTTCATGTATGTGCTTGGTTGAAATTTGCATCTAATTTCAGTCGCATATTAATACAATTTATGCTCTTAATTTGGCAACAAAAATTTGACTGATTAGCAGTTCTACAAATTTCAGAGAAAAATTGAACTTGGATTTACATTCCACTTCATCGGCTCTCTCTGGTCAAGAAAATTACCGATTTTTCCACTTGAAAAGCGCTTCTCAGGTAATTACCCTCTCTCTCTCTCTCTCTCTAAATATGCTCGATGGAATCCGTACCAAGCTGGACAGCTTATTAGTTTAATATTAGACTTAACAGAACTAAATACAAATTAAAAAAAAAAGTTGGCTGATATTTCGTTATTAGTTCGGTTGATTGTTGGATTTAACCCTGAAAAAAAAAGATACCATAAATTTGGATCCAGCTAGAGTGAATGAGAATATATTGCATGAACATATTATTTCAGCTGCTAAGAGTGAATATTTTGTCCTGTTTATTTTCTTCTATTGTTTTATCATATTTGTTTCATTTTTGTTATACTTTTATAGTTGCGTATGAATGACATTCCAAGTTTGCTTGAAGAATACCAGCAACTCATCTCAAGTTAACAAAAAGGTAGTACAACTGGGACTAGTAATGTTAGAAAATAGGGATTTTCTCTTTTCATTTTTTTCCCCCTCTTTTTTTGTGATTATTATTTGTTTTTTATTCCTTTTTTTAATTACAAGTGTTGCTTTTGTAATCCAGTGCAACATTCTAAATGCAAACAGCTAATGGCAATAATAGAACATAACATAATCATTTATATAATGTGGTTTATAGAAAGAAAAAAGAATCGTTGTATTGACTACATATGAAACATTTCCTTAGAACTTCTGACTCATTTTTAGTAGAGGAGGGATCAAGTTACAACAAATTTGAGTTACAACAACCATTTTTTTCATTTTCAAAGTCCAAATCGTCGATCCAAACCGTTCAACATGATTATCTAAATAAAATGTGCTTGCAGATCAAATTTTATATTTTTTTTAATTTTTTTACTATTTATTAAGATGGATACAAAATTCAATGGTCTGAATATGACTATTTTTTGTAAAATACTTAATAAATAGTAAAAAAATTCAAAAAAAAGTAAAATTTGATCTGCAAACACATTTTATTGTGGAGATCATGTTGAACAATTTGGATCGACGATTTGGACTTTGAAAATGAAAAAAAATAGTTGGTGTAACCTTGTTGTAACTCAAATTTGCTGTAACTTGATCCCTCCTCTTTTTAGTAATAGCATTTATCACCTCTCTAAATCCTTTACTACTATGTTTTCTTTTTATAGAGTAATTGTTTGATGGATGAACCCTAGATCGAAACTGACACAGTTTTCAATAATCTTATGCAATAAGTTTATTTACCAAGGTTGTATGATTCCTGGGTGTCAAAGACCCAGATCTCTCATAATCAAAATACACAATGAACTACAATCATACAACAATACATGTTTGAGTGAGCCTATGGTGCTATGCATAGCACGGATGGGGTCCGTGCTACGGCTCAAAATTTGACTTTTCAAAATTCTAACGGTCGATCCAACCGTTCAATGTGATAACCATATGAATATATACTTGCAAACTAAATTTTATATTTTTTCAAATTTTTTTACTATTTTTTTAGATAGGTAGAAAAATCAGTGTTTTTTGAAAATTCTGGACCATCAAAATTCTACCTATCTAAAAAAATAGTAAAAAATTTCGAAAAAATATAAAATTTAGTTTGCAAGTACATATTCATATGGTTATCACATTGAACGGTTGAATCGACCGTTAGGATTTTAAAAAGTCAAATTTTGAGCCGTAGCACGGACCCCATCCGTGCTATGCATAGCGCCATAGCCTCACTCATACAAGTTTTATAGAACACAACAACTTAAAATACTAAGAAGCTATCCCAATTTTCATATAATTATTCTATTAAAAAATCAAGAAATTTCCCTGAGTTCCCATATTTTTATCGTACCATCATCACTTGCTGATGCCAGAATTCTCCAATCCTGCATGTTAATTTTGAAGTTTGTTATATATATAATTATCAAAAAAATTGATAAATGTGAAGTACAACTAGAACTATAGACACTTCCAACAATATATTTTTCCTGGCTACATATCATCCCATTAATTTAGAGAATATTTTATTTATAGAAATTAATATAAAATAATATAAGATATTATAATGATTGCTCCAAGATTTTGTTGCATAGATGGGACTGTAAAAAAATCTGGCTGAAATTTTTTTTTTTTTCGCTTGGTATCTGATAACCTCAATAAAAACGAATTTTTTTTTTTCGGTTCCGTCTATGGCATCTAAATCCACATGCCATCATTCTAATACCCTGTAATAATTTAAATTAATTTTTATAAATAAAAAATTCTGATTGGTTTAATTATGCTATCTTTCAATAGTGTACCCGATTGAAACCACAAATTGTTAAAAATTAGACCTGTTTTGACTTGGGATATAACCTGCTGCTATCATTTGCAACAATCATAATTATAACAACAACAACAACCAAGCCTTTTCCAAACAAGTTGGGGGCTAGAAATGAAACCCAATCATAATCATAGAGATCTATGGGTTTCATTTCATGAAACAATGGTTGTTTTCCTACCATTGGTCTATCAACAATCATAATTATAATAATATCAACAAAAAATAAAAATTAATAACTGAACCTTGGGATTCCACCGAACAGAGTTAATATCCATCTCATGCGCTTTTTCCTTCTTCAAAAGCAGTCTATATGATGGTTCATCAACCTACACGTTTTAATAAATTAAAAAAAATATATCAGTTTTCAAGTTCTTTTGAATTGTTTATTTTTTTTTTCTTATGTGAGTTGCAAAGCATTTGACCAATACGTTTTGTTATCTATTCCCGGCTATAAAGTTCAAAAGACCATAGGGAAAAGCATTTTAGGATGATATAAGTTATTATGCTCCTTTAGTTTATGACTATGCATAAAAAAAATGATTTTTTACCGAATCGCCCTTTTCCTCCACAAAAAGGCATATAGCATCATCACCTGCTCCGCTCGCTATAACACCCTCACTGTTAACAACAAAATCATAAATATTACACAAACAAACATACAAATCACTTAATAATAGCATGAAATAAAAAAATATTTGTACCAACTCAAATGAAAAAACAAATATTTGCAAAAATTCAAATTCAAAATGGATACCTAGACCAGTGAGCAGAAAAGATAGTACGAGCATGATATCCAGATAAGGTACAGAGGTGCCTCCTGAAATAAATCAACGCCTTATTGTTAAATTACATTTCTCAAGGAAACAAGAGACTAACAAATCTAAATAAACAAAGAAAAAAATAAAATAAATTATAATCTGTACCAAGGTGCAAAGCTTTCGGTGTCTTTTTGAGAAACAGCACTACTGGTATCCCATATTTTTAGCGTAAGATCGTCACTACAAAATAAATAAACAAGTGAAGATTATTATACTAGGGTTTTGTTTCTTTTCTTTTTAGAGGTTATTGATATAAACCAAACTTACCTTGAAGTGACCATTCTATCTCCACTCGAATTGAAAGAAGCCGACCAGACTGTTGACGTATGCCCGCTGCGCATAGAGAAAAGAAACACAAAATGTACCCAAAATCAACACAGGGTGAATAAAACCCGGTATCAAATTCTTCAAATGCTACAGAGTTCAGTAATAATACTTACATAGCATTTGGGATATTTTCTGAAGGGGAATTTCACGTGCACCCCTCAAAAAATTTAAAATTACGTATTTACTCCTCTAAAATTCATAATATCATATTTACCCTTCTAAATTTCAAAAACTCATAAATTTACCCAATTTATTGACTTTTCTATTAAAACTCATTTTAAGTTTATAAAGTACCCATTTTACCCAATTTAAGAGAAATATTTTGTTTCTAATTGGTCAGTTGTGAGAGAAAATTGTTTATTTTCTCAATTGTGCATAAAAAACAGAAACACAAAAGAGTAAAATGGGTTTGCACACAATGCCGTACCTGCTCGCTTCAGTTTAGGGTTTGCACACAATGCCAATCATCGCTGTCTCCATCCTCTGACCATACCTATTAGTCTCCATAAAAGAGTATTCAAATAGGTGAGAAGAAAAGGAGGTTTTCTGGTGCATAATTGACAAGAAAAAACATAATGAGTAATATGCAACAGAGCCCACAAAACATAGGAAATATAATGAGTGACTTGTAGTTTTCACTAGAGACCACCCTTTTTGTTTTTGAGAGAGCATTATATTTCCGTCTCTTTTGTTAGTTCTTTTCACTAGAGAGCACCCAATGTTGTATAGCTTTGCAAAGGGTTAAATAATCTCAGTAAATATTGGAAGCTTGATATTTACTGAGATTATTTAACCCTTTGCAAAACTATACAACATTGGGTGCTCTCTAGTGAAAAGAACAAAAAGAGACGGAAATAAAAGGAAACAACGAAAAAAGCGTACCTTGATGGAGTTGTCATAGCTAACAGAGACCAAAACATCAACTAAAGGATGCCACTGCGCCATCTTCACATCCTGCGAGTGGCCTTGAAGCACTGCCACGCAATCATATTCATCTCCAGGTTGCACCTCCCAAATCCACACTGTCTTGTCTCTGCTACATGTCGCCAGAAACATCCCCGAGCTGCTCCACGACACACTCTTCACCTCATTCTCATGCCCCTGCCCGAAATATATTCAGAGTAAAATGCTGTTACAAGATACCAGAAGCCAACCTTTTTAGTATTAAAAACAAAAAAACCTACTTCTTTGAAATTTCAGAACTTTAGCCTTTCAGTTGATCTTTAACAGCATTACAAATGCCAAACTGGTAAGACTAAGTATGATGCTGATTGAAATAGCTCAGCCATTCAAATTTTGATTGGGGAATTTCATGTATGCCCCTCAAAAACCTCGAAATTTTGCAACAGCTTCACCTCATTATCATGCCTCTGTCCCATATATTCAGAGTAAAAAGCTGTTGCAAAATTGAGAATAGATGCTCTATCTTGTCAATAAGAAGCTAGAAACCATCTGTTTCAGTATTTATAAAACAAAAAGATCTACTCTATTGAAAATTCAGAAATTTAACCCTTCCATTGATCTTTAACGGACAAATTGATAAGACAAGTATTATGCTTATTGAAATAGCACGACCATTCAAATTTTGATTTTAGAGGGGGAAATATGTAACTTCAAAGTTTTAAGGGGTATACATGAAATTCTCCCAATTTTGATAAGCTGTAAATAAATAATTAATAGTACAGCTGATCTCACTCGAAGGTGTATACTGTCATTTAGCTGGAACCATACAATGGTGGATCCTGTTTCAATATTATGTGCTTCTACATGATTTTCTATATAGTTTAAAGTAAATTGTTATGCCAATACCATACTCAACATGAAGATTTTATATGATTGACCCCCATAGCTTGAAAGTCAGGCTCCGCTCAACCATGTATGAAAAATGGGGGAGCAACTATTGAAACTTGAAACTAAACATGCTCTGATATTTACCTCCAGAGTAGCAACACATTCAAAATCTCCACCGACATATTTCCAGATTGCAGTCGTGGAGTCAAAACTAGCTGTGGCCAAAAACTTGCCACATGGGGACCACGCACAAGATCTGACAGTGCGTGTGTGTGTGTCTTCTAGAATAGTCTGAGAAAATCAAAAGAATAATGATCAATTACTACAGTTAGTTCATTGTTAGAACAACAGCACCAAGTACTTATAACAAAGAGAAAAAAAGGACAATTAATTATCTTTGTTCCTGAACAAATAATAATTACTGTAATCCAAATTTTATTACGAGATACTGATTCAGTAACAGTCTATATATGCATGTACTACTGTCTACCAATATTTTAAAAATCTGTCTCTAAACAGTTTAGCTGTGTGTGTGTCTTCTAGAATAGTCTGAGAAAGTCAAAACAATAAATGATCAAATGCTACAGTTTAGTTCATTGTATTGGACAACAGCACCAACTACTAATAACAAAGATAAAAAAGGATAATAAATTGACGGTGATAGTTCCTTGTTCCTGAACAAATCGTAATTAGTAATAATCCAGAAATTTATGTATGAAATACTGATTCTGTAACAGTGCCGAGCAGTCCCACTGACAGGTGGGGCCCATTTGCCAGATCCCACCTACCACACAAAACATTTTTGCATTTTACGTTTCAGCACCCCCAATCTAAATTTTCTAGTTCCGCCCCTGAGTATACCATTTTTAACTTTCCCTTGTTCAATAGTAGCTAAGTTGTACAATTTGACATCAATCTCTTCTAAATTACCATACTGGAGAGATTTTTTGAACACAACTAGAAAATACCAGTAAATCTGAGGTTTACTTCAAACAACTAAATGCTTCAACCAAATGTAGAAGGATAGCTAATACCATTCCGAGCAATCCCCCTGACAGGTGGGACCCATTTGCCAGACCCACCTACCATTTTTCTAGTTCCAGCCCCGAGTATACAATTGTTATAGTAACTAAATTGTACAGTTTGATGCCAGTAAAACTGAGGTTTACTTCAAACAAGTAAATGCTCTTAAACAAAGTAGAAAGATAGTTTAAATCGTACCGAGCATTCCCACTGACGAGTGGGGCCCATTTGCCAGATCTTGACGGTCTTGTCGCCGCTACAGGAGGCCAGCATAGCGGATGCACCGCCGCAGTTGTGCGGAGCCGGGTTCCAAGCGAGACTCCATACCCGATCCGCATGACCTTCTAGTTTTTGCACCTCTCTCAGGTCAACGCTTGAATCCAACAATTCCATTCTGAGAAGAGCGCGCGCGCGAGTGAGAGAGAGAGAGAGAGAGAGAGAGAGATTGGGGAGAGAAGGAATCGGGTTTTGGTTGCAAAGTCCAACTGCGATACTTCGTTCGTGTTAGGGTTTTTTGGGTTTAATGTGGCGGGGAACTGTGTAGTCCTTTTTGGAGAGGATTGTTCAGGCAATACATAGGGTTTTTTGGGTTTAATGCGGCGGCCACTATTAGTGAGCAGTGACAAATGAATAGTTCAGGTTTGGTTCGGCGGGATCAAAATTTTTTTATTCGGATATAATTTGGAAATAATTCGGTACCACAAGAAAACAAAAGAAAAATTCCACGTTTTATCGCAAATAAACGTATAATACGTTTTTTTTTTTGCGTTTTATTTGGTTTTCAGTTTGGAAACGTCAAAAAACAAAGTTATACGCAAATTATATGCGAATTATTCGCGAATTATGTTACTATAGGACAATAGTTGAACTGAATATTTTCACCGATGTTTTTCTTTAGCATTTCCAATAAAAAACTTAAATTTATAGAACAGAGTTGGAATTTTTCTTAATATATAACCCGAATGCAACATGTGTTTGTGTTTTCCTCATATTAAAAATGCATACTATACTATTAGAAAAAGCTACACCCAAAAACATAAGTAGGAGTGTTCATAAACTAAAGTTTTATTTGGTTTTTTAAAATAAACCGAACTGAATTCAAATAGAATAAAAACCGAACTGAATTCAAATAGAATAAAAACTGAACTGAACAAACAGAAGTATATTTTGGTTTGTTTGGTTGAATCTAAACAGGATATAAATCATAAAAATAAACATTTTTTGTAAATTTTTTGAATTTTTTTATAGATTGATTAATAAATGATGCGTAACTGAAAATTTTATGCTGTTTTATGTGAAAATTGGTGGAATTTTTGTTTGCATTGTATGAATAAAAGAGACTGCCAAATAGTATTGATAAAATGTTTTTTAAATAACATGAAAAATAATGTTGAATATTGCTTCGAAAATAGTTCTCATTTAAATATAATTGCTATAAATACTTTTATGAAAATGGATATGCCGAAATTTATCGTGTTAATCTATAATAGATGGACAATTATTTTTGAAAGGTTATTTCTAGAAATAAAGAAGAGCGATGGTATATAGACAACAAATGAGTGAGACTGGTAATGTACTATGGACACATATATTCATTTTCAAAGTTTAATTAATCGATTTGAATTGTTCTTATAATTTTCGTATGAAAATATACTTGCAGATTATATTTTATATATATATTTTTTAATTTTTTTCTTATTTTTTTAGATAGTTAAAAATATCACTTGATTTAAAACTTTTGAACCATTCAAAATTAATGATATTTTACTTATCTACATCTAGGGGTGCTAACGGATCGGATACGGATCGGATAGTTGTAAAATCATATCCATATCTGCTTTTATTATTCGGATACAAATACGGATAGAATATTTGACGGATATAGGATATCTATAAATAATTAAATATATACATAAATATTTTCATAATATATATTAAATTAATTATATGATATATATCTACTTATTCGGTACAGATAATTAAAATTTAAAACCATATCCCTATCCGTATCCGCATGGATATTCAGATATCGGATATTTATATTTAATTTTCGGATACAGATCCGGATACGGTCAGATATTATCCGATCCGTTGGCACCCCTATCTACAACATGATAAATAAGACAAGGATGTGATCTTGACACCTGATTCAGTTGAGAAATTTGCAAAGTGCTTTGTGTTGTGTTTTGTTACCATCTCATTAGGATTTCTTGGAGAGAGCAGTTGAGAAGAGAAAACAGATACATTTGTAACAAAGGCTATATTGGTTTAGGTTGCACAACATTTGAGTTTCTGTTGTTGAATTGTTTACTGATATTTAGAACCTTAAGATGAAAGTTTAACTCAGTACAATTCTCACAATCCATTTGAACTGTTTACTGATATCCAGACCACAAAATCAAATTAGGAAAAATAAAGGGTAAATTTCGCTAGAGGTCACTAAACTTTGTCCTTTGTCACAAATTAATCACTCAACTTTGATTTGTTCCTCCATAGCCACTGAACTTTTAATTTGTCCCAATTAAGTCACCCTATAACTTTTTCATCCAAAATATTAACGGAATATTCTTACTCCGTCCAAAATATAACGGAATATGCTCATTCCATCCAAAATTTTAACGGAATATGCTCATTCCGTCCAAAATACTAACGGAAAAGTTATATTCCGTTAATATTTTGGATGGAAAAGTTATAGGGTGACTTGATTGGGACAAATTAAAAGTTCAGTGGCTATGGAGGGATAAATCAAAGTTGAGTGACCAATTCGTGACAAAGAACAAATTTAGTGACCTCCAGCGAAATTTACCCAAAAATAAAATACAATGAATTGGATGCTTAATTTAACTGTAACAGTACAGGATTGAACAAAATCAAATTACAAAAAATATATAAAATACAATGAATTGGATGCTTAATTTAACTGTAACAGTACAGGATTGAACAAAATCAAATTACAAAAAATATATAAAATACAATGAATTGGATGCTTAATTTAACTGTAACAGTACAGGATTGAACAAAATCAAATTACAAAAAATATATAAAATACAATGAATTGGATGATTTAACTGTAACAGTACATGACTGATATTTATGTTTGTTGATAAAAATGTTCAGATAGTTTTTTTTGAAATAATACATAAATTATACATAAATTTCCATTGATTAGACAATTAGACCTTCTGAAAAGACTTGAATGTGATCTTCGGCTCAAGTGGCAGCTCACCAATTTCTCCGGTAAAAGTGTCGTATCGAAGAAACAGCTCCACCACAAAAAGCCGACCGACCAAAACAACAATATCCTTGCCGGGACACTGCTTGTTTGTTACGGCTGGTTCATCTGTCTCTCGACCATTCGACCAATAAACGTACTGCAAAAGCTTCTCTCCTTCACCCACAAATCGATCAGCTACGAATTGTTCGCCATTGGCAAACACCTTCTCATCTCTTGTGACGATTGTTTGGTACCCAAATATCATTTCCCCCTTCTTAACCTTGTAAGCTGCGTCGTGGCTTTCTATAATCAAGTCAGCACGTGCATGGCCATACTGGTACTCTACTGGTGGGTTGAGGCGTAATGCCTCATACACCACTGATTTTGTCAGATTCATCTTTTCCAAGCTGGCTAGTGTTACTGATCCGCTCTCAGACTGTACCACCGACCGGATTTCTTCAGAGAGTTCATTATGCAATTTTGGCCCCGCTTCTACTAGAAATTTCAGGAGAAAAGGCAGAAAGATCTTGATACCACCAAACGCATTGAAAATGGTAGCGAATATTAGGTTGTGAAGCGCCACATTGTGTGATATCCCAATTTGTTCTGCACCGGTAAGAAAAGATTTACCGGCATTGGTAAAATATTTCTCCAAGGTTTTGTAATCAGATTTGACAAGAAATGGTGGGAGGTGAAAACTGTGCAACAAGAAATCCTCTAACGGCCAAGGAAGGAGATTTGTCACTTTGCTAACTAATGGGTGGAGTTGGAAGAACAGCCATTTCTATGCCATGGCGGAAGCAGTGGGGCCAATGGCAACGCTCGGTAACTCACCCTCGAAGAATGCACTACACATGAAATCGAAGGAGGCAGATTCATTTAATGTGTTGAACTCAGTGGGGCCAGAGGACTCCAATATATTGTATATGTTATCAAATAGCGAACCATAGATCTCACGGAACGATGGTATAACATGATCTTTGCGAGAGGTGATGAGGCTAGTAATTAGGGTTTTGAGGGAGGTATGTAGAGGATCAGTGGTATCGAGATACGCCAATGGGCAGTGGCCCGAGTAGAGAGAGAAAGGTGGGAAGATATGTACCAGTGAGTGTGTTTGTTTTGTCAACCTTAGATGAGTCCAAGAGGACCTGGAAACTGGAGGCATCCAAGACAGCCACTACACGGGGGTCACTGGAGAGGAATGGGCCAGGTGGCACATTGAGCCGGAGCACGGTCGAGTTGTGCTTTGAGATTCGGGACTTGAAGTATGTCATGTGGCCTTGGAAGTAGTAGAAATTTAGCCGGTCCCACATAGGAGAGAAAAACGGTACTCCACAGCTGCCCGGTATTGGTTTTATCGGCAGGCCGGACGGTGAGAGCTCTTCACCGGTACAGTTCTTGGTTGTGTCCATGGGGATACAGTGAATCCTGTGAGATGGTGATAGATGAAAAATATAGTGATATTGTGATATGAATTGTGTGTGTACTTCCCTCTGTATATATGATTTATAATAGGGGAAAGATATATAACAATAACGTACATTGTAGACATTGGAGATATATTGAATCAATAATTCAAAGCTAATATTTAATAACTAGGTCAATAATGACTTGAGCCAACTTGTTCATAAATTAATTGTGCACCACGCTAGATCGTGATTTACAATATATATATATATATATATATATATATATATATATATATATATATATATATATATATGGAAATTTGCTAATATGCTACACGTAGCATAGAGGGCCTCCGTGCTACGGCTCAATATTTGAGTTTTCAAAATCGTAACGGTCGGTCTGAACTGTTCAAGATGATATTCATATGAATATGTACTTGCAAACCAAATTTTACATTTTTTAGAACTTTTTTACTATTTTTTTAGATAGGTAGAAAATTACTTGATTTGAATATTCTGTACCACTCAGATCAATTGTTTTTCTACCTATTTAAAAAAATAGTAAAAAAATTCTAAAAAATGTAAAATTTGGTTTGTAAGTACATATTCATATGGAGATCATGTTGAACGGTTCGGATCAACCGTTAGGATTTTGAAAACTCAAATATTGAGTCGTAGCAAGGAGGCCCTCTATGCTACGCGTAGCACCGTAGCCAACTCTTATATATATATATTGAATCCATAATTCAAAGCTAATATTTAATAACTAGGTCAATAATGACTTGAGCCAACTTGTTCATAAATTAATTGTGCACGACGCTAGGAATGTGATTTACAATATATATATATTTATATATATAGATGGGCTACGGTGCTTCGCGAAGTAAATGGTCTTTTTACTTCACGCCATATTTTTATTTTGAAAATCCAAACAACCGATCCGAACCGTTCAACATGTTCTAAATGTTGAAATGTGCTTGGAAACTAAATTTTATATTTTTTTGAAATTTTCTTACTATTTATTAAGCCACTTTGAAAATCGTTGATCCACTGTGAACAGTAAAAATTTCTGGACCACCGGATCAGCGATTTTTAAAGTGGCTTAATAAATAGTAAAAAAATTCCAAAAAATGTAAAATTTAGTCTCCAAGTACATTTCAATATTTAGAACATGTTGAACGGTTTGGATCGGTTGTTCGAATTTTCAAAATAAAAATATGGCGTGAAGTAAAAAAGACCATTTACTTCGCGAAGCACCGTAGCTCATCTATATATATATATATATTGAATCAATAATTCAAAGATAATATTTAATAACTAGGTCAATAATGACTTGAGCCAACTTGTTCATAAATTAATTGTGCACGACGCTAGGAATGTGATTTACAATATATATATATTTATATATATAGATGGGCTACGGTGCTTCGCGAAGTAAATGGTCTTTTTTACTTCACGCCATATTTTCATTTTGAAAATCCAAACAACCGATCCGAACCGTTCAACATGTTCTAAATATTGAAATGTGCTTGGAGACTAAATTTTATATTTTTTTGGAATTTTCTTACTATTTATTAAGCCACTTTGAAAATCGCTGATCCACTGTGAACAGTAAAAATTTCTGGACCACCGGATCAGTGATTTTTAAAGTGGCTTAATAAATAGTAAAAAAATTCCAAAAAATGTAAAATTTAGTCTCCAAGTACATTTCAATATTTAGAACATGTTGAACGGTTCGGATCGGTTGTTTGGATTTTCAAAATAAAAATATGACGTGAAGTAAAAAAGACCATTTACTTCGCGAAGCACCGTAGCCCATCTATATATATATATATATTGAATCAATAATTCAAAGCTAATATATAATAACTAGGTCGATAATGACTTGAGCCAACTTGTTCATAAATTAATTGTGCACCACGCTAGGAACCTAATTTACAATATATATATATATAGAGAGAGAGAGATGCGCTATTGTGTTTTGCAAAGTAAAACACTCTATTTACTTTGGGCCATATTTTCATTTTGAAAATCCAAAATAACCGATCCGAACCGTTCAACATGTTCTAAATATTGAAATGTGCTTGCAGACTAAATTTTACATTTTTTGGATTTTTTTTACTATTTATTAAGCCACTTTGAAAATCGCTGATTCGGTGGTCCAGAAAATTTTACTGTTTTTTACTGTTCACAGTGGATCAGCAATTTTCAAAGTGGCTTAATAAATAGTAAAAAAATTCCAAAAAATGTAAAATTTAGTCTCCAACCGCTCTTGGTAAATAAGATATTCTTTGGATTTGTTTTATATCATTCAATTCGATAGTATTTTGGAGGTGTGCTCACCAACCTCTCTTGGTGATCACATCACACCCTAGTTATGCTCTATATATATAGTCTGCCTAATGTCATAACGTTATAATTTCAGATTAAGTTATAATGAGTCAGTTTTTGCGATTTCAAAGTCCAAACGGTTGATCCGAACCGCTCAACATGATCTCCATATAAAAATGGGTTTGTGGACCAAATTTTATAATTTTTTGGAATTTTTTTCTATTTTTTTAGATAGGTACAAAATCACTATTTTGGATGGTCCAGAATTATCTGAAAACAATAATTTTGTACTTATCTAAAAAAATAGACAAAATTCCAAACAATATAAATTTGGTCTCCAAGCCCATTTTAATATGGAGATCATGTTGAGCGGTTCGGATTGACTATTTGGACTTTGAAATCGCAAAAACTGACTTGTTATAACTTAGACTGAAATTATAACGTTATGACATTAGCCATACTTCCTCTCTCTCTTTCTTTCTCTCTCTCTATATATAGGAGGGATTTACTTGCAATTTTTGTAACTTACAACATCTTACAACAATTTGGTTTTGTAATTTTCAAAGTCCAAACAGTCGATCCAAATCGTTCAACATGATCTCTATATTAAAATGTGTTGGAGATCAAATTTCACATTTTGTTGAATTTTTTTACTATTTATTAAGTATTTTACAAAACTGTTGTTTTTAGATAATTCTTGACCACTGAAAAACAAAAATTTTGTAAAATACTTAATAAATAGTAAAAAAATTCAAAAAAAATGTAAATTTTTATCTCCAAGCACATTTTAATATAGATATCATGTTGGACGGTTTGGATCGACTGTTTGGATTTTGAAAATTGCAAAATCGAATTGTTATAAGATGTTGTAACTTACAAATATTGTAAGTGGATCTCTCCTCTCTCTCTCTCTCTCTCTCTCTATATATATATATATATATATATATATATATATATATATATATATTTATATATACAATACTTTATGGAGTAGAACTAGGGTGTTCCTAAGTTCATCAAACCTCTTTGTGAACTCAACTTTAAAACCTATCGGATTGACTTCAAATGACGAATTTGAACAGTTGATCAAACCAGTCTATCTTACGAGTGATGCATCTACATGCAAAAATAAATAAATTTTCAAATTAATTTTGTATAGAGTCAAGTGGTAAAAAAAACATTCAAAAAATGAATGCATTAAAATTAATTTATAAACCTTCTAATTTTGTCCGCTTGATTTTATACTAAATTAATTCGAAAGTTTAAATTTTTTATATGTAGATGCATCACACGTAAGGTAGATGAGTTTCAACAGTTTAGATTCGTCATTTGAAGTCAATTCAATAGATTTTTGAGTTGAGTTCACAAAGAGACTTGGTAAACTTAAGAACACCCTAGTTCTACTCATACTTTATGCATGAAAGACGGTAAGGAAACAGTCAAAACAATAATGAAGAAAATTCTTTTCTTATTAACTTGCTAATAGAAAGATGGAAACAAAGTAATTAAAGATTGGTCATGTAAAGCTATTAGAAAGATTTATATATATATAGCACACGCCTTTATTCTTATCATGCTATGAAATAAACCTCAAGTCTCTTCCATGAAGTGGGAACAAAAGCATGTACTCTCTCTAACATACTATATAGATTTTCAGTTTTTGTGTAATTTCTGACAAAAATTACGAACATAATATATTAAGTTGTCAAGAAATAGAAAAATTGAAATAAAAATGAAAGCTAGAACATGCCGTTAGTTCAAGTCTTAGCTACTTGGCTAGTTAATTAATTAATTAGTGTATATCTGATTTCCTCAATCTGGATGAATCAATGAAGCCAGCAAGAATCCTGCATGTTGTAATATTCCAACCTCCTAGCTAGATCTGGTGTCTATCACATTATTAATTGGATATACTTCTGATTTCCCATATATAGAAGTTTGACTACTCACATGATAGAATCTCAGATAGAACTAATTAAACAATTATTGCCACTTCAACTTCAATCTACTTTTGTTTTTAAGTTTTTTTTTTTTAAGGTTGGCGGATAGCTTTTGTTTTTAAGTTGGTGCATTTTCTGACTTGAGGATACCTGTGAGTTACGAGGATGGTACAGTCGTATGCCAATGGGGTATATATTATTGGCATCCAGCTGGAAGAAATCAAGCATTGATTGCTCCATGTTCAATGCCAGAGAGTTCTCATATTTAAAATTATCTGAACTGGGAGTTCGGAAACAAAATACTGTGAAAGTTAATTGTTTTGTTGAAGGCAAAGGTAGAGTCTGAAAAAACGTATCGTGGCGAGACTAACATATTGTGATTTTAGTTCCGTGTCATGTTATGCTGTGATCAAGTTAATTTTTCACATGTCGTGTTGTACCGTGACTAAAATATCGAGGGGTGGTCACAGCACGCGAATAGTCACGCCACGTGAGTCACGCCGTGCTCAAATGCAACTGGAGTCACGTTTGGTCACATTTAAATATTTTATTTTCATAATGTAGGTTAGTTTATTCAAATTCACCATTTGATCAAGATCTAACAATCCTAATTATACGTGACTCGTGTGATCAAGTGCCATGACTATATCTACCGCGTGACGTGCCGTGCTAAATTTTCAAAAGATGGTCACGACAAGAAACACGCAAGTCACGAAACGTAACCGACACACGTGCCGTGCCATTCCATACCGAAACTGTACCGTTCCATGCAGGGGCGGAACCAGAATTTGAATATAGGGAGGCTAAACATCATTTAAAAAAATAATGAAAAATAAAATTTTTTATAACACAAAATCTTTCACTATTTGAGTTCATAAAAAGATACAATAAATAACTAGCACCAATAAAATACCATGTCTATCAAAACTAAATTAAAAACATGAAATTCATATATTATTTAAATTTCGACCTATGATTTTCTAAGAAATCAAATAGCAATAATATCATCTAAAGTAATCTTATTAGCTAGTTCATTCTCAATATAAACAAGCATGTAGTCTCTGAGAAATTCATCATCCATCTTATTTCGAAGCGCAGTTTTAACGAGCTTCATGGCTGAAAAAACTCGTTCTGTAGTAGAAGTTGAGACAGGAAGAAGTTTTCTGAATTAAAATTGAGACAAACAAATACAAACCTCAATTAAAATTGAATTTCACAGCTCTTCTTTAACTTTGTTTTCTGAATTTTTGTAGATGCGCTCTGTGGGATTTCGCCACTCTAAAATTTGATTAATTTGCTTTTTTTTTTTGGTGAACTGGAGATGCTCAGTGAGATTTCTTTCTTTCAATCATTCAATGACATTTCCTTTTTTTATTTTCTTTATACGTTGAACTTCCCAAATTCCAAAAGCAAGAAGTTCCCTATTTTTTTAGGAGGGTTCAAATGCCTCCATTTTTAAAAACTTTAATAACTCAAAATAAAACTTAAAATTCAAAATAAAACCGTTGGATATGATCTACATCATCTTATCTATGTGCTCATAAAAATTTATCACATTTCGATTTTGTTTTTATGTGAATCAATAAGTTGAAAAATCAACGTCTAGAAATTATCCACATTAGTATGTTTTTTTACACGTGCATAGATAAAATGATTTAGATCATATCCAACGGTTTTATTTTGATTTTTAAGTTTTAAATTTTGAGTTATTAAAGTTTTTAAAAATGGAGGCATGGTGGAGGCATGAAAAATGGAGGCATTTGTACCCTTCTCAACAATATAATACATTACCCCTTTTCTCAACATGTTCAACGAATTTGAATTAATTTGTGTAAAAGTAATATAAAAACGCTACTTTTTTTTTTACAGTAATAATAAAATATTGTTTTGCATCTCTCTAATATGTAAACATTGTCCATACAATAAGCAATAAAAGGCCTTTTTTTCATCCTAGCGTAAGAAAATTAAAAATTTAATGTATTGCATCATTTTTGCAAAATATTTAAAACTAGTATAAGGTCATCATGATTTATTGCGGCTCATGAGATGCAATGGTTAATTGTGATCCAAATACTAGTGCATATGTTTGCGACTGGCATAGTGACAAATTAATAGTTTGGATTTGATTCGGCGGGGTCAAAATTCGTGATTTGGTCGGGTATAATTCAGGAATGATTCGGTACCATAAGGAAGAAAAAAAAAAAAACTCAAAAAATCTTAAAAATTTAATTATAAAAAATTCGCATTTTATTCGCAAATAACTCGTGATTCGCATTTTATACGCGTTTTATTCGCAAATAAAACGTATTCTTAATTTTTTGCATTTTATTCGCGAATAAAACGTATTATACGTTTTTAGCGTTTTATTCGGTGTTCGGTTCAAAAACGTCGAAAAAAAAATGAATTAAATGCAAATAATTCATGAATTAATCGCGTATTTGGTTACTATGGCGACTGGAGTGTCTAGCTGGGATTATTAATAACTTGTTACTGTGGAATTGTTGATTTTGAAGATTTTGAAAAAATGAAGCTATGATTTAATTTTTTTATTTTTTTAATGATATGAATAAAAATATAAAAAAACTAGTTTCGGAAAAACCGTGACACAGCCTGTCGATCGGTTAGAAATGTGCGCTTTTTTCTTTTGATCTGCACCGTTGGTTGGGAATCATATCAAGTCTCAAAATCGCATTGCTGTTGGGATAAATTAAAAGATGGTTTTATACTTTTACGGAGAAAAACTTCTACATTTCCAAGATCACCCAATCCTTTTTTAAAAAAACTACAAATTATTTATGAAATAAAATATGGTATAAATCATTCTCATTATATTAATAAAAAAATATATAAAATATGGTATAAATCAACCTGTCTATATCTATACATTCAAATCCTTCTAGAAGGTGCACAGGTAAAACTGTATTGAGATTATAAACCATTTATCTAGAGAGAATACGTATATTAAGGGTATTATATTTTTGTTCATAAGTGAATTAATTATCACTTAATTGTTTGTAAGGCACAAGAGGCGGAGGGAGTAAGGTCATATGGGGTCAATTGACTCTCATTTTTTTTATCAAATTTTTTATATTTATATGTAATTTTCTATATAATTTACAATAAAATATTGTAGATTCTGTAAATTGACCTTCATTCACAACGTAAAAGATTTGTATGATTGACCCCGTTCATTTTTGACCCCATAGTTTAAAACAAAGTTCAAAAAAAAAAAATAGAGAGAAAACAAGAACTGGAGATGAGACGGAGGTTTGTGTTGGATGGGAAACAACTAAAATGCTGATTCCATTTTCACTATAACTTTTTCCAAATGAAATTCATGGCAAACATATTTTACAATACTGGTATACCCATATATGGGGAAGAAAATGATAGTTCTCTTGGTTGGGTTTTAATTGAAAATACCTATTTCATATGTAATGAACATTTTCCTAAATAAATTCCAAGTTAATAATATTACAAAGTTTGTGTTAGGGTAAGATATTGTTCTACCCATATATGTACCTTTTTTTGGGTTTATTCGGCTCTTATGTAGTCTGAAGGAACCAATTAGAGATTTAAGCAATAAAATGGCAAAGATGTAACAAAAGTTGCAGTTACTTTACTTGAACTGTTAAGAAAGGTTTCGACCTTTGACTTGTACCAGTACCACGATTGCTGCATGTTATGGGACAAGGAAAAGGCCAAACCAAGTGATTTCCTTCTCTTACTCACAAGGCAAGATGGTAAATGACAGCAACAGTCTGGAGTTGGAGATCGATACCTGATTAGAAGGTATTTGTGTTACTTTTTGTTTGGTTTGTGCATTTGAAATGACCTAATATCTATTGTCGGGTATCAATCCAACCATTGAGTTGATTAGAATTCCTTACTGATTTATTATTTATTTTATTTGGCTTAATAAATCTAGATAAGGAAAATACATTGACCAGTAAAGATATTAACTACTATGTGCCAGTAAGGCATGTGAAGTGGCCATGTTCATGGTATATAATTTTTACTTCTCAAACAATTGACAGTGATTATATTATATTTTGTTTATGATGTATATAATCCAGACAAGGAAAATATCTCTCTAGATCCTGGAAGTGGCAGCAAAACCACTCCAATTAAGGAAGGAGCGACAGTGCAAAGTTTGACTGCTTCAGGTGGAGTAAGTGAAATCAATAGGATATCCTGCACGGTTAGTGCTTTTGAACCCTGAATTGCCACTAATATTTTTTTATACCCATTTAATTACTGTGTTATCTTTTTGTTGTGTTTTGGGGTTTTTGGAGGGGATAGATGGAAGTCTTCCTTCTTGGCTTTGTATAGAAAATAAAATGGTGTCTTCGATGGTTTTATAAATCAACATATAGAAGGAGCAAGAAAAATAAAAAGTAGTCTTGAACTGTTTTAAGAAATTGACATATTCATTGGCCACTGTTTTAAGAAAAGGTTTCAAATTGACATATTCTTGTTCTCTCAAGCATTGCCTTTTGGATCAATTGAACTATACTACTTAAATCGACCAGATTCCCTTCCTTCATTAAGTTCTGTATCATGGTTCTTCATAAAAATGAGCAAAACGATAAAATAAAAACATAACAAGTCAACCATACAAAGAAAATGCTCTTATTCTGCATCTATCACAAGCATTTTTTTTATTATTATTAGGTGGTGGTGAGATGATTAGCGAGGTGCTTAAAGATTACTCAACCTATGCTGAACCTCCTTCAGGGTGAGGCCTACATACCATGATGTCATTAATAGGTCATAACTGTTTAGTTTCGTAAAATATTGTTTTTCTTTGATATGTTAGATTTGAGACAAGAACTCCAGCAATTGGGGAAACTGTACGTCTTGAAGCAGCAGTTGATTATTTATTGCAAGTTGGCATGCACAAAATCCATGAATACAAGGTTACTGTACTGGTTTTTTTTTTTTTCTAATGTGTTTATTTAATTTCTTGGGTTGAAATGAAATAGTAACTCCTGCATCCAAAATGATGTCAATCAGATTATGAGAATAGAAGATTCGAGACCTGTTTAACATCATGTATATACTTTTGATAAATTGCAAGGGTAACTCAAAAACACACTAATATCATGTATGTCCCTGACAACTGAACCGGTTCATTTATACCAAAAAACCAAACCATTTAAACCAAACTTTTTCAGTTCGGTTGAAAACTAAATTAGCCCGTACTTATTAGTATACAGCCACAGGATGTGAATTTCAAAGGTAACACAACTACACAAGCAAGTACACCAACAATAAATAAACAATAAAAAAATAATCCAAGCAGACATACACAAACTAACAAGCACAAGTCGGTGATATTTGCTCTCACATTATCTATGGTTCAGGCGAGGTAGAGGCGAGTTAAGAGAAGCTGCATCAGTGTGTTGAAAATGAGCTGCAAGATTATTTCAGTATTGAGAAGTCCTCTGACACCCCTCTATGAAAATTTCATTCAATATCGAGTTAAGCTCTATGGTCTCACAAGGTATTGATTGCTAGAATCATTTTTTAATGTCAGTAAAATAAACCAATATAAAGAGAGTACAAGATCAGGATAGAAGTAAGAAAAGAGAGAAAAGCAATCCTAAATTCTCCGGTTAGTGTCCCCGGTGTTGTCAACGGGTTGGATGGACACGAGAGTTCTTTTTATGGTTTTTCACCTTTGGTACCAGTCGGTACCAGCGTTTTTATTGATTGGTAGTATACTTGATTGGCTATTGGTAAATCCTTATTAATATAATTTTCTTTCATCAATTTCATTAGCAGGTACTCACCACATGTATCTTTTGTTATTTTCTGATTGTTTTGTAATGTCTTTTATAAATTGTACCATTTCAGGATTTTGCAATTCCATTTTGAAAAATATATAAATCATAATTTCTACTTGTAATCATTAGGTTTGGTTTGCACTTAATTTTTGAGGCAATTTCTCTCTGTAGCAGTACAAATGTACAATTGATTTATTAAAGTTTGTAACTGATGGAGTTTATAACTTTGTAAAAAATATCAATGTATATATTTAATATTATTTGATATCATGTTGTATGTCGATATTGAATTGTTATACGATATTTGATATTATATTAGAATCGAGCTATTGTTTGATCTCATTGGTACTTAAAGATTATGTACATCATCAAATTATTATTAGAGATCACGTTTCAAGGTAATTAAAAATACAAAATCATATAAATTTTTGAATAATTACTATTTTTATTGGTTTGATTTTTTTATAAAAAAAATTTCCTCTTATAAAATGCCCCCGTTGCAATTCATGGGCACGATACTAGTATATATATATATATGAGTGAGACTACGGTGCTATGCATAGCACCAATTGGGTCCGTACTACGGCTCAAAATTTGACTTTTCAAAATCCTAACGGTCGATCCAAACCGTTCAACATGATTATAAAATGAATATGTACTGGCAAACCAAATTTTACATTTTTTCGAACTTTTTTACTATTTTTTCGAAAATCACTTGATCTGAACATTCTGGACCATCCAAAAACAGCCTATCTAAAAAAATAGTAAAAAAATTCGAAAAAATGTAAAATTTGATTTGCAAGTACATATTCATTTTATAATCATGTTGAACGGTTCGGATTGACCGTTAGAATTTTGAAAATCAAATTTTGAGCCGTAGCACGGACCCAGTGCTATGCATAGCACCGTAGCCTCACACACATATATATATATATATATATATATATATATATATTATATATGTGTGTGTGTGTGTATATATATATATTATATTGTCTCCATACATCAAGCTCACACATATCCAACTTTATTCAAAACAGAAATCTGACAAAATTAAAGCACACCCATACAAATATATATAGCATTGTAGTGTGTGTATATATATATATACTGTATCCACCCAACAGTAGTCATTGTACTCTAGTTATTGCGACTAAATACAACATGATATTGGGGCAAGAAATGACACACCGGTACAGTACCAGGTTTCACATTCAGCAGTTTAAATGCAATGTGGTTCGGATTCCATGCTGATGTGTTGGCATGGCATACCGCAACAGCATCGACCACCGTCCCGTGTTTGCCTGTCATCTTCACCATGTAACCCTTGGTTGGGTTTGCCAGGTGGCAGTAAAACACAGTGTAAGCATATGTTTGCAGATGGCATGCTACAAGCTCATCTTGTGCGAAGTTTTATACCCCTGAAGCCACAATTGTGTACTCTTCCCTCGGTGTCTCATCTTTAGAATGAACTGTCGTTGATACCTATCAGAGGAAACAATATAAATTAGGAACGTGTGTTCGACCAAGCTATGTTGAATAATTTGCTTCAATATCACTAAGGATCACAAGAATACTAATAAACCACAAACTTCATTTTGGTGCATGATCAGCTTAACATTAATATAATTTTCTGGTCAGTGATAATGCCATTTTACGAATCAATATGTCAAGATTAAAGATAATATAAGGAGTACAGAAGTACGGGATTACCGCTTCGACATTTCTTGTGCCGAGATTGGCAACAGTAAAATCCACCATTGATTCAAGAGAAGTGGCACACATCTTCTTCTCCCCCTTTACCACTGGATCCTCACACTGTCTCAGATTTTCCTTCATTGCTTCCTCCCCATCAGAACCAGGCTGAACTGATAACTGGCTAATTATCTCTGGTAATTTCTTCGAAGAAAATGGGATTGACTCAGCCTCACTTCTTGGCAAAAACTTGGCAGTGGCATTTGTTTTCTCAAATTGCATGTTCATCTTGGAACCAGGATGCAGATCTTGTTCTAAGAAAAACAAGTTAATCTGACGATTATCGTGCAGCTGCTTTTCGGTAGCAGCATAATGGTACAAAAAGGGGGCCTTAACCCCACCCATAGTAGTGACACCCGGAGTTCCTTTTCCAGCAACAATGTGTATCCCACCCTTGCCAACTCCGACAGTTGTTCCACCAGGAGTTCCTTGGCCCACAACAACATGGACGCCACCTTTGGGGACTCCGACTGTGGTAGCACCAGGTTTGCCTGTGACGGTGTCTGTTTATGGAATGAGGGGTTTGCAACATAGAAGGCCGAGTTACGCGGTTAGTGAAGATTTCGTCAAATTTCGGCCGTTCTAGCCTCATTCCAGTCAAATTTCACCCGTTTCAGACTGAAATAGACTGATTCCACCGAAACGGCCGAAACGCGAATTAACCAAACTCCAAAATTTTATTTTGAGCTCTCTGTGAATCGAACTCGCACCCTTTAGCATAGCAACCAAACTCAACTCTATCACACCACACAATCTTTTTTGTTAAAAACCAGAACTCATTTCTATATATCATATTTCAATTTGTACTTTCATTCAATCACGGATTGACTGTTTTTTTTTTTTTGGTTTGACTGGACTGAAGTGGATCTGTGTATTATATTGTATTAGTGGATTATTTGATTGTAATAATTTTTCTAAATTTTTTTATCAATTTTTTTCTATTTTTTTAGTGTAAAACAAGGTTCTGTCAAAAAAGTCTGATTTTCCGATCCAATTCGGCCGATCCGGATCGGGATCGGTCGGTGCCGATCCCGATCCCGATACTGATTTTTCCTTCTATGGTTTGCAATCAGAATAAGATTCAATATTTTAGTAAGACAAAAACTTTGTTTATCGTTTTAGTTTTTTTGGTAAGGATTTAATAAAGGACACAATAAGTTAGATTATTGTGTGCAGAGGCGGATTCAGTAAGGATGAATGGGGTCAATTGCCTCTGTTTATTTTTAAAATTCACTTGCTTAGTCATGATTTTGCTATATATTCTAAAATAAAATGTTATAGGTACTGTAAAATTGACCCATACCAAGCATGAAAATTTTAAAATAATTTATTCTAACGTGTGTTTGACCCTCGTAGCTTGAAAGTTCTATAATTGCTATAGGTCCAAAATCCATACCGTATGTTATTTGGTATTGTTATCCACCAATGCTTTATTCAATAAATACTAAAAAAGATTAGCAAGTTTAATTTCTATATATGTATATATACCAACATTAATCCATTCACGATATCAAGTACTAATTATAAGGCACTTTGGCATTATCAACGATTTTAACACGATATATATTAAGAACTTGTATTCTTATTTTGGGTATATTCTTGAGCACGCTACGCTACGCAGTGTGTATATTTTGAGTATATTCTTTCAATGTGAGATTTGATAAACAGTACAATGTTACTAACAGTTGCACTTTTTTTTTTTTTATAGCAGTGTAGGGTACAATGGCAGAGATAATTTTTCAAGGGAGAGAGAGAGAGAGAGAGAGAGAGAGAGAGTAGACCAGAGCTTAAAAGATCAGCTATGGCAGTGGGCATATGAGTATTGGGTAAGACAGTGTTCCAGTAAACCTGAGTAGGCAGTAACAGTAACGCTGCATACCAACATACGGGCCAGCTGACCTGGAAATGGACGGAAGGAGAAATCTTCACCACAGCTTCGGCTTACAAAATGCTGCACCGAAAAGGGATCCGATGCGTTTTTCACAAAATCTTGTGGAAAATCAAAATCCCGATGAAGGTCAAAGTTTTTTGTTGGTTGCTGTTGAATGATAAACTTTTGACAAGGGAAGTTTTATCCACACGAGCCTGTCAGGTAAGCACCGAATGTGTCATGTGTAGTGCAAACACGCTAGAGTCAAGAGATCGCCTGTTTGGCCAATGCACTGCGGCATGTGCATTCTGGTGGGGCCTCACGGTGACATTAAACTTAAGGACCCCAAATACAAATAATCCCATTAATGAGATATGGTGGGGACATCGGGCCTCGCTTGATGGCTTGGCAAAACATAAATGGGATAGTACATGAGCAGTGGGGATATGGACACTGTGGAAGGAGAGGAATCGGAGGATATTCTCTCAGGAGCGAAAACAGGTGCACAGATTAATAAATGAAGCCGCTCAAGAAGCACTAAAATGGCATGCCAATTGTTGAGAGGATAAGGGGGAGAGGAAGAATGTGCACGAGGGATCAATCCAGATCATTCACAGGGTGGCTTAGTGTTCTGTATACTAGTTGAGCAGTGTAATTTGTTATTATAACAAAATTTTGTAAATAACTTTTTTATTCAATATATTGCCAGCCGGCTACTTGCCAGCTGACCTTAAAAAAAAAACAGTAACGCTGCATTGCTTGCTACAACTCCAATCTACAATTAGCACAAAGTCAGATACCCAAATAAACTTTCTATTAATCAAAGAAAGATCTGAGTCATATATAAGTACATACCAGGAGAAAGCAAAGGAGGGGCAAGAAACAATCCATTAGAGAATTGGGGTATCTGAGAAGGCAAAGTGATATGGATTTATATAATTAAGGGGAAGGTGCCTTCATGTCATTTATATAGTAGTTGTATATCATATATATGGAGTAGAACTAGGGTGTATCAAGACAAATGCGTTAATGATCATTGTCTAAACATGCTTTATTCACAATTAATTATGTTAAATGCAATACAATTCATGCAGAACAGTTCATAATAACTAGGGTTAGGGTTATACCATAATATGATGGGGCAATCCAAATTTTTTTTTCTTTTTGATAATTATTTTGTTATATATGATTACTAAAATATTCTTTTTCCTGTGCAGATAAGCTCACTGTACATGCCACTCAATGAAAGGTTGCTAAAAAGCTTAAACAGGTTATTATTCCGTGACAACATCACATATGCCATATTGTGATATGGGGACCTGAAAGAGAATTTTCAGTAGCCCCGGGGGATTAAAAGTGTTTATCTTTTTATTGACAACACAACAGCGATAAAATTCCCTCGTATGTTCCTAGATTTGTCCGTTCTCAATTTTCACATGCTGAGTAACATGGGGAGGAATAACATTCAAGGCTGATATATGCCCCCAATTTGCCACCGAGATTATATTCTTGATAATTATAAAAGAAATCAAGGCGGTCCCTGGGGAATTCAGATCCAGTGCATTAACTCAATTTTTGAGTTTTGATCCAAACCGTTCAAGATGCTCTAACACGAATCTTAAAGGGACTGGACCCCACAAATAATACTGGCCCCCTGCGCTACCACCGAATAGGCACCGGACACGTCTAAACTAAAAAATTGGGTTACTTTAGGGGATCCGGACTCGTCCCTGGGCTCCTCGAGTCCGCATCGTCTGCATTAACTCAAAAGAGCATCTTTTGAGTTAATACATCTCGGCCGTCTGATTTTAATTAAACGAAGCCAATCCGGCACCGCCTATAAAGCAGGAAGCTTTTTAATATTAGTACAGATCTGGTCGGCACGGATCTTAAATCTGATCGGACGGTACAGATGTATTAACTCAAAAGATTCTTTTTTGAGTTAATGCAGAGGATACGAATTCGGGCTCCTCGGGCCGAGCATCCCATTTCTCATGTAGATAAATTTAAGGCCCACATCAATCTCCAATAATTATTAAATAATATTTTCATGTTGCTGACTCGTTTACTGTTATACCATGAAAAATTATTTTTGTAAGTAACAATTGGAGATTAGCCATCTAATTATTTAATTTTTATTATAGACTTATCTATCTGAATTTCAAATATGCAATCTCTAACACAGTGTGAGAGAACATTAGTTTTTGTCACAGGATCAAAAACTGATTATTACAACATAAAAAATTATTAAATAATATTTTTCGTGCAATCACTAGTACAAAAAACCCTTTTACCGACTGTTAAAAAATCTCTATACCGACTGTTATTGAGGCGTCTGTGATGGCGCCGCCGGTATAGATAAAGCTTTACCGACGGGTTAACAACAGTCAGTATAGACAGCTACACCGACGGTTAAATAACAGTCCGTGTTACCCACCTACACCGACGGTTTTCACTAAAAAACAGTCGGTGTATCCCACCTACACCGACTGTTTTTATATAAACCGTCGGTGTTAACTCTCTACACCGACTGTTTTAATGAGAACCGTCGGTGTTGAACTCATATGCCGACTGTTTTTAATAGACAACAGTCGGTGTTGGACATGTACACCGACTGTTTTTAATAGACAACAGTCGGTGTTGGACATGTACACCGACTGTTTTCTATAGAAACAGTCGGTGTTGGCCCCCAGCACCAACTGTTTTCTATAAAAAACAGTCAGTATCGATGCTAAAAACCGTCGTTGTTGGCAAAAAATTTTGGCATGGTTCTGTTTGTATCGGGGCTAGCCTCCATATTTTTGCTAGCACTATATTTCTATTCGGCATTCATTAACATTAATTAGATCATGCAAATAATGAGCAACACAAACAAAAGACATCACAATTTGCTTTAAACAACATAACTCATGTTTCATTCACAACAAAATACACTATAACAAAATATACATAACACAAACAAAATATGCATATGAACATAACAACATTGCATTTCTTATTAATAGTTTAGAAATTGTCCAAAAAAAATGCAGACCATTGTCGTGTTATTGCATGAAGTTGCGTCGGCGTATATTTTACGGTCGGAAAATCACACTGCATGAACACAAATTGAGAAGTTAATTTTATTCAAGCTTTATGAAAAATGAATCAAGTTCAATTGTAAAATACATACATTCGGAAAAACGTCAAATTGCGTAGTGACTAGATCTCGCATGTGTTTCATGACGTAAAATCCACACACCTTGTTGCCTTGTTGCTTAGGACTCTGAAATGTTTCATTTAAGTAAAATCAATAATTAAAAGATCAATAATTCTGGCTTGTCACAGTAAATATTTTCTATTTCTTATCTATTAAAGTATTTGTACTTGGTACAAATTGCAAATACCTAACAAGCTTGTCATCTGTCAAGTTGAGAAAATTGCTATGAATTTGTCACTTCCATAGCCACACTGAGTTTAATTGTGCGCTTCTATTAGAAAATAAACTAAGGGACATAGCCTCGAAATTCTATCAACTGTTCAATACCGGTCTTATAAGTGAAGTAGCTTATTGCAGAAGTTGAAATCTTAGTTAGTCAAGTGTAGGATTGAGAATTTCAGCATTGATACTGTAATTGTTCTCTCTAAGGACCATTATATATATTTTTAGTTTTTAAATTATGCTTTCTGCTGTGCAGTTTTGCAACCATCCTATTCTTGGCAATCTTTTAACTGAAGAGGGATCAGAAGGGACATAAGACCTAGTACATGAGAACTAGTTTTTCTTTTTCTTTCTAGCAGTGCATGCATTTATTCTTTTAGTTTTGTATTGTGTTTTTCATTGAACTTGAACTATTATTTTTTTTTTTCTAAATAAATCTCCATCCTAATCACATCACAACCCAGAATCCATAAATGGGTTTTAAAAGATAAATCCAAGGAACTATAGGTTAAGGAGAAGGCTGGTACTCAGATGGTCAATGAAGAGGGTAAAATTGGAATAAATTTTTTGGGTACAGATTTTTGTTTTAAATTATCAGTTTTTTGGGTACAGATTTTTGTTTTAAATCCAAGGAACTAAAAGTTGATCCCTCCTTGTACAGATTTTTGGGTACAGATTTTTTTGGGTACTGATTTTTGGGTACTGATTTTTTGGGTAAAATTGGAACCAATTTGGAAAAATGAAGTATCTAATTAAAACTCAAGTGTACAAGTTCACACCTTGATGTATTTCCACGCACATTCCGTTGATCCCTCCTTGTGCACTCCTCCGGCTTCCACATAAGATTTAAAAATGCTGAAATTTATTAAATGTCGAATTAATTAGTAATTACCAATAAATAATACGTTGATTGTAAGTAAATGAAATTAGCAATTACCAACAAATAGTATTGCTCACTCATTAAATGGCAACGTGATATCGTAACTTGGTTCCTCTAGCGGTAGAGAATCAATAACATAGACCATATTATCACGCATGACAAAAACGAAAAGCACCCAATGTTTACTACAATCATACATGGTAAGAATCAATTTACATATATCGTTAAAAGTATATAAATTACTCAAATAAAAACAACAATTAACCTCTGAAAGTATGGTCCAAGGATAAATTTCTTATCCTGCATCTTATTCAATGACTCGAGCAAGTAGCTTGAAGCGGCCTCCTTGTCAGCAGAATTAAAAAGTGATGAAGATATTCTACTAGGGTCCAAAAAACCGACGTCAGCCTCGCGACCTAGATCGGTGACAAGTCCCTTTAAATATCTGAAAAACATTACGTAAATGTTGGTAAACAGCATACTATTACACAACTATAATATATAGGAAGCCAACTGAAAGCCAACTATAAATAACATTTTAATATGATTGTCACTTTATGCATGCCAACTAGAAATTGCACATTCATGTAGGCATCAGATAACTGGAATTACTTAGCGCATTAATATGTGCATGTACAGAGGCCGGTCTCTTTTGTACAGATTTCCAATTTGCTCTGTAATCTCTTTAAGGAAACTGGATACAAACTGCTATACTTTGGTTGCAGTACTTTCAGCAGTGGCATGGACTTTCTAACATAGTAAGAACAATAAGTTTTGATTTACTATAGTTAATGGCAAAATATAATATATATTTTTCGAAACATTAATTATGCATCTATCAAGTATTTTTACTGTCATGGCCCTAGTCCTTAAATATTTCCATAATATTTCAAACTATCAACACCTAACATGTTCTTCTTCAGTGATTTTTCTCTGCAAAGATTGAAAATTAATAAAGTGCTTGATAATCTGCTGAGTAGATAATAAAGTTTAGGAAAAAGAAACCAACAAAAATAAATCAACACTTAACTAGAACTCTTATGGTCCAAGAAATTTAGAACCACCAAATAATATTGCTTATTAGTAATAAAGAACTCAAAATTTGAGTTTGAATCTGGACTATTCATTATTTTATTTTATTTTTATAAAGTGTAGTAAGTCCCACCAGTTTCTATTCAAACTATAGAAGTGTTATGATGTTACATTCTCCGAACTGCTAGAGAAGTAAACAGCTACAGACATACAAAGTATCGTACCAGTTACAACAAAAATGATAAAGCCTAACTGAAACAAAAAGAGCTTCAAAAACTATCATAATACCACTAATCACAGAAATAACAAAAATACTAAGCTTCATATCATCTGATCAATCAGTAATAATGTGTGCTGAAAGCTCTCAAAAGACCTCCCAACAGATCTCCAAAAGCTCCGTTGCAAAGTAACTAATGTTGCAATTAAACCAAGATCTGGTACATAGGAACATGAACCGGCAAAAAATTATTAAAATTTTAGGCTCTGAACTCGGGTCTAAAATTTTAGAATTTTCAGCACACATCTTGTTTGGACCCAATTAATCAAACATACATCTTAATGTTGCAATTAATCACTATGCGTATAAAGTTAAACAAACTTACATAACCCAGATGGATATTATTGAAACATCAAGCATGTCTTGCTTCGCTAGATCCGTCAAGTCATTAAAACCTACGGTGAGTAGCGTCGACTGAGGAAGTAACGCACCCTCCTTAATTTCCAAGATGAACTCTGTTTTATCGTGCGGTTCTCTCATCACCCTCTCATTTATGGCTCTGAACTCATCTCCCACCCTCGCTAACAATTTCTTTGGAATAAGCGCCTTACGATGCATGGATTTCGCCACTTCATTAGATGCCGACTCGGGCATTGAAGCATCGTCGGGCATTGAAGCATCGTGGTCTATACACTAGAACAAAACGATAACTTGTTAAATAACACCATTTTAATACCCTTTTCAGCTGCTGGTACATAGGAACATGAAGCAGTTTTTGATATTTAATTCCTGATGCAACAGTACATATTTCTGTCAAACTTTTAGCCAATTAAAGGCAGTGGCCCACATGGTTCACACTAAAAATTCAAACTGGGCCACAGGAGTTGCATTAACTTGGGCATTTTCTACATCCAAATTTTATCTCATCCTTTCATATTAGTGATGTAATTTTTTGGCTGAAATTTGGAATTCAAGGACGAATCAGTATTAGCAGCGGTGCTTGTTTCTCCATAACTCTCTCCATGCCTGATCCAACGTGTATATCGCTCTTTAAAACCACGACGAATCAAATGGTTCTTCACCGTTTCTATAGTGCGAAACCTCTTCAAGTTCAAACAATCTTTACAAGGACACGGAATCGTGTCATCACCCTTTGTCTTCACGTGTTGCTCAGCAAATTTTATGAAACTTTTCACACCGTCTAAATACTCAATGGTATTACGAGCTCCATACATCCAATCTCGATCCATCTATAATTATAAAAATAATTAGGTAAGAGGTCATGAATGGCTCTTAAAATTACAATTTGGGGCTTACATAGGGCCGGTGCACAATCCTAACCCACTCTTTGAATGCTTTGTCTCAGTAGTGAGCACATGTCAGCGGGATTTGGTATTTAAGAAAAATTCGGCAGCATTTCCCCTTTGTTCCCCAAGTACGCGTAAAAATCACATCCGTTTGGAGATGAAATCCAATACGTACTCGTGGGAACAATTAAGGACAAATGCTACCACATTTTTCTTAAATACCAAATCCGCTGACATGTGTTCACATCCTAAATGAGACAAAACATTCAAAGAGCAGTCCCAACAGGGAACTATTCAAAATTAATCCCTATTGGATTAATTTTGAACGGGCATCGACCTAAAAGGCATACTAAATGTTCAAGGCAAATTGGATAGATCGCACAATACAATAATACTAAGCTACAAACTATTCCATATATAATTGGGTTGAAATTAGAAAATACCAATCAACATAAAGCCATTAATCTAACCCATTAACAAATTTAATTAAATTTACCTTCTCTTTTGAAGTAGTACAATCTCCTTTGAGCATCCAGAAATAAAACAAGGCGTACAATTTCCAAATCTCTTATAAGCACCGCTACAATTTGCAAATTACAAATTTTAAATTTTAAAGACATAATTCAAACTAAATCAACCAATTGTAACTTCGAGAATAAAGTGAAATAGTTAGAAGCAAGCAATTACCATAAGCACCAATTTAAGTTTTTTTGAAGGTTAAAGGCGTAGCCCTTAACATTTTATATTAAAAAGGAAAAAGTTTAGTTACATCGCCTCTAAAGTCTGAATTATAGTACTCCCTAGTACTAATATTTACAACAGTACTAATATTTACCATAAGCACCAATTTAAGTTAGAAGCAAGCAATTACCATAAGCAAGCAATTACCACAAGCAATTACCATAAGCACCAATTACCATAAAATGAAATAGTTGTAACTTCGAGACATAATTCAAACTAAACCAAGCAATTACCATAAGCACCAATTTAAGTTTCTTAACAAACCAACTATTTATTTGTCTAAAATAGAAAGAAAAAAAAAGTTACATCCTTTCCAACTTTAAGATAAGTTAATACTAGCCTACGGGCAAAAGCTTTAAAAGAAAAAAAAAAGATGAGTTAATACGTATATTAGAATTTCTTATTTAAAGAGGTTATGCATAATATCGACACAAATTTTATTACTCAAATGGATTATGCATCAAATAATGTAGTCCCATATATGAAAGATGTAATGTTTCCAACTGGACTGCTCTTGTTTATCCTCTAAGAATAACAGAGTATAAGCCCCCCACCCTAAAAAAAAATAAAAATAAAATAAACAATGCCACAACATGAAGACATGAATTTCTATTCATTTATTGCTTATCAAATTATACTTTGCCAATAAATGTACAATTGTTAAAGGGACAAAGGCAGCTCAAAATATGCTACCCTTGTGAAAAGTGGAAAATACAGAAGAAAAAAATAACACAAAAGGATAACCTATATGATAATTTAGGGTTTAGTTTTCAGACAGCAATCTGAGGAGGTAGCATACCTGGCCTTATCAATTGAAATAGTTAGAAGGAAAATGAAATAGTTACCTGGCCGTATCAATCTGATGAGGAGGCAGATATTCTCTTTTTCAAGGAAAGTTGAAGGAAAGTTGAGAGTCGAGGGTGGTCGTAGATCGCAAAGAATAACCGATCGTAAAGAATAACCAATAGTCGAGGGTGGTCGTATCTCTTTTTCAAGGAAACGAAAACAGAAAGGGAAGTTGTTTAGAAGTTAGAGGAACCTCTCAGAAGAGCGAAATGAAATTTTACGAGCTGCTGATCGAAAGAGAGACCGGGTAAAGGAAAGCTATTTAGAGGTTAAAAAGAAAATTCACCGACGGTGCCACCCAAAAACCGTCAGTAAAAGCTCCAACACCGTCGGTTTCAGTATAAACCGACGTTAACCTAGGTCATTATCAATTACAACAGAGAGCAACACCGGCTGTTTTATTAAACAAACCGACGGTGTAGGGTGTTAACCAACACCGACTGTTTTTATAAAACAGTCAGTGTTGGAGACATATTAACACCGACTGTTCTTGATAAAAACCGTCGGTGTAGACAGTGAGCAACACCGACTGTTTTGTGAAAAACAGTCAGTGTTGGAGAAAAATCTACACCGACTGGTTTTTAGACAAAACCGTCGGTGTAGGTAGTGAGAAACACCGACTGTTTTTAAAACTGAACAGTCGGTGTTGGTGACTGTTCAACACCGACTGTTATTTGAGGAAAACAGTCGGTGTAGGATAACAGTCGGTGTTTCTTCACTGACGGTTTTGTGTAATTGAACAGTCGGTGTTGTCCTTCTTCTTATTTGCAATTTTAGCCGCAGTCTCTACACCGACTGTTACATATTAAAACAGTCGGTGGTTGAGGGTCGGTGTAGGGGTTTTTTGTACTAGTGAATGTCAACTCACTTACTATTACAACTTGTAAAACTATTTCTATTTACTAATTAAGCAAAAAATATAAACATTTTTAAGATGGATAAAAACAATATTATTCTATTATAGAGAATTAGTTACCAATCAAAATACAGTATATATATAATTATTGGGAAAGTTACACCAGTCATAATAAATTACACAATTATAGGAAAACGACCGATCAAGAAGGTGCACTTAAGTGTGAATTTACACCAATAATAGCTAGCTAGAATCTTTATTTGGTGTGCTTTCTGTATCTTCTTTTTATCTTGTTATAAAAAGTAGCTTATATATGCATGCAGCGAATACAGCGTACATGTGATTTGAAAGGACTACCAAATCGCAGCTGGGGCCTGCTTTCCGACATTTCTATTTGTACTATTAGTTAGTTTACTAAAGATTGTCTCCAATGTGAGGCCAATATATGATGAGGAGGCATCTAGTTACTACAATTTTGAGTAACAACAAAGTTACCACAATTATTTTTTACATTTTCAAATTTCAAATTATCGATTCAAACCGTTCAACATGATCTCCACAATAAAATTTGCTTCCAGATCAAATTTTATATATTTTTTGAATTTTTTTACTATTTATTAAGTATTTTACAAAAACTAGTCAAATTCAGACCATTGAATTTTGTACCCATCTTAATAAATAGTAAAAAATTTAAAAAAATGTAAAATTTGATCTGGAAGCACATTTTATTGTGGAGATCATGTTGAACGGTTTGGATCGACGATTTGGAATTTGAAAATGTAGAAAATAGTTATGGTAACTTTGTTGTAATTCAGAATTGTGGTAACTAGATCCCTCCTCATATATGATTTAGTGACTTGCTAACTACGCATCTCTGATAATTATTTGAGAGAATTTGAATTCTGTTCATATATAGTTTCAAATGCTCCCGGGATTCTGATCAACTCTGAGTCTCTGACGAGTCTGACGCAGTAATTTTGACGGCGCAGATCGGACGGACGGAATTTGTTATTATTCTTATTTTTATGAAGATTCGTGCTATCAAATACGATTCAGAATTTTTTTTAAATCCAAACTGCACTGACTTGCCAAGAAGTCTATGCACATTTCAATTCCGCAATTAGGACCGAAATGTTTGATTTTGCCTCAGAATTATTATACTAATCTCAACCTTAATAAATACTGTCCTATTAGTGAAATGAGCAAAAGTTATTTCTTATTGACTAATGACTCAGGCTTATATAGCCTTACAACGCAATCTTACAATTAATACCCAAGATTCACCCTAGATTATCTCATAATGACATGGGCCTAACCCTAATTAGGCCCATAAACCCAACAACACATAAACATACAATAAATCTCAACACTCCCCCTCAAGATGGGCGAAAGATATCCACTAAACCCATCTTGTCACATCCTCTCGCTAAGTCCAACGAATTTAGTCCTTTCGTCAGACAATCTGCTGCTTGGTCTTTAGTTGCAACATGGCCTAACTCCAGGAGTCCACTGTTCAACTTCTCCTTGATGAAGAACCTATCGATCTCGATATGCTTGGTCTTATCATGCTGCACTGGATTGTTAGCGATACTGATGGCTGACTTGTTATCGCACCATAACTTCATTTGGGTCCCTCGGTCCACCTCGAGCTCCACCAGCAGGGCTCTCAACCACAACATCTCTGCCACGCCTAAGGCCATGGCCCTGTACTCTGCCTCGGCTGTGGATCTCGCAACCACTGTTTGCTTCTTGCTCTTCCAGGAGACCAAATTGCCCCCTACAAACATACAATATCCAGACGTGGACTTCCTGTCATCGGCACAACTAGCCCAGTCTGAATCACAATAGCCCTCAATGTTCAAGTGCCCATTCTTCCTGAAGATCAACCCCTTCCCTGGTGCACTCTTCAGGTACCTCAGAATATGGTACACAGCATCCATGTGACCCTCTCTAGGGTCATGCATATAGCGACTCACCACACTCACAGCAAAGGATATGTCGGGACGAGTGTGGCTCAAATAGATCAAGCGGCCCACCAACCTCTGGTACCTCTCTCTATCAACTGGCTCTCCTGCCTCAGCACTCAGCTTGGACTTCTGGTCAATGGGAGCAGCCGCAGGCTTGCACCCTAGCATACCTGTCTCTGTAAGCAAATCTAGCACATACTTCCTTTGAGATAAAACAATCCCTTCTTCATCACGAGCTATCTCGATCCCAAGGAAGTACCTCAGCTGCCCCAAGTCTTTTACCTCAAACTCCTTGCCCAATTTGGCCTTCAGCTGAGCAATCTCACCCTCATCATCACCAGTGATAATCATGTCGTCCACATACACAGCAAGCGTTGTAGTGTGAACTCCATGTCGCCTAAAGAACACTGTATGGTCTGCATTGGTCTGTCGATAACCCATGCCTACCATAGCTCTCCTAAACCTGTCAAACCAGGCCCGAGGAGACTGCTTCAGCCCATAAAGAGACTTCTTGAGTCTGCACACCTTACCAGCCGTCTGTTTCGTGCCGAAACCTGGTGGTACCTCCATGTATACCTCCTCCAACAAATCACCATGGAGAAAAGCATTTTTCACATCAAGCTGGTGTAACTTCCAACCCTCATTCGCTGCCAAGGAAATGAGTGTTCGCACTGTGCTCATCTTTGCCACGGGCGCAAAGGTCTCATCATAGTCGATGCCATAAGTTTGACTGTACCCCTTTGCTACCAATCGGGCCTTGTAGCGCTCAACCTGACCCTCTGGGTTTTGCTTCACTGTGAAGACCCACTTGCAACCCACTGCCTTCTTGCCTGATGGTAGTGACACGAGATCCCAGGTTTTGTTCTTGTCCAGAGTCCCAAGTTCCTCTAGCATGGCAGCTTTCTACTTCGGATCCTCCTTAGCAACCTGCCAACACTTAGGGATAGAGACAATGTCCAAAGATGCAATGAATGCTCCATGTACAGGTGATATGTGAGAGTAAGAGACAAAATGGGCAATATCATGTGGAAAGCCATATCGATCAGGTGGAACTCCCGCATTGCTGCGAGAGGTCCTCCTTATCGATAGGGGAGTGGGAGGAGTAGAGAGAGGAATCATATCACCTGTGTACTCTGAATCTGAGGTAGATGGTGTAGGTGTCTCAGGAGTCGGAGAAGGCAGGGACAAGGGACTTGGCACTGTCGGCATAGCTCCCTCAGCCTCCTTTCTTCTCCTCGTGTATACTCTCAACTCCCCCTGAGTCTGAGTTCCACCATTCTCGGGTTCGGTCCTCTCACCGCCCGGCACCACAGCCGACTCCATAATCTGCCCAACCGGCGCAATCGGACAAGGAATATCCCCCACACTCACCATCCTCCTCTCAATATCGCTACTATCCTCCCCCTCTCGCCTCGTACCTCCTGTATCGAGCGAATCCTCAAAAGGCGATGCAACCTGAGAGGAGTAGTATGGCTCAAACTCTCTAAATGTGACATCCATACTAACAAACAACCTTCTCTCCACCGGACTCCAGCAAACATACCCCTTCTGAGTAGCCGAGTATCCAACAAACACACACTTCACAGCCCTTGGATCAAGTTTTCCCACATTTGGTCTGTTGTCCTGCACGAAGCACACACAGCCAAAAGTTTTGAGAGGGAGAACATTTCCATTCTTACCTCTCAGCATCTCAATCGGAGACTTCCAATCTAATACCCGTGAGAGCATCCTATTGATCAGGTAGGCCGCTGTTAGGACTGCTTGCCCCCACAAATATTTTGGTACCTTCATTGACATCATCATACTCCGGGTCACCTCAAGGAGATGCCTGTTCTTTCGCTCAGCTACCCCATTCTGCTCTGGTGTGTAAGGACAGGTGGTTTGATGTTGTATTCCCTGGGATGACAAGTAATCTCCAAATGCCCTGTTGATATACTCTGTCCCATTGTCGGACCTCAATACCTTCACAACTGCACCGTATTGAGTATGAACCCCTTTGTGAAAATCTTTAAAGCAGGCAAACACATCACCCTTGTTTTTCATCAAATAAAGCCAGGTCACACGAGAAAAATAATCAATGAAAGAAACAAAATATCAAAATCCATTCATAGTAGTTGTGGGACAAGGCCCCCATACATCTGAATGTACCAACTCAAAAGGCAAAGTACTCCTACTACCAGAGCTTGAATAAGAGCTTCTGGTGTGTTTCCCTAACTCACATGCATCACATACCAATTTTTCTTTATTAGCCATTTCAAACAAAGGCGGATACAACCTACTCAAAACAGAAAAAGATGGGTGACCTAAGCGCCTATGATGGAGCAACAGTAGATCCTCCACACTCCTCCCAACTCCTCCTGCATCCTCTACAATAGATGAGAGAGCCGAATCCATACTCCCCTTATCTATGTACCACAGCCCGCTACGCCATGTGCCAGTCCCAAGTCGCCGACCGGTCTCCTTCTCCTGAAAGATCACCTTTGGAATATCAAACAAAACAACACATTTTAGTTGTGATATAATGGCACTACTGGACAAAAGGTTTACAGGAAAGGAAGGAGCATGCAAAACATTAGACAAAGTCAAAGTGTTGGTACATTGCACGGTACCCTTACCAACCACGGGCTGAGCCGTGCCATCAGCAATCTGAATGCTCTCTGGGACTGCTAGGTGAGTATAGGAAGAAAACTCCCTACCAGCACCAGTCACATGTCGAGATGCACCAGAGTCGACTATCCAATCTGATGATCTAGTGGTAGATATAGAGGCTAGAGCAAGTGTATCACAAGTACCTGTGGCTGAGTGAGGAAAGGAAGCAATGTTACCCCTGGATGAAGATGAGGTGGACGCATCATCGAGCACACCTTTCTGCTTTTTCTTCATCAAGGCAGTATAAGCATCCACAACTGCCTGCTCCTCCTCAGAGTGACCCACCTCAGCCATACCGCCTTCTTCCTCTTCATCTGCTACCATCAGATTTGCCCGGTAGCCCCCTCTTCTACCACCTCTGCGACCCCCACGGCCGCGACCACGACTCCCAAACTGTCCCCGCCCACCTGCATCTCTCTCCTTTGGTGGCTTAAGACAAGTCTACCTCAAGTGACCTACCTCCCCGCAGTTGTAGCATTGCCGAGTCTCGCCCCTGTGTCCTGTGTTACCTGACCGGGAGGCTACTAGTGCTGAGTTCCCTCCTGTAAGTCCAGCTGCACCAGACTGGAGCCTAATCCTGCTCTCCTCCTGTACCATGGCCGAGATCGTCTCATCCAGTGATGGAATCTTCGGCTGTGCTAGCAACACTGCACACCTCTGCTCAAAAACCGGGTCCAACCCTCTCATAAAGTGCATAGTCCTCTTTTGAGCATCTCGCTCCCCACACCTACACGAGGGATCGCTGCATGACAAAGCTGGTGAGAAATGATCAAAATCAGCCCACAGTCGCTCCAGATCTGCGGCATACTCCTGGATCGATCGATCTCCCTGTACTACTGTCTCGATCTCCCTCTCAATCTGAAACACCTTCAGACTGTTCCCTACTCCATCATAAGTCTTCTTCAGCTTCTCTCAGACATCCTTGACTCGATCTATGCCCTCCACTGTGGAGGCGATAGAAGGAGTCAATGAACTCAGAAGCCACATGTATACTGTCATATGAGTGGACTTCCACTCGACCCTCTCTGGAGATCCCGCAGGTGGCTCCTTCTTTTCACCAGTCAAGTACCCCTCCAGATCTTTCCCCTCCAAAGTGTACCTTACCCGACGCGACCAGCTCAGATATGTAGCTGGCCCATCGAGCTTCCTGTCGAGCGCTGGAAGGACTACATTCGGCGCTGGCCTCGGTGTGCTCTCACTCGCAGCCACACTGAACGCTCGCATCAGTGTCTGAAGCTCGGTGACACTCAGTTTCGCCATAATCTCCTCCATCGGATTCTTGCCTCCTTCGGCCATTAATCCGACTCAGATCCCCTTGTCGCACACCGTTCTAAGTTCGAATCCCTCCTACCTCGTCTTCTTGACCCGATCTTGATCTATCTCATCAAGATTCGAGTCGAACCCAATTAAATCACAAAACCCAATCAACAGATCAAATCAACATTGAGAAAAGAGATAGATCAGATCAAAGTCATCAAACCAACATAAACTAAGTTGATCAAATCACAAAACCCGATCTTGAACAACAGATCGGACCAGTAGAGGTAGATCGGACCAGAGAAGAGAGAAAAGAGAAAAGAGAGAAAGAGGGTACTGTCAAGGCGCCAGGAAGGGGTGTGAACCAGCGGGTCAGATCGGACCAACAGTGGAGATGACGGCCAGCTTAAGGCGCCAGGAAGGCAGCGGCGGCCTGGCAGCGGCCTGACGGCGGCCTGGCGATGGCCTGGCGGTGGCCTGGTGACGGCCTGACGAAGGCCTGGCGACGTAGCTCGGCCCTGGCGGCGGCCTTGCTGACCCAGACAGTAGCAGCGACTGAGATGGCGCTGCAGTAGCGAATGCTACAGTAACGATTTTTTTTTTTTTTTCTGTAGCTAACCCTAATTAGACGGCTCTGATACCATATAGTGAAATGAGCAAAAGTTATTTCTTATTGACTAATGACTCAGGCTTATATAGCCTTACAACGCAATCTTACAATTAATACCCTAGATTCACCCTAGATTATCTCATAATGACATGGGCCTAACCCTAATTAGGCCCATAAACCCAACAACATATAAACATACAATAAATCTCAACAATATTGATTATACTATTATGATATTATCAACAAAAATATCTAATGAGTAGTAAATTTGGAGTCCGGATCATTTGTGGTAATTCAAATTTTAAGTGTAGTTTCGAACCGTCCAATCAGAATGCAGGCCATTATGATCTGTGGTGAAATGCATGAAATCCCATTAATATTCGTGCCAAAACAGATCTGACGGTTCAGATCTAAACTAAAAATTGGAGTTACCTTAGGTGATATGAATTTAAAAATTGGCAAATACATAACTTTTTTTTTTTTGTAAATATCACAATTGAGAAATGCAACATTTTGTGAATTTTTTTATATAAATAAAGGTGAAGATCAGGTCTACTAACTTTTTTTTAATATTTATAAAATATCTCTCATTCGGATTTCGAACCTACAACCTATGTACACAGCAGGGGCGGATGCAGGATTTTGATCAGGGTAGGGCAAGAAATTATTGAATCGGGTTTAAATAGATAATCGGGTCCAAACCCATTAGATTGTATCTTATATAATTTACCAAATTTAATATACAATGGGCCAGTTATTTTAATTGGGCTACAGGGTAGGGCAATATCAATTTCCAGGGTAGGGCAAAGGCCCAAAATCCAGTCTTTGTAAATTAGTTTTGAATTTTCAGGGTAGGGCAGTTGCCCTACCCTATGCTACAGTAGATCCGCCCCTGGTACACAGAGGGTGTTGCCTTTTATCACTAGTCCAAACGCTAGTTCTTATATTTTGTGTATGTATGTAAGTTTGTAAAATTGACCAACAACAAGAATGCAGCATTTTTTTTTTCTATATTTGACAATCTTTACTGTCATTTTATTATTGTTCTATTACAATAGAAAGCTATGTAGAAATTTACATATTTTATTCGTAAAAATACATACAACTTGAGATTGCCCTTCGGCGTTAGTATAAGAGCAAAATTGAAACATTTTGCAAAAACAATATGTTTATATTCAGATTTTATGAATTACCCAAATATGTTAGAATTTGTGTGATAAGAAAAATGTTTCTAATTAAGTGCTCTCAATATGTTTATTGAGAGCGGAACAAAAACAAAAACAAACTTACGTTAGTGTGCAATCACTTTATATATATTTTTTTATTTGAAATCGTTAGTGTGCAATCTCAAAATAATATTTTCTTTTCTATATTTGTTATGTAATTTGGTACATGCATGTTGAGAGAAAGTTTCTTAGGTATTAAAATTTTATGTAAATGTCTTTTTTTTTTTCTGAAGTGATAATGTATTTTATCAAGATTGGTTAATAAATCATGATCGAAATATTCCAAAATGCCCATCGGACCTATGTACTTTTAGGTTCAACGAGCATGATAACAGTCCGATCTAATTTAAAATTTGTGCGCACGAAAATTGAAACTGATACGCACGAAGTTTAAAGCGTTCTACACGAATCTTAAAACAAATCGACGGTGATTAAACCCATCGAACCAGAGTGGGTCCGATGCCCATCGGACCTACTCTCAAGTGCTAATAAAAGATCAACTCCTTCTATCAGCTAGCTAGGGATCGACTAAGTTGCACAGGATATCTTTCGCATATTTCTTGTTTGGCATTTTTGCTCAAATAAATTTTCTTTGGATTTTCCATCTAATTAATGTCAAGCCTATGTGAGTTCACTATATTTATGTTGTTTGGCATTTTTGCTCAAATAAATTTTCTTTGAATTTCATGCTGTCATTATATTTATATTGTTAGGATTATCTAACTCAGTATGCCCATATATGAGTTCACTTTTATTCTCTCACATATGCATATCTGAGTTTCTGTTTCCAAAATAAATTGAATATTAAAATGAATTTCTAAAATGAATTGATCTATTTTACATTTTTATTTAATTATTTTAAAATCAAATAGACAAATATATCATTTTATTTTAAAAATCTATTTTATGCTTCATCTTTCCTTTCAGTGCTATTCAATACCAACGGTTCACTTAATCAGTTGGTATTATGTTACCATCCTACCCGATAATAAAATAATAATTTTTTTTTTCCTATTCTTTGTAAAAAATTCTGGCTACGCCTCTAATGGCAATGCTTTAGTATTTTATTTTATCTATATTATTCCTACGTACACCAATGGTTCAACTAAACGAACCGTTTACAGATTCCAACATTTGGTTGAATCTGTCACAAATGCACACTCCATTGTATAGTCAGGGATGTGCATTTATGTAATAAATTTGTTGTAAATTCACTTTTTTATCAATACAATTGTTACCGGCATTTGCCGACAACCATAAAGAAAAACTAAATGAACCGTTGGTGTATGATGGCCCTCTTTCACCAACTATTTGTTAGAAATGAACTGTTAGTGTTAACTAGTTCTTACTTATTTACCCATTTGCCACAAAGGACATACACTGAATAGACGTAAGTGAGTGATGTGTTGTTTTGTAGTAGGAAGAAATTTACAACTGTCGGCACAACACAATGTAATCAATTAATTACTGTACTAATTTCACATGTCCATCTAACTCTTCAAGCAATAAAATCCAATTTCCTTTTGGAGGCCCGTAATAAATTATTCCAGCCTAATTAATTTTTATTTTAATTTTCCGCAGCCCGCTAGCTCAAGTTGCTAATAGTGTTGGTCCTCCTGGATAATTTTTTTTTGATGAAAAATAGGGGTCTAGACCATATTTGATTGAAATACAATGTTCTGTTACATTAGTGATGTAACTACCAAAAGTGAAAGATAATTGTACTCAAAACAGATTGAGTACTAAAAGTAGCGATAAAATCAAAAAAAGAAATAGAAACAGAAAAAATAAAAAGCCTAAAGTAGAAGAGTGAAATTTTGGGAAAAATAAAATGAATGATCCGCGGCATGGATGATCACTCCCTATTTGCTGGTGTTCCTTCTGAGATGAACTGCAATTGCCATAGCACTTCATCTTTGATGTCTTTCGCCTCTTTGTTTTCTTCTGTGAACGTCCTATTGCAACGCTCTCTCCAAATACAGAAATGAGCTATCAACACGGTGCTCCTTTGTAGCTTTGAGATTTTGGTGTTTGTTAACACCTCTATTGGATTGACTGCGTTCGTCAATGGCCATTTGTCCGGTATTACCCTTGTCAGTTATTGGTATACTGTTTTGGAAAATGTGCATGCCTCAAACATATGTTTCACCGATTCATTTTGTGCCTTGCAAAGAACACACCTGTTAACTAGCAGCCATCCCCTTTTGTTTAGATTGTCAATTGTGAAGAGCTTGTTTAAAAGCATCAACCACCCGAAAACTTTCATTCTGGGTGGTGCGGGAATTTTCCAAATCCTGTGTGTGTTGTTATGAATTGTAGGGTTGGTCTTCATTGCACGGTATTGATAGGTTTAATTTCTATATATATTCGGTCTAGTTTTTATCACATAATAGCACCAAATATCATGTATTTTAGTATAATATAGGATTAAATACCCCTAGAATCAAGTTACTGCATTTGTCTGTGTGTAATTCGTAGGAAAACAAGAAACAGAAGCAAAGTGCGGACGCACAGCCCCAGAGTGCGGCCGCACTGTCACTTAGAAGAAAAAGCAAGCTCCAGAGAAAATGTCTGAGAGAAATGCGGACGCACTAAAAGTTGGTGCGGACGCACTTTCTACTTAACCAGATTTTCCAGAAGAAATCCAGCAGCAGAGAAAATAAATGCGGACGCATTGACTCGCACCTGACCCGCACTCCGGACTTAGGAAAATTTGTGATTCTGAGCAAAGAAATAACAGAAAAGTCCGAGAGGAATGCGGGCGCACTGGGAAGCTGTGCAGACGCACTCAGCACTCAGAGCACAAACCAAAACCCATGCGGACGCAGTGTGGACGCACTTGGGCCGCATTCAGCCTGAAAACTGCTATTTCGAGGATTTTCTATTTTTAGCGCATCAGACCACGACCCAAAGGTGGGGAATAGAAGGTGGAAACGTGGGGAACACGTTGGGACAGATTTAGAATGATTCCCCACGTCCATATGCTCCAGATCTACTATAAAAAGAAGGGAATTTCTTCTCCATAATCATCACCATTCTAAGAGAGAAATTCACGGGATAGAGCATCAACCACTGGAGCATTCAAGAAGAAAGAAGGCGAATTCTCACAGCAAACGCAAGGAAGACTAAGGTTTTTGATTAGAGAATGGTGTATTCTATTTCTCTAGTTAGTTTCTCTTTGTCTTTACTTATTTTGTACTTGAATTCATGATGAATACTTGCTTCTTCATGAGAGGCTAGTTTCTCTCTAGGAGTTTAGGTCATGTAGCATGAACTTGTTTAATTCTATTTTACTCGGAGTTTAGTTTTTATTATGATTGTTTGATTTGATGTTAATTTCTGTGATTTATTATTTGTGATATTCCATGATTTGTGCTTGAATTGTAGTTATCCCGCTTTGATCTTTTAGACTCAAAGTAGATTAGGATCATATAGGATAGTACAAATTGTTGTGCTTGAATTGTAGTTATCCCGCTTAAGTTTTTAGATTCAAAGTAGATTAGGATCATATACGATAGTACAAATTGTGATTGCAAATACCTTAGGATTTGGATTAGAATGGACCAAATTTGATATCTAAACCGGAACTATAGGAATTAAGGTTAGGGTTTGGTAAATGACTTAATCGTGAAGTCAAAACCTAATTAGGACACCTTAGAACAAATATCGATATATACTTTGGAGCATGTGACTTAAATATCCCTCTAGGTTAGTGACAGCCCTAGAATTCGAGGAACATTAATCCATCCACCCAAAGTATTTGTATCAATATTTGTTCCAAAGACTAACATAAGTTAGAAACCTCGTCATAATCAAACATGAATTTAAACAAACCGAGTAGATAGAATTAGCAAGGGATTGTGGACCGAATACCCCTAGACTTCTCCAACTTGATTTTCACCCGACTTTTATGCTTTTTATTAATTTACTTTAATTTTCCTTCAAAAACGAAATTACACAAAACCCCCCTTTTTACTTTTATTGTTTAGTTTTAGAAGTAGTTTTCTTTATTAAAAATTGGTATTTCCCTATCTCCCTGTGGATCGATAACTAAATACTGCAATCGATAGATTGTGCGCTTGCAACTAACGTATTCATTGGGTACAAAGGTTTATAAATATTAAAAGTTAAAAGAGTATAAAAACACCATACCTAAAATACTCAACAAGCCTTTTGGCGCCGTTGCTGGGGAAGTATGATAGATACTAGTTTTTATTTTAGGAAAGTATTTTTAATTCCTTGTTTCCTTATTTACCTTATTTCTTTTCAGAAAAATTAAAAACCCAAAAATAGTTTATTTCCTTTTTTACAATTTCTGAAATTTACTTTCCTTATTTTAGAAAAATTCAAAAATATTTACTTTCCTTATTTAAATTTCTGCACTTTACTTTTCTCTATTCTCTCTCTTTCACATCTCATCTCTTCTCTTTTTCTCTCTTGCAAATTTGAGCATTGGCCCCCATCACGAGGAGACAAGCATCAAAACTCAAGGCCGGCGAATCCTCTTCTCAACAAATGGCAGGCCTAAACAATAATCTACCACCTCATCCACACAACAACAACAACAACGGAAATGGCCGTAACCATCAACGAGGCCACCGCTTTGGCTTCATTCCTCAAGGCCAAGATCCACTCGACATTAAGCCCTCTCTCATCCACTTACTTGGCCAAAGTCAGTTTGGGGGAGCCCTAAACGAAGATCCACATGCCCACTTGGCGGTTTTTGAAGAATCCTGCGGCACTTTTGCTCGAGAAGGAGAAGAGCTAGACAACCTCAAACTCAAATGCTTCCACTTATCCCTCTGAGATAATGCAAGAACGTGGCTAAGGACCATGAATCGTGACCACATAAGGACATGGGACGACATGGAGAAGTTATTCTTAGGAAAATACTTTCCTCCATCCAAAACCCAACACTTCCGAACGAAGATCACGACATTTAAGCAAGCTGAGGGGGAGTCTTTGACCGAGGCATGGGATAGATGGGCGGAGCTCCAACGCTTGTGCCCTAACCATGGCCTTGACATATGGTTGCTTTTTCAATTCTTCTTTGCAGGTTGCACGATAACCACCAAGACTCACTTGAATTCAGCCGTAGGGGGAAACATGTCAAAGATGAATTCCGAACAAGCCATACTAATGATTGAAGATATGGCGATCAACCAAAGGGAGTGGACGGCCGAGAGAGGTGGGCGAGCTCAAACCACACCGGAGATTTTGAAAACCGACGAAGTTACCGTCTTGAGAGCCCAAGTGGAAGCCTTGCAACATCAAATGGCACAAATGCAAAATGCCAAATCCGTGATGAAAAAGGCTTCATGCGGTATTTGTGGAGAGGCGACTCATGTCACCGCTGATTGCAAAGTCCTTTTGGAAGGAGAGGAGGTCGAGCAAGTAAACTCCATGTTTTACAATCAAGGTGATAAGAGTAACGACCCGATCTACAATAAGGTTAGGCCAAATGATAATTTCAATTCAAATACATACAACCCTAACACAAGGTGGAACCATCCAAATTTCAAGTGGAGGACCGAAAATGACAACTCAAATCAATACCAATGTAATTCCGATCAATACCAAAACTGGTCAAACCAAAACTCGTACCAAGGACCTTCTCAAAACAACAAATTAGAAAAATTGATAGAGGGCCTTGTGATCTCAAAACGAGTTCATGAACCAACAAAGAAACACCAATACCGATATTTCGAATTCCTTGAGGAATTTGAACAATAGGTTTGAGTTTTTAGAAACTAAAACGAAGATACTAGAGACACAAATAGCACAACAAGCATCTTCGTCGTCTCGCCAACAAGGCACACTACCGGGCAAACCCGACATCAATCCACGAGAGTATGCAAATGTTGTGACTTTGAGGAGTGGCAAGGAATATGATGGACCAAAGATTCCAGCCAACGATGAACCAATCCAACCACAAGAACTCACTCAATCCACACAATCTGAACCGATTTCAGCCGCACCAATTGATCCACCAATTGCAACAACTCCGGAAGAGCCTCACAAAATGGGTAATTCTAACCAAACAAAGGTACACAATTCTAAAACTCAAAAGTATGTTCCTCATCTTAGATTCCTACCTTTTCCACAACGGTTGGTAAAGAACAAACTAGACCAACAATATGCCAAATTCATTGAAGGAAGCATTGAGGAAGGAAGCAACTAGACCAACTAGACCAACAATATGCCAAATCCAACAATATGCCAAATTAGGGAAGGAAGCATTGAGTGTGGCAATGCCTTCCTGGGTTCTCCTCTTGTGCTCCTGGGTGGGGAAGAGAACCATAGCGCTTCCGGCTTGATCTCTAACTTTTCCTTATTCTTGTCCTCCTGGATAATTGTTGAAGCAAATTTGAATTTGTGATTTGTGAACAAGAAAACAACGAACCGAAATGAAGGGCAACACATGTCACTGGGTCAGGTGGCAACACGAGTCACAACGACACGACAACTCTCCTCCACACTGTCCACTCCTTGGGTCGGGCTCAGCCACTCTGGTATGTTACCTAGAACCCTAATTTTTTTTATCTGCTCCTCGGCTCGGGCTCGGACTCGGACTCGGCCGCTCTGAATGAAATTTGTACTCTTCTCATTATTTTCTACCTACTTCTAAACAAAACCTTGGGTCACTTACTTGCAAACAAAATCTTAACATTTTACAACCATTTCATTTGGCACGAAAAATGAATTTTAAACGAATTAGAGAAACTTAAACTTACTTGCAACTCTGGGAAGAGGAGAAGAAATCTGTTACTGTAAGATAAAGTGAGGAGAGATAGTGTGAAATTTGATAGAATGAATTTTGAGAAAAACGTCTCACTCTTGACAGATATATATAAATGTCCAAACCGGCCATTTAATGGCCAGTTGAGAAAAGAATTGAGAAGGTAATGGTCGGTTGAAAAAAAAGGAGACTGGCCATTAAATGGCCGGTTTGGGCATTTTTAGAAATACCCTGCTAACGTGGGTATATTTATTAATTTGTAATTATTTTTGGATATTAATAAAAATGTCGGAGTTCAAAAACAAAATACTATGAAAGTTAATTGTTTTTGTTGAAGGCAAAGGTAGAGTCTGAAAAAACAGGTCATGCCGTGACTAACATGCCTTGATTTTGGTCCCGTGTCATGCTGTGTTGTGACCAAGTTAATTTTTCACATGTCGTGCCGTACCGTGACTAAAATATCGAGGGGTGGTCACGACATGCAAATGGTCACATGATGGACCAAAATGATACTATTTACTTTTAAAGATTTACAAACCCTAATTTCTACTTGCGTTCAGATCACAAGCGCATGATCCTACCGTGTAGTATAATTGGGGTGTTGATCCACAGGGATAGTGTATTAGATTATAAACCCTTTTCACTAGTCTAGGTTATCGTTTTTAAAAGTTTGATGCGGTGGCGCTAATTGTGCTAAGGTTAAAATTAAACAGTAAATAGAGGGCCTCTAGGGCTCAGGTTCTCTTCTTGTTAATTATGCAAAGTATAAATTTCGACGTCTCTTTATGTCGCATGTGACACTGTCACTGTCGCATGCGACCTAGATTGTCCCACAGCTACCCCGAATGCGGTACTGTCACTACTCGCAGGGCTTGTTGGGTTCGTGCTTATGTGATTGAAAGGTTTTCCGATCTTGTGATCGGCTTTTGGGCTATCAAGGCTAAAGTATTTTAGGTATGTATTTATATTATTTTCCTATACTATCCCGCAGTTGAAATATCCCAAAGACCCTACCTAATCTAGGTGTTTCTTAATATAATCTAAATATACAATTTACGCTATCCTACCAAGGGAGCTCGCTGGGTTCTAACCCTAGTCTTTAAACTGCTGCCATGAATCGTTAGGCGCTAGTACTTACATGTTTGTCTATCACACAAGGACGCAACGACTATGCAACCTTATGACATGTAGATTAGTTTGGCATATAGTAGACATAATTATGTATGCAAGGATACACTAAAAATGAATTTAAAATAATAAATGAAACTCAAATCATCGTAAACAAAACATAAACATATACTAAAACATAATTAAGAATTTAAGTACAACACTCACCTTAGAGATGAGAAGTTTAGCTTCTCATGGCCATGACAAAATAAAATGAATAAAATAAAGAGAACATAAATTACAACACAATTGAAGATGGATGAACTCATGCCTCCTTAGATGACGCATTCTTCTCCTACTTGGCTTCCGATGGCTACCATTCTCTCTCTAAGTAACTCTCTATTCTAACCTAGCAATAATGATTGCTAATCTCGATTCTATGGACTTAACACAATTAAACATGCACACTAAATCCTATTACAAGATATGTATTTATATAGCCTTTCTAAATGAGAGATGGAGTAGTGGAAGTAGTGGAACTTGAAGTGCACTCCAAGTTTGGATGGATGAAGCAAAAAATAGCTATGAAAGCTTGCCGCTGAAGCAATCAACAATGGATGATTTGATCCCAAGGAAACAGTCCACGGATTGAGTCACGGATCGTGCGGCATAGAAGAGGCCGCACAACTTCCTGACTTAGTGGATTTTCTGTATTTTTCATCATTTTGCATGTTGTGCACTTTGTGTGAGGTGTTACATGCTCCATGTGATGTCCTGTTTTGGTGCTATCTCCAGAAATCGCCTAAATATGACACTTTTGCTCTGTTTTTGGCCTAAATACGCAACTTTCTCAAAAACCTGCAAAAAAGACTTAAAAACAATTTTGCGGTAATAAATCAGAAAAATAACTACTTTGAGTTCGTTTTTCGCCATTCTTCTTTTCCCCTCTTGCCTCAGCCAACCTCCTTCTATTCCCTCCGCTGGTGAGATTTCTTCAACTTCATTGCTGCATTTTTCAATCTTTGAAGAAAGATCGGCAGTTCAATTTTCCTTTATTTTAATTTAATTATTCGTCCTCCTCCTCGAAAATTTAATTCATGGCCACGTGTATCAAATTTGTTGAAGTTATATTAGAAAGAAAAAATAATGTACACACAAAATTATTTAGGTCATTTGAATTTGGTTGATATATGGAATTATATTTAACAAATTCTAGTTTATGAAGTACTTAAGAACACTCTAATTAAAGAAAACTTGACAATATTAATATTTCTGAAAATGAAAAAAAAAATGTTGGGGGTACAAAGAAAACATGTTAAATAATTCATGATAAATTTTATTGATTGAGTTCTATTATATTTAATTGGTTATGATGACTTTTGCTGCATTGACATACATGATTAGGTCATCTTTGTATTATATTTGTTTTTTAATCTCTTAAATAAATTACTATTATATAACTGTATTTTAATTATATTGCATGTATTAAAATTCTACTTTACTAAGGGACCTATAAAATATCATTACTCATTATAGATGAGGGTCAATGGTACTATTAATACATACCTTTCTTCCGCACAAGTTATATATAAAAAACTAATATTTTTATCACCACTATTAATGAGTAGTTTTTAATATTAATCACATTATATACTTTTTATGTGAAAAAAATACATCTCATATCTTGAAATTCTGAGACACAATGAAAACATTAATGAAACTAACATAATCTATATAATGTTTTCATATGTTGGATCTGTTCAATATATGAAACATTTCATATATTCATGTTATTAAATGATAAACTTTTATCAACATGACAAACTTATCATGATATATTAGTTCCATGGTAATAACCAAGTTTGTGAACACTTTAAAGATTTATGTTTGTCATCATATATAGTTTTATGGTTCAAGACTAAAAACATCTTCTTAAACACTTCTAAAGATAAACATAAAACTCATGAAACAAAATGCATATAACATCTAATTCATAAACATAACATGTAAAAGTAAAAAACATAACATAACTTTTACAATACATAACTAACACATCATTCGCTAATTAAGAAAAAAAAAATGGAGCTAAGAAATAGACTCCTTTTTTTCCTAAAATAGAAATATTGCCGTTACAGAGCAAAGTTTACATTAGAGAAGGTGCATAAATACAATATAGGATTGTCTAATATATAATATATCAGAATTGAATAAAAACAATTCATCATAAATATTCCGCATTTACTTCAAAATTACTTCAAAATTCATCAACAGTTTTTAACAACGGATCATTTTTGGGAAATTTGTCGAATTCTGATGTTTTGGTTTAATTTTTTTTTTATTATGCTATAAATAAAAATTTCGGAAATTAAAGCACACCCATACAAATATAGCATTGGCTTCTTTTATAGTTTTACTTAAAGTTAAAAAGATCTCCTAAAAAGTAACCCCACATTAAACTACCTTTTCCTACTCCAAAGACACTAATTACCCTCCTAGGAACCACAAAAAGCTTGCTTAAAAATACATACAAACATAAACCTTTTTGACCAAATTTAAACATAATCAAAAGTAGCACCTAACTTAATTAATGATAAAAATCTGTAAAAATCCTGAGGTGTCAGATTGTGTAATAAATAAAACATATCAGACTGAATAAAAACAATTCATCATCAATATTCCGTATTTACTTCAAAATTACTTCAAAATTCAACAGTTTTTAACAACGGATCAGTTTTGGGAAATTATGCTAACAAATATCATCTTATAAACACACACACACACACAGATATATATTATACTGTCTCAATCCATACATAAAGCTCACATATATATATATCCAACTGTATTCAAAACAGAAATCTAACGTATTCATAGAGCATGAACAAAATTAAAGCACACCCATACAAATATAGTATTGTAGTGTGTACATATACATACATACATACATACATACATAAATATATATATATACATATATACTGTATCCACCCAACAGTAGTCATTAATTGTACTCTAGTTATTGCGACTAAATACAACATGATCTTGGGGCAAGAAATGACACACCGGTACAGTACCAGGTTTCACATTCAGCAGTTTAAATGCAACGTGGTTCGGGTTCCATGCTGATGTGTTGGCATGGCATACCGCAACAGCATCGACCACCGTCCCGTGTTTGCCTGTCATCTTCACCGTGTAACCCTTGGCTGAGTTTGCCAGGTGGCAGTAAAACACAGCGTAAGCATATGTTTGCTGATGGCATGCTACAAGCTCATCTTGTGCCAAGTTTTTTACCCCTGAAGTGACAATAGTGTACTCTTCCCTCGGTGTCTCATTTTTAGAATGAACTGTCGTTGATACCTATCAGAGGAAACAATATAAATTAGGAACGTATGTCCGGCCAAGCTATTTTGAATAATTTGCTTCAATATCACTAAGCCTCACAAGAATACTAAGAAACCACAAACTTAATTTTAGTACATATATGATCATCTTAACATTAATATAATTTTCTGGTAAGTGATGCCATTTTACGAATCAATATATATGTCAAGATTAAAGATATATAAGGATTAAAACCAGTGTTTTAGAGCAAGCAGTCAGAAGTACTGGGATTACCGCTTTGACATTTCTTGTGCCGAGATTGGCAACACTAAAATCCACCATTGATTCAAGAGAAGTGGCACACATCTTCTTCTCCCCCTTTAACACTGGATCCTCACACTCTCTCAGAGTCTCCTTCATTGCTTCCTCCTCATCAGAACCAGGCTGAACTGAAAACCGGCTAATTATCTCTGGTAATTTCTTCAAAGAAAATGGGATTGACTCAGCCTCACTTCTCGGCAAAAACTTGGCAGTGGCATTTGTTTTCTCAAATTGCATGTTCATCTTGGAACCAGGATACAGATCTTGTTCTAAGAAAAAGAAGTTACTCTGACGATTATCGTCCAGCTGCTTTTCGGTAGCAGCAGAATTGTACACAAAGGGACCTAGAACTATGGCCTTAACCCCACCCACAGTTGTGACACCCGGAGTTCCTTTTCCAGCAACAACGTCGACCCCACCCTTGCCAACTCCGACAGTTGTTTCACCAGGAGTTCCTTGGCCCGCAACAACATGGACGCCACCTTTGCCGACTCCGACTGTGGTAGCACCAGGTTTACCTGTGACGGTGTCTGTTTATGGAATGAGGGGTTTGCAAATCAGAATAAGATTCAATATTTTAGTAAGGTAAAAACTTTGTTTCTCGTTTTAGTTTTTCTGGTAAGGATATAATAAAGGACACATTAAGTAAGATTATTGTGTGCAGAGGCGGATTCAGTAAGGATGAATGAGGTCAATTGCCCCGGTTAATTTTTAAAATTCACTTGGTTAGTCATGATTTTGTTATATATTCTAGAGTAAAATGTTATGGGTACTGTAAAATTGACTAATACCAAGCATGAAAATTTTATATAATTTATCCCAACGTGTGTTTGACCCTCATAGCTTGAAAGTTCCATAATTGCTATAGGTGCAGAATCCATACCGTATGTTATTTGGTATTGTTATCTACCAATGCTTTATTCAATAAATACTAAAAAAATTTAGCAAGTTTAATTTCTATATATGTATATATACCAACATTAATCCAGTCACGATAATTATAAGGCACTTTGGCAGCAATGATTTTAACACGATATATATTAAGAACTTGTATTCTTATTTTGAGTATATTCTTGAGTACGCAGTGTGTATATTTTGAGTATATTCTTACAATGTGAGATTTGATAAACAGTACAATGTTACAAACAGTTGCACTATTTTTTTTTTATAGCAGTGTGGGGTACAAGGGCAGAGATAATTTTTCAAGGGAGAAAGAGAGATAGAGTAGACCAGAGCTTAAAAGATCAGCTATGGCAGTGGGCATATGAGTATTGGGTAAGACAGTGTTCCAGTAAACCTGAGCAGGCAGTAACAGTAACGCTGCATTGCTTGATATAACTCCAATCTACAAATAGCAGAAAGTCAGAAACCTAAATAAACTTTTTATTAATCAAAGAAAAATCTGAGTCATATATTGCTTTTTTATAAGTACATACCACGAAAGAGCAAAGGAGGGGCAAGAAACTATCCATTAGAGAATTGGGGTATCTGAGAAGGCAGAGTGATATGGATTTATATAATTAAGGGGAAGGTGCCTTCATGTCATTTATATAGTAGTTGTATATCATATATATGGAGTAGACCTAGGGTGTTCTTAAGCTCACTAAGTTCCTTTGTGAGCTTAATTCAAAAATCTATTAAACTGGATTCAAACGATGCATCCAAACCGTTGAAACCGATCCACTTCACGAGTGATGCATTTACATGTCAAATTTATAAATTTTTGAACTAATTTAGTATAAAGTCAAGCGGTAAAAAAACGATGGTTTATAAGTTAATAATTTTAATGTGTTCATTTTTCATCATTTTTTTACCGCTTGATTTTATATTAAATTAGTTCGAAAATTTAAAAACACTACAGCAGCGAAACCCTTTTGCGACCAGCAAAAATGGTCACAGAAGGGTATTGCGCCGGTCGCAGAAGGGCAGTGACGGTCGCAGATGACTGAAATCGGTCGCAGAAGATCCGGTCGCAGTTGCTCCGTCGCTGAATGATAAGGCGCCGGTTGTAGAAGGGTGGCGCTGGTCGCAGATGACCCTATAGCGACCGATGAAATCTATTGCTGATGCTATATACTGACGTGGCGGAAGACCATCAGAGACCGATTGGCTGACCGCTGATGGCCCAGAATCAGTCACAGAAGGGTGATTTTTTTTTTGGTATTTTTTTTGTTATTTTTATTTTCTCCAATTGGTATGAAACGTACCAAACAAATATAAAAACCATTGAACCCATTATGTTCATTTATTTTTCTCCAGCCCCAATTGGTATGAAACGTACCAAACAATTCACAAGCAATTCAAATATATAATATAAAATACTGGTACGAAACGTACCAAACACCAAGCAATTTAAAATGAATTCAAAAGCAATTTAATTGGTACATACCAAGCAATTCACTAAATGACATAAACATGAAATATCTAAAGTATTACATAAACATCAAATATCTAAAGTACGACATAAAAATAAAATATCTAAAGTACGACATACAAATTAAATATCTAAAACTCATACAAAACGTCCTAAAACTAGTCATCTCCGATATCATCCCCGCTGTCATCCTGAGCATCGGGATGGTGCGAGCTAGAACCTCCCTGTGAGAATATAACTAAAATTTTTAGGATTTAATTTTAAGAGTTTACTGCTTAGGGTTTACAATTTTTAGGAGTTTACTGTTTCGTTAATTAATTTGTCATACTTGGTATCCTTATTGGATTGAAATATATCTAAAAATCAGATTTCATACCTGATGAGACGAAGAACGTCCAACGCTACGCCTCAACTCCTCCATGAATTGGTTGAGCTGTGGTTGAAGCACGCCCAACACCTGACTTGAAATCGCATTTATGTCTTCTTGCTTGAGAGGAGGCGGCGCTGAAGAATATGATTGCGATTGCGATTGCGATTGCGAAGAAGACGTCTGGGACCCACCTGGACGATACATCGATCTCGTTTTGCCTGAAACATTAAATCGAAGATAATTAATTTTACGTTACAAAATTTAAATATAATTTTACAATTTTAAGTATGTGTATTTTACCAAGAGCACCGAGACCATAGTTATCGCCGTGAGCATTATTGTCTGTGTTGGCGTACTAGATGTATGCGTCAAAAGGGGGTCAAAGGGCTCGATCAGGCCCATATTTTGCGCTCATATCCCGATCGTAGTCTTCCTGTAAAATTTATAAAATAAAACAACAATAAAGTAAGTACAACAAAGAATGAATATTAATAAAAGATTGGTATGTTCTATTACCTGTGCCTTTTTCGCCCTCGTGGAACAAAATTGCCCCGTCTTCTTACTGGTATGCGTCGGCGTGAACAACTCGTCAAACCACCTAGGCTCGCGCTAGTTTTCATTCTCCTATTATGAATAAACATTTCAACACAAATAAAATTATCAAGGTTAGTTCGAGTAAACTGAAATTGAAATTAATTGTTTTGATGAAATAAAACATCTTACGAATCTTTGTTTGTGAACCAGCATATTCACTGAGCCCGTGGTTGCAAAGGAACTCTCTCTAGATAAGGCCCTATTTTGTTGATTCTGCTTGCTCCGCCTAGCAAACTCTTCGGTGCACCAATAGTCGCACAATTTGGGCTAGTTATTCGCCATTATCCAATCATATGTGCTTGGCACCCCTCGGTTCTTCCACTCCAGAATGCAATTGTTAAGCAGGTTTTGGAGAGAATTGTTGGCTATGCTGGCGAAGGTCTTCCATGCCAGATCCAAGTCTTCACCTGAGGGAAATTGAAAGTGCTTCTGCATGCATCATTAAAAAGTCGTTGGTTAGCTTAAAAAGAGAAACAATAGGTTGCCAATTTTAAAAAGGAGATTTTACTCACCAAAAAATCGACCTTGACCTCTTTTTTTACTTCGTCAGGATAGTCATCAAATTTTGTGCACACAGCAATAGTGGGTAATCTAGTTTCCGCAAGATAGTGAAAATGTGCGCATTGTGAGATTATTTTGTTGACATTTTTTGTCGCTTCCAACAAATCTCCAACAAAAGATCTGCAAATAAAATTAGTTTTAAAACCACTACAAATGGATAATGCTACATACTCAGAAATGCACAAAAAATGAATTTTACCTATAACCGACCCGACAAATCACTGGTTTGTCGTCCGGCCTTTGCGGCGGCTTAATGTATGCATTTTGGCCGCACGGAGGGTGCTTGGATCCACTGGATGATGCCTCCTTCTCCTTACCCTTTCTGCTCGACATACCTGCAATAAAGTTTGTATTATTATCTATTTGTTATTACTATGTTAGTTAACTCATTCTTCGTTTTGGAATATTATTATCCTTGTAAATGGCATGGATCATATGACGCATTTTTGGAGCCTGTTTGATACTTGCTCAAATTCATTCCTCAATTTTGTTTGAAATCAATGAATTCATCTCTTCTTTTTTAAAATTGGGAAATACTGTATGGTTAAAATTGGGAAATTCTTTTACAAATGGCAACTAATTGGGATAAGATAGGATAAGACTTGTTTCTAATGTCAAGCATCTTTGATAAACTTAGATAAACTTAGAGATAAGATAGGATAAGACTTGTTTCGAAATAGAAATTTATCTCACTACTGGTATAACATCCAAGTTATCTTCAAAATCTGAGATGGAACCGTAGAGCGTGATTAATCAAGGAATGTTGTTCCATGGATCAGGACATCAAATTATAAAAGATGTGATAAAATAAACATGTCACTTGAAAACACAAAAATAAATATTATATTCAATTCCATTTAATGGGCGGCCTTACAATACTCATAAATCAATTTTCTCATTTCACTATCATAGATTTTAGAAGCATATGCGTTACATACATATGTTCCATCCATTCCTTTCAATCGTTTTCAGAAGAAAAAAATCAACAGGAAGCTGTTCCAATAGCCCGTTGTCAATTGCCAGAAGCATAAAAAAAAAAGGAATCCGATCCCAGTTCCTGTCACAGGTATACACCACAAATGCACACTCCATTGTATAGTTAGTGGGGGTTTGCATTTATGTAATAAATTTGTTGTAAATATACTTTTTTTATCAATACAATTGTAACCGGCATTTGCCGACAACCATAAAGAAAACTAAATGAAACGTTGGTGTATGATGGTCCTCTTTCACCAACTATTTGTTAGAAATGAACTGTTAGTGTTAATTAGTTCTTACTTATTTACCCATTTACCACAAAGGACATACACTGAATAGACGTTAGTGAGTGATGTGTTGTTTTGTTTTGTAGTAGTTCATTAAGAGTAGCAAGAAATTTACAACTGTCGGCACAACACAATGTAATCAATTAATTACTGTACTAATTTCACACGTCTATCTAACTCTTCAAGCAATAAAATCCAATTTGTGATTTGCGAACAAGGAAGAAAACAACGAACCGAAATGAAGGGCAACGCAAGTCACTGGGTCAGGTCTTAACACGAGTCCGCTCCTCGGTCTGGTCCCATGGGTTTTACAGTCCAATTTTGGACTGGCCGAGTTTTTTCAATACACTACTTTTCAATATACTGCTTCAATTTTTTTAAGTAATGTTTACAAAACATTGTCTTTCTCCACGGGTGAACCATTGTCAATGATGACGCTTCTCTATGTGTGATAAAAAAAAAATCGGACTTTTTTGTCAGAAACTTGTTTTATACTAAAAAATAGAAAAAAAATTGATAAAAATAATTTGTCAACAATTTCTATTTAGACAAATAATTACAATCAAATAATCCACTAATACAATATAATACAAACATTACAACTAAAGGTTATATATAAATGCAAGTTGTATGGTACAAATTACAATTCTTATATATAAATGAGTTATGTTTTCTAAAAAGAAAGGTTGTATGGTGTGGTGGTAGTTGCGTTGGTTGCTCATTAAGTGGTCTTTAGGTTCGATTCACGTAGGTGAAAAAAAATTATGGAGTGTGTTTAATTCGCATTTCGGCCGAAATTTAACTGGAATCGGACCGTTTCAGTGGAATCGATCTATTTTGGACGAAATTTGACTGGAATCGGGCTGAAATTGGCCGAAATCTACACTAACCTCGTAACTCGGCCTGAAATCGGATCGGTACAGTCCGATTCCGCTCCCGAACGGCGATTTTTCATTCTATGCCTCATAGCTTGAAAGTTTATATAATTGCTATAGGTCCAGAATCCATACCGTATATACGTTATTTGGTATTGTTATCTACCAATGCTTTATTCAATAAATACTAAATTTTTTAGCAAGTTCAATTTCTATATATGTATATTTACCGACATTAATCCAGTCACGATATCAAAGTACTAATAAGGCACTTTGGCAGCAATGGTTTTAACACAATATATTTTAAGAACTTGTATTCTTATTTTGAGTATATTCTTGAGTACACTAGCTACGCTGTGTGTATATTTTGAGTATATTCTTACAATGTGAGATTTGATAAACAAAATGTTACTAACAGGGGCAGACATAATTTTTATACCAGAGCTTAAAAGATCAGTTATGGCAGTGGGCATATGAGTATTGGGTAAGACAGTGTGCCAGTAAACCTGAGCAGGCAGTAACGCTGCATTGCTTGCTATAACTCCAATCTACAAATAACAGAGAGTCAGAAACCCAAATAAACTTTCTATTAATCAAAGATCTGAGTCATATATATATATTGTTTTTTACAAGTACATACCCGGAGAGAGCAAAGGAGGGGCAAGAAACTATCCATAAGCAGAATTGGGGTACACTCTCAGAAGGCAGAGGAGTAGTGATATGGATTTATGTAAAGGGAACGTGCCTTCATGTCATTTATATAGTTGTATATCAAATTAAAAATCTAATAACATATCATATATATGTCTAATAAAAGATCAACTCCTACTATCAGCTGGACAAGTATCCTCTCCATTACTGTAAAAGATTCCCTTCACTTTACAGTTTGAGATTAACTCTCAACCGCTTTGAGATTCAGGCTGATGGAGGGGGCAGTATTATTGGGCTTTGAGATTCGTGCCAAGTTAAAAAGAACAGTCCAGATCAAGTAATTGTAAAAGATTCCCTATTACGGTACCGGGGAAGATCTGAATTCCTATCAGCTAGGGATATCTTTCGCAGATTTCTTGTTTGGCATTTTCGTTCAAATAAGTTTTCTTTGAATTTTTCCATCTAATGTCAAGCCTATGCTCCTTACGCCCAAAAAAAAATCTTTGAATTTCATGCTGTCATTATATTTCTACTGTTAGGATTATGAGCTGTTAGTGTTAATTAGTTCTACTTATTTGCACATTTGCCACAAAGGACATACACTTAATATTGTTACGTACAAGAAGAAAGCTGTTGTTGATTAGACCTTAGTGAGTGATGTGTTGTTTTGTAGTAGTTAATTAAGAATAGGAAGAAATTTACAACTGTCGGCACAACACAATTAATGTAATCAATTAATTACTGTAATTTCATATATCTTAAAAAATAGTAAAAAAAATTCAAAAAATATAAAATTTGATCTCCAAGAACTTTTTAATGTGGATATCATGTTGAGCAGTTCGGATCGTCTGTTTGGATTTTGAAAATAATGGGGCATTTGAGCCCTCTTCTTTTTCGAGAACTAACCACTGATTTAGTAACTAGGGCAACGTCTTTTGACTTGACCCTTAATTTCACAGTAATATACATCATTCCAATTGGATATCTTATCTTAATTTCTCTTAACATGTTTTCCTGAAATTTGGTGGTGTACATATGGTAATTATACAGTGTAGCATAGATTCACTTCTAAAAAAACTGTACATCACATGTTGTTTCTTGAGAATCTCTCCAAACAAGCAGAGAAGCTGTTTAAAATGTTGCCAAAATGTTAATGTTTAAAGTTGAGGATGCTAGAAAATGGTAGTTTTTAGAGATGTACAATGGTTCAGATAGCTACCATGTTTGTCAGAACCTGTTTGGACAGATATAACATATCCAGTTCAAAACTCACCAAATTACCCTTTATTTGTGTAGTATCTGATAGATGATATTACATACATTACACAAATTGTTACATGAACAATATTCTAACTTAAAAACAAAAAATCCTATATCTGAAACTTTACATTTACATGATGAACAATGCCTAAAAATAGTATGGTAATGAGTACAAAATCAAAATTAGATAGAGAAAACTTAATTGAAACATCAACTCAAGTTTTGAGACATGACTATTATTTTTTCTTTTGAATACAGTTTTATTTTCTCAATTTATTCCAAACTGTACAATCTTCTCTTAATTCTAAATTTTTAACAGGACACACAAATAATTAGACACAAAATTGACAAAAGAAAGATAATTATACAAATATAAACTATTCAAGAATAACCACAGAGATCATTATATTTTTTAATAATATAATGATTTCTTGTTTATAATTGCACAAATATAAACTGTATTCAAGACAGATACATGACAGATTTGAAAGACTACAGCATAGTTCTATAAACAAGTGAAATATCTCATATTACCATTGAAAACTAGAACACAGCAAGTCTAGTAATTTTCATAAGAATCCCTAATTTCCCCTAAAATAAATCAGCAGACACAAGATACAAGATACAAGATACTATTGAACGGTTATAAATATATGTGCTCCAATTTGTACCCAGAAAAATAAAGGGTCAATTGAACCGAAGGAGAGAGAAGTAGAAGCGGGCCCAGTTTTCTCAGTCGGCCCAAATTATAATTATGTTTGGGCCGAGTTAAATAAACTTGGAATTGGATTCCCTCTTGTATAATTTGTTGTGAGTGAGTTTATAGTAATTACTTATCGATAGTAACTGTACTATACAATCATATTTTCATTTTTAGAATTTAAATATTAAACATGATTTACTTTGAGATAAAATTTTACATTTTTTAGAATATCTATACTATTGTCAGTTTACTTTAATAAAATGTGGAAACTCACTTGTTTCCATAAGTATAATTGGGACGTTAGGTGTCATGACTTATTATTGGCTTCATCTTACTCATTAGATAATTTCTCTAATAATAAACATTAATTGCGGAATTAAGGTTTAGGTCTTTAACGATTAGATATCAAAAAGTCTAATAAATTATGGAATTTTTGAGTTATTGTTTTGATCTTCAGATTTGACGAAAATTAAAAGTAAAATAATTCTTAAGTAAATATGAAAGAGCAAATTTCTGGAGTTTAGGCTATCATTGCTACTTAATCCATTTCATATGTGTTTGAAGATTTCTAATCCCATTTAGCAACTATCCGCTCTCGCGTGTATGGTCTATCTAACAAGGGGTCTGTTTGGTAGATGCAAGGGGTTCTATGATTAAGGCTTGTCTTGGTAGATGCAAGGGGTTCTATGATTCGCCTATATTTTCTGGTTTCATTGGGTATCCCCATGGCAAAGTAAGAGAACGCGACATTCGTCTGCAGATCTCAAAACTCTCATGTCTACTTTTGTTGGTCCAACTAAAGATTTCTCCTGCTATGTTTTTCACTACTAATCTATGATTTCTTTAAGCTTTCCATACGAGGCTCCTTTTTTATTAGAAAATAAAATGCCAGATCATGAATTAGTAATTGCATTGTTTTGAACTTTCTATTTTTGCAATAGAATATTTACGGAATCCCAATGAATAAAAAGATTGGAGACCCTCTTTCAAATATTAATCAAAATATTATATATATTTTGATCTATTTCGAAAGAAACTCAAGAGAGTCCACAAAAATAGTGCAATTGGGAAGCGATATTTCTTTTGTAGGTACAAAATCTTTTAGATAAAAATAGAACGATATTGTTATCCTTACCAACTTGATTTTGTTGCACCCTAATAAACATGCATAGGGGCGAAGCCAGACTTTCGATCTATGGGGGTCAAATATATATGGGGGTCAATCATATAAAATTTCGTAGGGATAATGGGGTCAATTTTACGGTTTTTTTACATTTTACTCTAAATTACATAGAAAATCATACATAAAATAAAATAAAAAATGGGGTCAATTGACCCCATACTCCCTCTTTACCTCCGCCTCTGAACATGCATAAACCATAATTTCTCGAAGTATGTGCTCGGATAATTCAAAATCTTGATAGTTAGCTCTAGGCCTTCTAATAAACAGGTCTATTTCTTGAAAAAAAAATTGTCGAGCATTAAGAAGCTCTGAAAGAATGGCATGAATTGATTTCGTGGAAAAATAGACACAACTAAAAGAAGATTATGGACTTCAACATCCATGAGATCGCGGGCCGAAATTTTTATTAATAGAAAAAATAATAAATTAATATCGACATTGAATAATGATTTGGTGAGATTTGAAATGTAACAAAGACGTTACGGTTCGTAAACGTTACGAACCATAACGGCCCGCTTAACAACGTAACATCGCTAAACAAAGTAGCTTAAGGGCTGGCCGTTCGGAACCATGACGGTCGAGAAAAAAAAAAAAAAGTCGGGCCGTTCCGAAGCATAACGGCCAGCCGCAGAGAAAAAAAAAATTGAGGTGCTTTGAGATTCGTGCTTTGTGATTTATGATTGTCGTCCGATTAAGGTGCCTTTTGATTTATTAGACGGTTTCGATTGCTTGGCTAGTTGGCTGAATAAGGCGGTAGTGAGCGGGCGCTTCTAGGCCAATAGACCAATACGTGTCAAGCTGAGATTTTACCAGGTGTAAGAAGGCTTCAGATATTTCTGTGGCCATCAAGAACATACTTGGCAAGTGAGTTACTGACAATATGCAATAGGCCCATATGTCGGTGAAGCACTGACTCGCCCCAAGAGAGTTGTACCAACTCCAGACTTGGGGGACCATGA